>CM053570.1:15511201-15660184 GCA_028646485.1 Cryptoprocta ferox
GGGCTTAATGGGTGAGGGGCATTAAGAAGGGCACTTGTGATGAGCACTGGGTGTTGTATGTAAGTGATGAATCACTGAGTTCTACTCCTGAAACCAATACTACACTGTATGTTAACTACCTTGAGTTTAAATAAATAAATTATATATATAAAAAAGAATGTTCATAGAAGTTTTATTCACAATAGCCAAAACCCAGATATAACTAGATCATCAACAAAGAACTAAGAACTGAACTGTAGTATATACATATCCTGAAATAGTCTTCAGGATTAAGAGACATACTCTTGATGTGTGAAACTTCATTATGCTGAGTGAAAGAAGCCAGGCACAAAAGACTACAAAGTCTATTATTCTCTTCCAAGAAAGCCAGAAAATAAACAGCAGTCTTTCTTGACAGAAAGCAAATTTGTGTTTCTGTGGGAGGAAGTTTGTGGGGAGAATGTGTGGGATTGACTGCAAAATCACTTGTCAAAACTTATCAAACTCTGTGTTTAAAATGGGTGTGATTCATTGTATGTAAGTTACACCTAAGGGAAGCTTTATATTTCTTAAAGGAAAAAAATATAATAAAAAATAAGAATAGAGTGTATAAAATTATTCAAATATAAATCTAAACATAAGGAGATTTGGGTTAACATAGTGTTGGCACCATCGCTGGGACCTATGTTCCTTCCATCTTTTACTTCACAATTATCAACATGCTTTCTTTTCATGAAATCAGAAGTTTCCTTGAGCTTCAGTTTTGTCGTCTATATTCCAGTCAGTGCAAAGAGCAGAGGAAGGCTTGTTTTCTCCCTCCTTCTATAGACATGTCTTAAAATAGCTTACATCACTTCTTTGTCTATCCTATTGGGCAGCACATGATTACATGGTGATAACTGGAGATGGGAAGTGTAATGTTTACTCTGGATGGCCACTTGCTCAGCTAAAAATTGGAAGTTCATTGCCAAGGATGAGGGAAATACTATATTGAGTGAGTAGAAAATTTTGTTATCACGGGTTTATTCCTTCAGACTTTAAAAAATATATTTACTTATTTATTTTGTGAAAGAGAATGCACATGAGTGCTTGAGTGAGGGAGGGGCAGAGAAAGAGGAAGAGAGAGGGAATCCCAAGCAGGCTCTGCGCTGATAGCACACGATGACACGGATCCTAGGAACCGTGAGGTCATGATCTGACCCGAAGTCAAGAGTCAGATGCTTAACTGACTGAGCCACCCAGGCACCCCTATTCCTTCAGACTTTTCTACACATGGATGTGGATGCCATTTATCAATTTAGACTAAAGTAAAACAACAACAACAAAAACTTCTGTGTGTATATACTCCTTTCTACAAGATTCCATATTTTTCTATAAAGAAGTACTACTTACCATGATGTATGTTATTTGTTAAATATCCTTCATGTTTAGACTACTGGATTTATAGGCATAAATTGTATTTTACTTTTTTTTTTTAATCATAGATACTCACCAGTATTTAGGTAGTGGTCATTTAGTGAATGTTGCTGATGTTTTCTGACCAAATGAATTTCTAAACCCACAAAACTAAGGACAATTTTTATCCTAGGAATGACTACCATGTACAGTTCAATCACAGCTCTTAAATGGTCTTTCTTACTGCAATTTTTATATGCAAGAAACATCTATTGACAAATATTAGTAGGTGTACACAGGTGTGCACTGATAAGACAGTTCAGATACAGATTCTTCTTGGGTCAATGAAACAGAATTTTCTGATCTAAAGTTTAAGTAAGAAATTCAGTGTGATCAGTATATACATAAGGCAGCTTTGCAATATTCTCCAAAGCAGAGACAATGTTCAGGATTTTATATTCAAAATAATGTAGCCATTGATGGTAACATCCAAATTAGCAATTATTCCTTCAAAAGTTCTGAAATAGTCAAGCTGGAGCAGTTCTGCACATGGACTGTTATGGATATATGATGAGGATAATTACATATCTTGATTAGATGTACCATCTTAAACTTGGTGTTAAATATGTATGTGTGTGTATACATACACATATACTCACTCACAATATGACAAAGAGTACAGTATGGTAAACAACAGTACATACAGACAGTAGCACAGTTCCTATGATTCTGTCTTCCCCAAGATAACAGACCTTGACACAAAGATGTTCTTAAAATTATTGCCATAGAGCTAGAAGAATTATCTCTGGGTGTCTTTAGGCTAAAATACTCACAGATCAGCCGCAGACTCTATACAGTATATATTCTTTATTTTACTTCAACTAGAAATTGTTTTTAAAGTCAGAAATTGGTAACTTATAGATAAGGTGGTTTAATGATCATACAAAGACTTGTATACACACACACACACACACACACACACACACACACATCCGTGGGGAGAGATATCTGGGTGATTGGCAATGGTAATTGTTAGAAGGCAAAGGGCTGAAACCTGGAGGAGACAGACACTGTGGAGAGCAGAGCAAGCCATGAAAAGAGACTTGGTTTAGGATAGGGAGGCGTTTGAGTGACAGTGACTTTGCTTGCTATGTGTTATGTGTTATATATTATTTTATTCTATTTTTTTTCCTACTGAGAGGCCTTTCTCATTCAGAAAAGTGAGAAAAGTTCTAGAATTTAAAAAATAGAAATGGGAAAGAAGCACATGTAATACAGGTCTAAATGTTTCACAGCTTCCATATTTGAGAGCAAATCTTTTTAAGAAGATTATTTCGTAAAGCTTGGGGAACACTTCAAAAGTATTTTTTTGTCTTAAAAGTCTGTAAACCTAGATTTGGGGCAGAGCAGAGAAATCTATTTCTATCAGAGAGGAAATTTGGCAATCTTTTCTTATAAGGGAAAGACACTGAAACCCCAGTATATAGCACATATTGCATAAAGAAGACCCTTAAAGAAGAGGTCCATGTCCACCTCTAAGGTCGCTTGGAGAGATTTAACTTTACAGAGCTATTGAGAGTACACTTAAAAGATAAACTGCTGTGTATTAAAAATTTCAAGAGTTTATTTGAGCACAAATCGATTTGAATCAGGCAGCATCCAATCTCCAGACAGAAAGGAGCTCTGAGGAGATGTGCAAAGTGAGAGACTTTATAGCCAGAAGGGAGTGGGACAAGGAAGTTATATTAGGCAAACACGTGGGTTGATTATTGCAAGGCTACCTTCCTTCAGGGGATGGCAAGGGTCTATCAGGCAGATTACCTAATTAGTGCTGATCAGGCGATTCCTGATTGATTGGGTTAAAATTCCACTTCTGGGAGAGGTGAAACTGTACACAAGTTGAAGTCTGGTCATGTGGTACTTAGCATAAGTGACTCCATTTTGGTCCTGTTGTCTTGGTTTCAGCAGTATTTGTGCATTTTATCCTTTCTTAGAGTAAAGGGCATGATGTATTAGTATCAAACAGGAAGCCAGATGTTAGGTTTTCGCTACTCTGATTTTAACTCTTAGAGGTAGTTAACTTACTTTTCAAAAACATACTGTGGCCTTGGATTTTGATGGGTGAATGAGATTAGATACAGACACAATTCTAACATGTTGCAACTAATAAGCTTTTTTAAAAAAGTCTAAGACATAGTAAGTTTGACAGCTGATACAGGCCCTTAAGAAGTTTTATTAATGACAATTAAGTCAGATGTAGTTAATTTTGTAGTTAACAAGAACTTTTTGTTCCAAATTTATAAAAAGATTTTTTTTTTTACTAACAATGTCTAAGACATTCTACATTTCCTTTGCCTCCGTGTGGGAGGACAGTATATTTTTCAGGTAAAGAGAATACATTCGTCATTACTGGAGATACAAAACTCTCATGCATCGAGAGGATAAAACTCTGCGAATTAGAAAACCCATAGAATGATTTCAATAACATAGTCATCTCCCTGAGAAGATAGGATTTATCTTTCCTCCGAGTGTGTAGACACGTGAAGGATCACACACTGATGTTAGCTCATGTGGAGGTTTTCCTCTATGGAGGTTGCATTCAAGTCTGTCATCATTCGTATCCATTTGGAAGCCCACTAAATACTGTTCCACGTATAGCAGCTGGTATTTTAGTGAGTATCCGTAGGAGATGCCAGGCAAAAACAATCAGAGAATAGGATTATGCTCAGTAATTGCTAAGGAGATGACTAGGACAGTAGCATTTCAAGTGAAAATGCTATGAACAATCAGCAATAATAGTGGATTTCCCCACATTTAACAATGTGTGTATCAATGAAACAATAGTTGGTTCTCATCTGGGGTTCTTCCTCTAAAAAAGTCCCCTCGGTCAATAGGATTTTTGTCAATAGTATACACTCAAAGTAACTCAACTTTCATGTGTTTTTAATAGCTGCAGAACAGCAGAGTTAAGTGTAATGGAAATAACATGGATTCTGACAAACTTGGTTCTGAATCCAGAATCCCCTGTTTAGTAGCTCTGTGTCTTGGACATTCAGTTTATGTCTTTGAACTTCAGATTCCCTTCAGGAAAATTGGAATAATAATAATATCCACCATGGTTTCAGGGAATATTATGTGAGGAGATTGCCATAAAAAGTTTAGCATCCTAACTGACTCAAAGAAGTTTTCCTACCCTTCGAGGTATAAATTATCTACCCTATATAAATTATCTACTCCAGTGAGCTTTTTTAAAAAGTTAAGCATTTTTTAAAAGAAGTATTTTACAGAATTGCAAGACTAATATGTAAAACAAATCCATTCAGCCATCTTTCCCATGTATCATCACCTGAATCTAGAACAGTATGAAACAAACGTGTCTAGCATTCTGTTTTCAAACTGAGGAAACTGGGGCCTTTTAATGTCTAAAAAATTATCTGCAAATCCCTATAGACAGTAAGGTCTCATATTCTTAAGTTCAGGGCCATCTGTCCTGCAAAACATTGTGTTGTATCTTACATTCAATTCAAATGGTCTCTCTTAATGAATGAGGTCAGAAAGAACCATCTTATATTTGGAAACCAAATGAAAACTGGTTTCACAGAACTCCAGAAACTTTAATACAGCAATATGTAATGTAGTTTTCTCTTATTTATATTTTTCAATTATTATTGCCATACTTAGGCATGGATATTGGAGTCAAATTCCAATGTCATGTCTGCCATTGATGGGACTTAGGGCATATTTATATCTTCATGAGACTGTTTCTTAATTTGTAAAACGGGACAAATAATGTATCATTATAGGGTTGCTATGAGAACTGAATGATATTTACATACAAAACACTCAGCCTAGTGCTTGGATAGAATGGATATACATAGGCACACACTATTTCACTGGGCACCCAAAACAGTCTTTAGATATTATTTATGATTGAAACATCTGCAACAGGCAAAGAGGTAACAAAATGACAATTCTTATATTGCCAAAGAAAAATTAAGAGTGTCTCCTACCCTCCTTAACAATATTCTGCATACTTACATTGCTAGCACTAAATGTATGATGAGAATTTCGATTCAGTATTCTGTGCCTCTAATTGAGGAATTCTTGGTTTTGAAGGCTAAAGAATCTATGTGGATCATGTAATGATACAATGAGTACTATCACCCTGAGTGAGATGCAAAATAAAGAGTGAGAGTCGGAAGGAGAGTTAATAATAGCAATATATAAGCTTAGCTGGCGTAGGGCATACTGTGTGTCATTCTCTGTTCTGAGTTCTTTACTTCTATTAAATTATTTAAGTATTCAATACCCCAAACAACCCTCTGAGGAATTTTTTATTAATGTAACAATAATTTTATGTATATACAAATGAAGGCATAGAAAATTATAAAACCTGGCCAAGATTATGCAGCTAGAAGGAAGTACAATCAGGATTCAAAGCCAAGGTGCTGGATATCAGAGAGAGCTGGTAACTACTAAACTAAGGGGCCTTTCTAATGAGAAACCATTCTTGCAGCAATTACTATAATAATATCAAAGTATGCGTTCATATGATTAAAAATACTAAAGGCTGAATTTCTTAAAATAGTTGAATCTGACCTTATTAATCTCCTATTTTTTTTTTTTTTAGAAATCAAAATTATCATTTTGTTGATTTTTTTTCCATTACTTTTATAACAGAAGTATGCCCTCAGAAACTTTTTTTTTTTTTTTTTGCAGAAATTGTTTTCTGGAATGAAACATACCAGGTAACATCTTCATTCTTTCATTTGTTGTCAGAGAGGGAGAAACTCTTGTGGCCTAGAAGCCTCAGGAAGGGAAGAAGAGGCAGATTCTCAAAGGCCATTTAACTGACTAAGAGACACCCTCTGGCAAGCACACAGACCTCTCAACCTCGCTCTGCTCTTAAACCCCCTGGAGATGGTAAGAAAGGATGATTTGGGCCTGGGAGGAAGATAATCTAGGTTGTTCATTTTGTGCTGGAAGCATTTCTTCAGAGTTGAGCTGAATAATGAAATGATGTTGCCAGCAGAACGTAGTCCCTGGACATTGACTTTGATGATAATGTTAATAATTTAAGTGTTATAAGGGATTGAGTCTGACTTTAAATAATAAAGGCCCTTTCTGGCTTACATTTTTTTTTTTCTCCTTGTAATTTCTTATTTGCTAGGGAGGGAACATGATTTGATAGGAAAAATTAACCTTGTAAGCTTGTAATGGATAGCGTTGTAAACATTTAAGTAGAAACTTGCTTCTAAGTTATTTTCTGAGTTATAAAGTTGTTTCATGTGAATCATTCCATAATTCTAATGCATTTTAGAGTCATATGGAGTAGATGCTGGAGAATACCATACTGATTTGATTCATCTCATGACATTCCTCTTAAAAAATCCTGATGCCTTAATATACGTGGCATACCTCATGGGCTGTCTTGAGGCAACATGCCCCAAAAAGAACTTGGATCCTTTTCCCAAAAGTCCCCTCTGCTCCAGTCGTATCATCACAATGAATGGTACCATAACTCACTCAATTCTTGCCCTAAAACTGTGGAGTCATCCTTGATTTCCAACGCCTCCCTTTCTCTCCAATGCCACTTCCAATCTCATCTCCATGAGCTCTTTGGCATTTCATTACCACCCCCTTCATTATTGCCATGGTCTGTGTCACATGGTCCTGTGGCTGATGACACCAGACTTCTGTAGACCTCCTACTGTCACTTTTACTCCTCTATTTAACACTGAAAGTGACCTTTTTTATTTTTATTTAAAATTTTTTAACATTTTTTCATTTTGGAGAGAGAGACAGAGACAGAGACACAGAGACAGAGAGCATGAGCAAGGGAGGGGCAGAGGGAGAGGGAGACAGAATTCCAAGCAGGCTCCAGGCTCTAAGCTGTCAGCACAGAGCCCAATGTGGGGCTCAAACTCACAAACCACTAAGCCAAAGTGGGACACTTACCTGACTGAGCCATGGCCTTTCTTCCACCCAGGCACCATGTTTTTAAAAGGAATAAATTAGGTCACCTTACCCATCTTGATTATAACTCTCAGAAGACTTTCATTTAGGATTTGACTAAATCCACATGGATCTTATCAATACTTAACGGGCTTTTAAAAAATGATTTGGGATCTCCTATCTCTTCCACTTTCTCTCTTACTTCTTTATTTTATTCTCATTAGATTCCAGACACCAGGGCCTTCCTTCTTCTCAAACAAGTTAAGTTTTTTCCATTTCAGGACCAGGACACCAACCGTGGTCTCTGCTAGGCTACACTTTCTGCAGATTTTTGCACAATTCATTCCTTTTAATCATCCATGTCTCTTCCTAAATGTAGCTTCTCCTGAAACGACTTCCCTGAGCACTGTCTCTAAAAGGGACGCTAGCACTATCCTTTGACTCACTCTCAGCATCTAAAATTATATCATATTAGTTTTAACTTTATTTCCTGTAGCAGATCATGTTTTCTAAAAATTGCCCTAACATTGTCTCCCATCTCATATGTTCTTCTCTAAATACCCCTCCTTATCCAAAGCAGTCTCATTTCCTTCCCCTTGAATCTGAATGGGCTTTGACTTCTTCGACCAATAAAGTCTGATGCTATGTGATTTTTGAAGCCAAGTTGGAAAAAGACAAGCAGCTTCTGCTTGGTTCTATTTGAAGGTCTCATCGTCTGGACATTTCCTTTCTGATTCCAGCTGCAGTGCTGTGAGAGCCCATGTCCACAGAGAAGACATAGGTAAGTGTTGTGCTTAGAAGGCCTCAAGTCCTATCTGCCCAGGAGTCAGACACGGGAGGAAAAAGCTTCCAGATGATGCCGGCCTCTAGCTTTCGAGTTTTCTGGGATAAGCTCCCAGAAACAGTGGTGCAGAGATAAGCCATATTTTTTATGTATAAATCCTGGAGCATAACGAAGATGAACACTTCTCATATCTCCAGAGCCCGAGTTATTTTTCTCAGGTTCTACAATATTATGCATTATATTCACAACTCAAGAAGTAGGATAGGAGACGGGTTATGAGTGAAAACTCTGGTTAGTTCCGTATCTCAATACTATAGATTTGTAGCTGCATAACATTGGACAAGTCACATTTCTTTGCTTCAATTTCCTCAAAGAAATGGGAACAGTAATAAACATTTTAATCCTGATCCTATTAATCTTATCTTCACCTATCAATACTGGTAGGCTTTTATGTGTATAGAATGGGTTAATATAAACAGAGTAGTACTCAGAATAGTTCCTGGAATATAATTAGTACTACCTAGCGTTAGGTTTTATCTCTTACTACTATATTTTATTCTCTACCTGCCTTCTCTTTCATTTCTGTTTACTTTTCAGCCAACTCTACTTTTACCTTATTTTTTCTCTTATCTCATCTTTCATTTATATTTTTCATAAAAATTAAATATGAATGTTGATGATGCTGAAATGTATATTCTTTGTACAATTTATTTTTGTTTTCTTTTGTAAGGAATGTGTTTCTGCTATTTTTAATTCTGAGTTCTACTTCTTTACATTAGTGAATCTTAAAAGAGGTCCCATACTAAATGATAAAATTCTATCCAGCCCAATATTTGTCCCAGAAAAAGAGTGAGAGCATCCTTTTCGGACTTCAGTGTCCACATATAATGGTTAAGAGCATAATGTCAGTTTTCTTATTTGCAAAATAGGAATCTTAAACTTTATTCCTGGTGGTTTTCTGAGAAATAAACGATATTATGTAAATAAAGTACTAAATGCAATGCTTTGCATGCTTTTTAAAAAAATAAATAATCATTAGATTTTACTTATTATTCTTTTATGAAACCCCTTTAAATTTTAGGTTTGATGTCTAGTTAGTATGAAAATAATCTAGTATCATAAGAATGTGGGAGAAAGTCTTAACTTTTTGAAGGATCCTAGGAGAGAAAAGCTTTTTCTTCAAGATTTTCGCTGTTAGGCAAACATTGTTCAAGTCTCATATAGGTCATGATTGGTGTCCTTTCAGACATTCCCCAGCTTCAATAACGAAAACCACATGTTTTAGAACAAGCTCCTAGACCACCATTGCAGGCATTCTGCTTGCTACCGTTACCAGAATCCCAAGAGCTGGTTTTCCCTCTTCCTGTTCATACTGAGTAGAGGTAGTCATATAATTAGACTGACCAACTGGGAGATCCTTGAGAGGCAGAATCAGATGCATACTTGTAGATAAAATTATTTTCACATCCAAAGATTAGATAAGACCTTGGCTGGGAAAGGATAGGAAAGGAGGTAAGAAAAGTAATTCTAACTGAAATAGAAGGATCAAGGTAACACCACTACAAAGACAGGAAGCTGAGCGGAAGGAGCTCAGCACCAAGCTCGTGATGCTTGTGGACCAGGAAAATTGGAATGTGGAAACCACCTACTTGCACCTGTCTTGACTTGTCAATAACGTGTGGATGACCTATGAGCCTTGGACGTTGCCAGTTCCATAAAGCAGTGAATGTGGAACTTGCACTCTCGGTATGAGAGTGGAAAACATTCACAACATGACAAAAGTGGGCTTGAGTAGTGACACGTGGGAGTTTTTCTATGGTACTGAGTAACAATAGATACAGATTATTGTTACACCAGTACTTTCTTCTTTTTTAAATGATATGCTTGGTGAGGAAGGGCCGCATTTTGGCTCAGTGACAACTAATCAAGAGGAATATATATATATATGTATTTGCATACAGTGATGGAAGGGTTAGGATGATAAGACACCATTTCCAACACTTTTGTATCTACTATATTCTGGATTTCCTGCCAGAGTACAGTGTTTGAGGCTAATTAAAAATAATATTTGCTTTTTAAAATAATAATAATGATGGTTCTTACTCTCTAAAGTCAGCTTCTGTTGCCTTGGTTAATACACAGTCATAATGATTTAACACTATTTTAACAAATAAAATAATGTAGAAATTGTAAAGTTATAAAATTATATATAATGATATACAATAATATATATTATAGGTAATATATGTAAGATAACTGTATGTTACAGTTTAACAAATAGATCCATAGCAAATAAGTAATTTTAAAGATTACATTCTGTGATCTAATATTTTGATTTTCTTAAAGCTGAGAATATAATATCATGTTGAAAAATTAAATCACGGGCACCTGGGTGGCTCAATCAGTTGAGCGTCCGACTTCGGCTCAGTTCATGACCTCACAGTTCGTGAGTTCGAGCCCTGCGTCGGCCTCTGTGCAGACTGCTAGCTCAGAGCCTGGAGCCTGCTTCAGATTCTGTGTCTCTTTCTCTCTCTGCCCCTCCCCTGTTCATGCTCTGTCTCTCTCTGTCTCTCAAAAATAAATACATGTAAAAAAATTTTTGAAAAATTAAATCATATGAAACAAACATATTTCAAGTAACATAAAAATGAAAGAGCAATTTGAGAGAAAAAATTATTAAGGTGATTAAATACTTTATTGTATAAACCTCAGGCTTCTTAAACCCTACTATGAGGATACTTAAGATAGGATATCTTTTTATTTTTGCTTTTGGCTGCTTGATGGCCAGTAATAATGCTTCATCATTGATAGAAAAGAAAATTAAGAAAATTGTTTTTGAGATTTCTATTTGAGTGGAGTGTTAAATGAAAAAATAGTTTTTGATAGATATATATAAGATAGAGATTGTTTCTACATTTGTATTACATAGTTTAAATCATATGTAATAGCCACCTTGAAGACCAAAATACACTTTAACATAAACACATGCTTTTAAAAATACATATGCTTGTAACATATATTCTGAGTTTAGATTTCTTAAATAGGAATAACAATTTAAGAAAAGGAACAGTCATTGTAGTCACTGCTAATTAGTCTGCATAAAGTGTTTATTTTAAATTTAAAATGACATTCAACTCCTTAACTGTTTTTTGTTTTGTTTTGTTTTGTTTTTTTGTTTTTCTCGTAATTGTCTCTGTTCTTTTTGGAAGAAAATAGGACTGTTAGGTCATGGACACAGAAAACAACCCATTCAAACATAAACTCTGCTGTTTATATTTGGCCGAGGATCATGGTTGCAACCAGATTAACACAGAAGCAACAATTTTTTGCTTTCATGGATTGTTTCCAGGTATGATCATTAAAGGGCCACTGATCACTAATCACAGCAAAATCTTTTGTATTATCATCATTTAGCTATCCATACATCTATTAATCCATCCATTATTATTTCAGCAAATATGTATTAAGCATTTACTATAAGTGGGGCACAATTCCTAAGGTACATATACTGAATTTGATAGTTCAGAATCGACTAATATGTTTTAAATTATCTGCTATTACTACTACTGGTCAATTCACATATTTATACAAATTTGGATGTCTTTAAGCCAGGTAAGTAGAGAAAATAGTGGTTTAATGAACATGAAAGATTATCTTCATCTTTCAGATATATTCTTCCAATTCTATTTTTGGCTGTGGTTTGTAACAAAGTAGGTAAATCTGTTTTTTTGTTTGTTTTCTTATAGAGTTTCCTTATACTTTATTTTGTTATAATTCTTTCCTAGAATTCAATATTTTGAATACAGTAAGCAGGTAAATGTGTTCAGGTCTGGAATCCCTGCTGGTTTATTTCTGTTGTCTGTTGCTTCTTCTGGTTTCTGGCTCAAATATTTTTATGGACATGGTGTTTGCTTTTCTAGTTAGTTTTTAATTGCATCTGCACACTGTGTTTGCAAAATTGTTCACAGAAATAACTTTAGACTATTTCTACATTTGTTCTTGCCGGTAGTTGGGGGCAATAGCAAATCTGTGATCACCTTAGCAGAATTTCAGGACTTGAGCTCTGGAGCAGGGATGCAGCCCATGCAAAGGATTACTGGGTTTTGGTTTGCATTATTGTGAAGGTGCTTCTCTTTCAGGTCACGATCCAAATAAAGGGAGGTTCAGCAGGATATGACCTTGTCAGTCCTGGATCTCAGCATCTGTCTTCCCAGACACTTTAGGTTGTCAAAAGTTCTGCTTAGCCTTTCGTCCATGAAACCATCCTTTTCAGCAATTGTCTTAGGAGGAAAAAAAAGCCCCACAGCTAGACACACCTCCATGGGCCTCTCTTTATTGGAATCTGATCCATTTATTTTTTATTATCACGTTAGCTCTCTGAGATCTTCACACAGATTTTTTTTTTCAAGTTGCCCTCATGGGGAAACTCAAGAAAAAAATCACCTAACCTGCTATTATTAAAAGCAGATTCCATTTCTTTGTTTTAAAAAATAACTTAATTTGAATTAATATTTAGATTTCACTAATTTCACTACATTCTAACTTAAAAACAACTGAAGCGAGATCATTTGGGGAGAGTTATTTACACAAATTAATTTGAAAGCAAATGCACCAGAAATATATTTTTAAATTGGTTCATCATAAACATGTTCCAAATATAGTCAGACATCTGTCTCCAGTGAAACCCATAGGTAAAGGGAAAAACAAAATTAATAAAACAACTTAACATAATGAAAAAAAAGCAATGAGGAAAGACTTGGCAGAAAAGAATCATGTGAGCCCTGGAATATGAGAATTGTATCTGAGGACAGATTCTCCTAGGCATTAGCCTCTAATGATCAAGAACATATTAAGGTTTCAAGTTGAACATTAACAAAAGTGGTCTGACATGCAGGTACTTTGCAAGAGGTGTAAGTGGAGGGGAAAGATAGAAGGGTCGTGCCCAGAACACTGGTGAATATTTCTTAAGCTAGTTGGTTCAGGTATACACATATTGGAGCTCAGACTATAGTCAGAGGCACAGTAAAGAGTCACCCCTCTTTTTTAAGAGGAAAACTCGCAAAATCTAGGCAAGCACTCGCTCCTCATATTTGTACAGTGGGTAGAGAAATTGCAATTAAATCATGAATTGGGAAGGAAATTCAACTATATATACAAAAGGAAAGCATATATGAAGAAAAGATAATACATTTTCATAAATAAACAAATCACGTGGGGTAATGGTCCAGACCCTCTGGATACCAGACCTCAAATTCCTACCTACTTTAGTGGATGATGTTCTGAATATTCTTTCAGTATTTGTTAGGATTGGCTCAGGTAGGGCACAGAGCTGGGTGTACAGGGAATGGCCTCCTTTACTGAAGATAAGCAAAGTAGGGCAAGGGGTAGTAAAGTGCTATCTCCTCAATCCATAAATTAAAACACACACACACACACACACACACAAAACCCACATTAGGTTAGAAAGGAGGTTTATCCCTCAACCTAATATCTCTATACTGTTTTTAAATTTCGTTTATACTTTTCAATATGTTTAATTATATACTCTATCCTTATATTCTGTGAACTGTGTACAATAAAAGCTTTCTGTGAGATCAGAATCACCAGAAATTGAATCTCAGCTACCTTAAATTTTTTTAATAAACAAATAAGAAAATGGCAGAAAAAACATCCTTCGAAAAGAGAATAAACACTTCAAAAATAGATTTAGTTCAATCTGACAAGGGATGCTGGCTGTTTCTTTTTAAAAGCCCCGCTGGAAGATTTATAATGAATATATTTGAAACACAAGTCACAGCCACGTGACTCCGTGCTCAAATGATGGTGGTGTGAGTGAATATTAATGACCAGTTTTACTAGGGCAGATAAAACTCATACGACCTTATGACAGAAATATTTACTCTCCCCTTATATATATGCCAGCATAAAATAAACTACTGTCATTTCAAAATGAAAGGTGAAATTAAGTAGCTTCACATTTGTTAGCTGAAGTTCACATCTAGTACTTGCTTCCTGATATTTAAGCCCCTGTTTGATTCAAGTCTTTAATCACTGAATTTCCAGATCCTTATTCATCTTTCACTCACTGTTTGAGGTTATAACTCACGTAAAATTCTCTTAAATTAGATCTCCTTTTCAGCAACTTTCCTAGATTCCCATGGTAAATTTACTTTTGTCTTGAAGATACTCAGTTTTACCTTGTTTAGTGAGCATCTTGTAAATCAAATGCTTTTGCTTTCTTCTTTGACCCAAGGATACTGAATCATGTCTACTATTTGGCAATTCAGATATTTGGTAGAGGTAGGCGGGAGGAAATTAAATTTGATTCATATTAAATTTTTTCAAATACTCTTCCCTGAAAGGTATTCTGATTCTTTTTCCCTCCACATTCTCTAAAACTTGGAATTAACTCTTATTAATGTGGATCTATAGCCAATGGAATGGAAGTTTCACATTTATTGAAAATCTACCACATGCCAGTCAGGCTTTGAGTTAAGCCTCTTTAAAGACTCTTTAAAGAGTCTTCATAACACTTTCATGAAATAGAACTATCTCCATATTTCTCCAAAGAAACGAGCATACTCCTGAATTATGAACCACTTAAAAGAAAACATGGGGCATTTTTTCCCAAAGATATTGGGTATGAAAAATTTCCCTTAAAAGGGCACAAAAGAGCAGAAATAAAGGAAAAGTTTGAGAAATCAGCATATAATAATCTAAATATCACTAGAGTGAACTAAATCACAACAAATTGGATTGGAAAGAGAAATCACCATTGAGGATATATTTACAACATCTAAAATATATAAAATATTAATATTGAGAATATTCAGGAAGCTTCTGCAAGCGAATAATGAAGGGATAGTCATTCCGATAGAAGGCTGTGACAGAGGAAGAAGACTAAATGACCAGCAGATATAGGAAAATAAGCTCAATTTTACTAATAATTAAGAAAATGCAACAAATAATAAAATAACAAAATGTATTTATGCATATTGGTTTGGTAAAATTAAATGTGATAACTCAATATGTGGATAAGTTATCTTCGAAGCCCAATTTGGAACTATCTATTAAAGTTGAAGATGTATATCCCCAATGATGTAGAAAATCCACTTTTAAGCATTTGTCATAGGGAGTTTTATTACATATGTAGAAGATGTATATGGATATTAACTGGAGCACTTTTTATTACAAAAAGCTAGAGACAATCTCAAAACTCATCAATAGCAGAACAGTTGAACATTTATTCATAAAAGGTAATATTTACAGCAGTTAAACATGAATTAAGTAGACCTGCATGTTTAAATATGAATGGATATTTAAAAAAAAAAAAACAAGATGAAGGGAAACTTTGCAACTTTATATAATTTATGGAATTTTCAACCAGAGAGTGAACTGTATATACACTTTATGGATGCAGAAACCATGCAAGACAACTGAATTAGGTAAAGGAAGCCTGGCTGATGTAACAAACACAGAAGTTAATTTATTGCTCCTTTAAAGCCCCAAACTGGCACACTTAGTTGGTGACCAGACTCCCCAGGGTGACGACTCAGGAGAGAAGTCTGACATTGCTTTTAATTCATAACTGCTAATCATAATACTAGACACTTATATTCCATTTACCATATGCCAGCACTTTTCTAAGTATAGTACATGTTTTAACTTATTTATTCCTTCCAACACCTCCCAGGGGCATGTACCATCATGATCATGTCCATTTTCTACATTAAAAAAATGAAACCACAGAAAGATTAAATGATTTGCTCAAGTTCACCCAGCTACTCTGTTTCAGGCCTGGGATTTTTAATTCATGCAGTCCACCTACAATGTGCTCAGTCACTGCTAAAATATTTACAATTCACTATGATTCCTATTCTACCATAACATATATGAACACGGTGTGTATAAGAAAATTTCAAACACAATCTGAAATCACCCTTGAGCCTCTTTTCCCATAGATTTATTGAAATTCTCCCTTCCCAATAGCAATGAAGATATGAAAAGCATAGAGATAAACTTGGCAAGTGGTCAAAGAGGAAGAGAAGAGACAATAAAAAAAAAGTGCCCTGAATAATTACAAACTGTTATATTTACTTTGCATTCAGTTTAATTTAAAGGAAGGATGGACTTGTTGATGCTTTAGTTGTGCATCAAACGTTCAATATTATTAGACACTCCAGTTAAAGAAAACATAAGATAAAAAGTTTTATTCATTATTCTGCCTTTGTTAGTCCCTTTTTTTCTTAAGAGAGACATTTTAATGGCTTAGAATTTGCTGAGAAGTAACTAAAACTTTGGATAAAATGCAATCACAGAGAAGAAAAATGTCTGCCACATAATTAGAGCTAGTGAAACTTAAATTCTTTGGATTGTGCCTCAGCAATTCTTTACCTTCTTCTTCTTCCTTTCCTTTGGCTGATTAGTTTTGCAGTCTGTGGTTTGTTTTCACTCATTAAATACTCTCCATATATTTCTGAGAGTCAGTTAAGTTTTTCACTAGTCTATAAAGTAACTTGCTATTTCTCACACTTGACTTTCTCCCTCTTCAGAAAGACCTGGGTACAGATTTTGCAATTGTTTTGCATGGTTTTTACATGTGTAAATCAAATCTGGCTTCTTATCGAAGATACCTGTCAGGACTCTCAATTAAATGAACATTCGTGTAGAATCTTCTTCTGACTCTAACCTCAGTGGAGAGCCATTGATTTGGGGATTACAATATTTTGATTTGTCTTTTAATGAGAAGGAAGAGCACTTTCAGGAATTATACTTACCTGTAATTGACAGGTGATATTTTAAAGGCTGTATCATGAATGAATGAATAAGTGAATGAATGAATAAATGAATGAATGAACAAACAAACCCTGTATTGACTGACCTTGATTGGATTATTTCTAGATGAAGTATCTATACTGTGTAAAACCTTTAGACATTTTTCTCCAATGATCTGTTGAGTCTTTTTCTCCCATCTGCCCAAAGAATACCATGACTTTATTTTTAGCCACTACTTTTGCAGAAGATAAATATTTTACTCAATAAATCATTTCTCTAAGGAATTAGCCAACATATATAAACATTCTTCAGACAGGATTGAAAACTCCTCTTCTTGCACCTTTGATTCCAGCTTTATTGCTTATTTACTTAGTCTGATGGGAATAAGCCTTTTCTTTTATGCTTCAAAGAGAGAAAAAGAGATTTTTTAGATTCCTTGGGAAGAAAGGGGTTTTTCTTCACATTTGTGTAGAAAGAAGTTTGTGAGGGACAGGACATTCTCTGAAGGCTGTCAGAGAGATCATAGAGATGTCAGAGCTTGGGAAGGGATAGCTGAATGTTTGTCAGGAAAGTGGCCTATTTGGGCACAAGTTTGAGAAGCAAATTTATGAATTGGTTGCAGATAGAAGCTGGCAAGCAGGAAAAGCAGAATTAATTTATATTGACATTTCAGGTTATCCAAATACCACAACAAGACCATTAGTATTCTCTCATGGCCATCGGGGAGGCAATGTCAGGGTGAAATTTTACTTAGGCTAATAATATTGATTTTTTTTTTTTTTGGTGTTCTTTAAGTATGAGAAAGGGAAGATTACTTCTGTCATGGTTATATTCACAGATCACAGGAATTTGGGTATGAGGCTGATTTTTATTTCCTTTGTTTGATTTTTACATTATCACCATTCAAAAATGCCTTTCAATTGCATCTGGTTTTAGTAACTTTACCTTATTTTCATATTTCCCATCAGGGCTATTTTCTACATTATGATTAAATATACATAGATTAATTTTTCAGCAAGTATTTATTGAGTACTCATTATGTGTCTGCACTATGTTAGGCACTGATGATGCAGTAATGAAATCTGA
This sequence comes from Cryptoprocta ferox, assembly GCA_028646485.1. NCBI lineage: Eukaryota > Metazoa > Chordata > Mammalia > Carnivora > Eupleridae > Cryptoprocta > Cryptoprocta ferox. Next base: position 15,529,176 of record CM053570.1, read on the forward strand.
ATCAGACTTTAAGGAATTTATAATTTTCTCAGGGAGAAAAGGTAACAAGTGCTCAAAGAGAAGTGTGGTTAAAGTGTTGTGAATATTTCAAAGAGCAAGTTTACTTGCTGCCTGATGGACTGGCACCCTCACTTAAGAAGGGAGGCATCGAGCTGCACACAGAGGTGGGCAAGACAAGAGAAAGTGAGATACGGAGAAGGTTAGTCAGACCAGGTACCAGAAAGTCCCACAGCTACTAGTGCCACATTTATGCCATTAGGTGATGAAGCCAAATTATTCTCCTCTCCTGGGGTTAAGGGAGATCATATCAAGTTCATTGCTTACACATCTACTCAACAATTTCTTCTGCTCTCATGACAGTTCCTATCACTTCCCCAGGGTTTACTTGGGCGAGCAGATGCACTGGTCATCCCTGCCTTCAGATACATCCTAGAAAAGGTACACCAATGTCCACTTCACCGGTTTTTTGTCCCTTCCCCTCTCTGCTCTCAGGACCAAAGACATCAATTTAGTTTTTATTGATTTCTTTTTTGACAGAGATATAAAGATTTATTTAGGGAAATGGCTAACATGATTGTGAGGGCTGCTGTGTCTGAAATTATAATGCAGGCCAGAAGGCAGGAAATTCAAGGAAAAGCCTCTGTAGTTATGAGTATGAAGGCAGTATGGAGGCAAAACTCATTCTTCCTTTGGAAACCTTAGACATAAGACTTTCAACTGATTTGATGAGGCATATCTATATTATGGAGAATATTCTTCTTTATGCAAAGTCTACTGGTTTATTGTATTTATTTATTTATTTATTTATTTAATTTTCAAGTTTTTATTTAAATTCTATTTAGGTAACATATAGGGTAATATTGGTTTCGGGAGTAGAATTTACTGATTCATCACTTAATATAACACCCAGTGCTCAACACAAGTGCCCTCCTTAATGCCCATCACCCATCTAGCCCATCTCTTACCCACCTCCCTCCATCAACCCTCAGTTCGTTCTCTATAGTTAATGGTCTCTTATGGTTTATTTCCCTTTTTCTTTTTTTTTTCTTTATCTTCCCAATGTTCATCTATTAAATTCCACATATTAGTGAAATCATGTGGTATTTGTCTTTCTGACTAACTTATTTCATTTAGCATAATACATTCTAGTTCCATTCACATTATTGCAAATGTCAAGATTTCATTCTTTTTGATGGCTGAGTAATATTCCTGTGTGTGTGTGTGTGTGTGTGTGTGTGTGTGTGTGTGTGTGCCTGCGCATATGTATCACTTCTTCTTTATCCATTCATCAGTTGATGGATGATATTTGGACTCTTTCCATAACGTGGCCATTGTTGATAGTGATTGCTGCTATAAACATCGGGGTGCATGTACCCTTTTGAATCAGTATTTTTGTATCCTTTGGGTAAATACCTACTAGTACAATTGTTGGATCAAAGGGAGTTCTATTTTTCACTTTTTAAGGAAACTCCATACCATTTTCCAGAGTGGTTGCACCAGTTTGCATTCCCACCAACAGTGCAAGAGGGCTCCCGTTCCTCCACATCCTCACCAACATCTATTGTTTCCTGTGTTATTAATTTTAGCCATTCTGACAGGCGTGAAGTGGTATCTCATCATGGTTTTGATTTGCATTTTTCTGATGATGAGCAATGTTGAGAATCTTGTCATGTGAGGTGACATCAGTTTATGATAGCAATACCTTACATTTATATTCTGATACTTCCTGGCCCTACATTTAGAAAAATTTAAATATCTAAGTTTTTAAAACTGAAATCCATTTCTAGAGTTTCCTGAAGCAATAAATGCACTTGATTAAATAACAGGAGGATGGGAAAACATGAAACTATGAGAATAGTGGTTAATAATTCAGAAAATCACCCCCCTAGACATGTTTTTGAGGGATGAAGGGAACTGAGAAAGCAGGCTGAGAACTCCCTGTGTTGAAGATATAAATTTCCCTATTGGTACACTGAGTAGAGCTAGGGAAAGGAAAGTATAAACAAAGTACTCTGAAAGCATCAAAGTATCAGAGTATGGGCAGGGGAAAGAGAACAGGTGTCTTAGGAATGACTTCCCTCCCAGGAGAGTCTGCTTTTAACCTCTTTATCCCATTCTACATATGAGAAAATCTGAGGGCCAGAAACTGACTTCCTTTTTTTTAAGTTTATTTGAAAGGAAGATCAGGTTGGGGGTATGGGTAGAAAGAGAGAAAGAGTAACAGAGAGAGAGAGAGAGAGAGAGAGAGAGAGAGAATCACAAGCAGTCTCTACATTTAGCGTGGAGCCCGACATGGGGCTCAAACCCATCACGACTTGAGTCAAAATCAAGAGTCGGATGCTTTAACCAACTGACTCACACAGGCGCCCAAGAAACTGACTTCCTTAAAGGTGGCAGCTTGTGTTTTCCATCTAAAATTATGTAAAGTAATATACAGATTATTTTTCATTGTGGAGACAAGGATGGAACCTTATGTTTTCTAGTCAAAAAAAATTTTTTTTCCACGTTTTCACTCTATACTGTCCTAGACGGAGATTTAGGGGGCTGCCTGTGGTAAAATATAAGCAGGCTAACATTAGTTAGTCCGTGCCAGACTAATTGCCTTTTTCCCCAAATCCCTATTGCCTGTTCTGGAAAGAGGATCTTATTTAAACGCCACACAGTATTTATCCAAACGGAGATCATAACTCTGCCAGGCAGAAATGAAAACTCTATTGTTTCCAAAGGCCCCAAATGAGAGCTTTCCATGAGAAATTTCACTCTCTAATTACAGGTAATTTTATTATAATTTTGTTTAGATCATTGTGGTGTCAGATGAAGTTTCAATATTTGCTAAAATCAGTTTAAATGCACTGGCATAGCCCATGTCCCTGTGATGCATTTCCTTTTTAAAATCAGTGTTTGCTTTTCGGAGCTTATCTACAATAGTCACAGTCTTTATTTCACAAAGCCATTAAAGTAAAGGCATTTCAAAGGGAAGGCAGCTATAATAGCAGAGACCTAGATTTCATTATTAGCATAATTCACAATTATTTTCTAGTTTCAAGCAAGCAAAAAGAAAAAAGACATTTTACAGTTACTCTAGCATTTCTGCCCCCATAATATAATGTACTTAGCTCTATTATAACACTTACCAGCTTGTGCTATGATGTTTATTTACATCTTTGTTTCTCTCACCAGGCTGAGAGCTTCAAAGGCAAGAATTGAATTTTATTCTCTTTTTTAAGCACCCCCCAAGTGCCCCATACAGTGCCGGCCACATTGTCGGGGTTCAAGAAAGATGTTTTAGATATAATGGTGAGACACAAATAAAAGGAACTTATGCATTTGTTTACTGAAAATAAAACATTGATTTCTTAATGGATGTATAATCAACTGAATTTTAAATTCTACTATGTAGTAATTGGTACATCTGTGCTGATAACGTTTGAGTTGTTTTAGCAAGAAATGATCTTGTGTTTTTTTTATAAGATATTTGTACTTATATTTTCTGTGAATTGAATGTTCATTAAAAAATTAAAGATACTGAGATCTTGTATATAGGGATAGCGTTTATTTGATAATTTTGAGAATCAGTTGTTTTTTTTTATTTTTTAACGTTTATTTATTATTGAGAAACAGAGAGAGACAGAGCATGAGCATGGGAGGGCCAACAAGAGGTAGAGACACAGAATCTGAAGCAGGCTCCAGGCTCAGAGCTGGCAGCACAGAGCCCGATATGGGGCTTGAACTCACAAACCGTGAGATCATGACCTGAGCCGAAGTCAGATGCGTAACTGACTGAGCCACCCAGGCACCCCAAGAATCACTTTTTTAAAAAAAGTACAAGGCCTTCTGCTGGAAAGTTTATTATGCTGGTGATTTAAAAATTATACTCTGTTACAATTTTCACTGATGCAATGAACTCTTAAATTTTTACTCTGGTATACATCTATAACTATGCTAAGTACTTACGATAAAAAGATAAAACCTCCCTGTCCTCGAAGATCTCATAGTCTAGCTTATGAAACCTGGCATACAATGAATCTAAAAGATGATAGGGTGAATATTAAAAAAGAAATATAAATATAGTTCTATGGGGAGCACAAAGGTCTGGTGAAGACTGTGGCAGAGACGGACATGGGATCAGAAAAGACTTCACAAAAAGCTAATGTTTAACCTAATCATCAGCTCCTCAGAGAGTTTAATATGCCAACTGGCTTTATAGTTACTAAATGGTAGAGTCAATATATGAGTCTAGGCAAATTTGGCTCTGAAGTCTATTCTCTTTATACTGGGCTTGTCCCACTGTTCTCTAACTCCACAATATAATGACCCTTTCAAAGCTAATTCAATTTCATATAGTTTGTACAGCGTATGATGGTCTCTTTATGTGATATGTTTTCTGTGTCGTTTCCTATATTTTCCCTGTTTTGGCATTGAGTTAGCAACTCCATGAGCATGGGGCACTGCAGACCTGAGGAAATGATAGAAACGTGATGATGAATGATAAACACCTAATATTTCCTAATAAAATAAAAATATTTGAATCATACATATGTTAGAAAATTCACAAAAAGTGCTTTATTTATAGTTCATAACTTTACCACGTGCTATTAAATGGGAATGTGTTATAATGAGTCACTATGCAGTTTACAAGATGAAATTATAATGTTATGGGTGAAAACTTGCTTATCAACTTCAGTGAAAAATGTTATGAAGTTAGGATTCTCAGGCATATGCATGCTAATAAGTTCTCATTTAGAGAGCTAGACCAATACCAAAGAAAAGTACAGATTTTCATCTCTGTAAGCGCTGACTGACGAATTTAAAATCCCATGGAATTTTGTAAACACTAAGACTATATTTGTATCACGAAACACATTGTCACCAACGCATTCCATTCCCTCCTCTATCTTTTATCAGAAAAAACTTCATTTTTTTTCAGGGAAAATTTTATTTTGTGATTTCAAAAGTGCTACACAGAAAGCCTTAGATGGTTTTACTTGTATATAATGGAAAATTGATCAAAATTGGATTCTTACTAACTTATAATTTCAATGACTTGCTTTTTTTGTCAACCTATGTGCTCCAATCACAGGTTATTTGTCACTGAGTTGGTAAGAACCTTGAGATTAGAGGTTTATGGTACCTGAAATGATCTTCTAGCTGGTTCTGACTATAATAAATAAGTACTTTGAAATGACAAACTCCTACACAAATGCAAGATTTCATTAAACTGTCACGATTTGAACAAGGTTAAGTATTTATTAAATGATTAGATACATTTTGTAAAGTAGGTCTTATGGTTTTCAAAATGATGCTGTCTCTTAAATCTGTATTTTGTTAAACACATACACATTTGCTCTTTAAAGGTATTATGGACTGAATATTAATGTTCCCTTTCTGCCAGAGTCCAGCTCCAGCAGGTCCAGGGCTCCCTGAAGGATGGACAGTGTTGGCAAAAGGGAGTGAGAGAGCCTCGAGTTTCTTTCTGATCACCAGGCAGGCGTCTCTGCACTGACCAGAGAGTCAGCTTTACTTATTGAAAAAATGTATGGGGCCAGCACAGAATTGGCAATTGCCTTAGACAAGGATTTCTGATGACAAATTCTTTGGTATGTAAAGATTTCCCAGAACACAGATTGGTAGAAGACTCATGCATAATCTTTATCAATAGTGATTGATTTAGTGTATGCTAAAGATACCTTAGATGCTTATCATATGGGGAAGGAAGGTATCTTTAGCATTCAAATACAAGGCAATGTTTTTAGCATAGCAAAGGCAAGAGTTAATTCTTTGTGAGCAGGGGTCAATAGCCTGTTTTCCTGAGGGGAAGTAAAACAGGTTTCTCAGGAAATGTAATATTTGCTCCTATAATCACAAAAGAACAAATTCCTATAACAAGTTCCTTTACAAGGTACAATTAGCATATTTTTAAGGTAAGGGGGCAAGTCACTCCTGATACCAGTCAACAAGGCGCCTTGGGGGTCGGTGCTCAAGCAAAAATAATTGAGTAGGGGGTAGATACCAGTTACCATCTGATGGTGGGAAGCCCCCGCCTTGCAAACACACCTTACCTCACAAGGAGTTGGTTTTTTTTTTCAACTTAGTGAGTTCAGAAAATGGCTTCCAACACCTTTCCCCAAATTCCTATGTTGAAATTCTACCCCCCCACCCCCACTGTGATAGTATTAAGAGGTGACACCTTTGGGAGGTAAATTAGGATTAGATGAAACCATGAAGGTATTCTTATAAATTCTAAGAGAGCTTGCTTCCTTTGCTCTGCTGTCCACCCTGTGAGGATCCAAGGAGAATTTGCTAGTCCGCAACCGGGAGGAGAGCTCACACCAGAACTCTGCTCCGCTGGCATTTGGATCTCAAACTTCCAGCCTCCAGAAGTGTGAGAAATAAATTTCTGTTGTTTATAAGCCACCCAATGTATATTATTTTGTTATAGCAGCTAGGGTGACTAAGTAAAAATGTCACTGTCAAACAGGCAAAAAAACATTATTTTTTATTTATGTTTAATGTTTATTTTTGAGAGACAGAGAGAGAGAGAAAGAGAGAGAGATGCACACACAGAGTGTGAGTGGAGGTGTGGCAGAGAGAGAGGGAGACACAGAATCCGAAGCAGGCTCCAGCCTCTGAGCTGTCAGCACAGAGCCCGGCGCGGTGCTTGAACTCACAAACTGTGAGATCATGACCTGAGCCAAAGTCGGATGCTTAACCAACTGAGCCACCCAGGAGCCTCCAAGAAAAGTTTTATAAAGCTGAACACATTTTTGTCAGCTATACTCATGGTATACGGCAAGCGTTTGTCATCCCCGGAAGCTGAATAAATGATACTGTTTCTGTTGCCCATAGTGCCCTTTTCCTCCAGCAAAATCCTCATTCCTTGAGGCATAGCTCACATGTTTTCTACGATATCGAGTCTTCTCTGCTTTCTCAAAGCAGATTTAGTTTTATTTCTTTCTTGGCTTCATTGCACTCAGTTTCATGGAGTATTACAATTAATCTGTTTGGATGAGCCGTGCTGTACTGAGCAGTCAAAGTTTGGAAGTCAGGAAAGCCTGAGTGCAAATCCTAGTTGGACTCACTATTACCTGGGCCTGCTGTTTCATCTCTCTTGAGTCTCAAGTTCCTTCCTGGGCAAGAGGACACATATACCTACTCCGCTGAGTTGCTGAAGTGAAGCCAAAATAACCTAATATATATATATATATATATATATATATATATATATATATATATATACCTGGTCCAGCCGTGGCTGGCATGTGGCAAACACTAAATAAATGTCATTTTCCCTTTTTTTTTTCTGTCTCTGTCACAGCTATAAATGAATTCCTGCCAGACAGGAAATGCTATTTATTCATCTATGTAACCCCAACATCCAGCACTGTGCCTCACATATGCTCAATGAGTCTTAATTTCATATAAGAGTAAAAGGTACCCGTGGCAGATAACTTGGTAATGTTTAGGGAGAATATAGAGTTACTTGCAGTAGTGGTATTTTCTTAAAGGAATTTGAACTAATTTTCTATTTTATTATTTGGGTAAATGAGGCAGCAAGGGACTCACTTAACAATAGAAGCTAATATCTCACTTCTGCTTGTTTTCTGCCCACCAGGCATCTCTCTGTTGAATGGGCCCTTTAAAGAAACGCTATTGATGGTAAAGCCCATAAGCAGGGCCACCCTTCTCTTTCTCCTGTCGTAATCACTTTCCTAATACCATTTACTTTCAATTAAAAGGACTGATGGGGAGCATTTGTATCTTGAAAACGCAAACTAAATCAGGCCTCAAAGTCATTGTCAGCATTTTTTTTAATAAACGTTCTGCTACTGATGAGAGAGTGGGGTCAGGCTGCCCTCCGGGACAGAAAGTAACAGTATTTGTCTCCTTAGAGAAAGAGAGGCAACCTCAAAAGAGAAGTCTTTTAAAAGGTGTTCACTTGTTTTTTATCCATAGAATTTTATATCTAGGAAGAAACTTTAAGAAAACGTACCTCAGATCCTTCATTTCACAGATAAAGAAAGTAAGAACATCTTTGAGGATGTTCAAAGACTTGCCGAGGTTATTATATGGTTGGTTGATAGAGAGAACCCTGAAATGGAGGTGCCTGGTGTCTCAGTCTCTAGTAGTGCGTATATGTGTGTGTGTGTGTGTGTGAGAGTGAGTGTGTGTGTATCTCACATACACATATATGTTTGTCTTTCAAATATAGTTATTTCTCTCGCAAAACTTTTCTTCCTAGTTATATATTCATGGGGCTCATGTTATAAATGTATCTATATTTTCTGTGTGCACACATTGGGAGAATAGCAGGACTGAGGCTCAAGAATGCACTATTTTTGGAAAGCCAGTATGGGATAAGCAACTGGTCTTGGAAAACCCATAATTATGAGAAAATAGATAATTCACATGTCGATAACTGGTTGACTCAAAGAAAGAAAGAAAAGGCAGTTGTGCTCACTTGGTATTCTTGTTTAAACTTGTAGATATCCATCTGTAGGAAGAGTTACTGTTTTAAAAATAATGTTACTTTTAGAATGCAGAGAAGAGGGGCGCCTGGGTGGCTCAGTCGGTTAAGCGTCCAGCTTCGGCTCAGGTTATGATCTCGCGGTTCATGGGTTTGAGCCCAGCGACCGGCTCTGTGCTGACAGCTCAGAGCCTGGACCCTGCTTGGATTCTGTGTCTCCCTCTCTCTCTCTGACCCTCCCCTGCTCGCGCTGTCTCTGTCTCTCAAAAATAAATTTAAAAAAAACCATAAAAGATTTTTTTTTTAAAAAAATGCAGAGAAGAGGGGCACCTGGGTGGTTTAGTCAGTTAAGCCTCTGACTCCTGATTTTGGCTCAGGTCATGATCTCATGGTTTGTGGGTTTGAGCCCCACGTCAGGCTCTGTGCTGACATCACGGAGTCTGCTTGGGACTCTCTCTCTCTCTCTGCCCCTCTCTAACTTGTTGGGCACACTCTCACGCGCTCTCTCTCAAATAAATAAACATTAAAATGGAGGAAAGAAACACCCGATATTAACAAATGACACAAATCTCTTTTGGGGGGGTTGCTCATTCCATAGCCAACTTTCTTTTTTTTTAACCCAAAAATACAACGCTTTTTGGTACATATTGCGGTCACCTGCCTTGTGTTTCAGGTCATCTTATGCTCTAAAACGGAACCAGTATGCAAACACCAGCAGCGTTGGTATCGTCAGGAACTTGTTAGAAAGGAGGAGTCTTAGACCCCAGTTCAGATCTGCTAGCCCAGAAAGTGCATTTTTAACAAGATTCCAGGGCATCTGTGAGCGTCTTAACGTTTGGGAAGCACTGCTCTGAGACTGCGTACCCGCCTCTGGCTTCAACCTTTCTTAACCTCCCTCTCAGCCTCATAAAACGGACTACTGTTTTAAGTGAGACATTCTTAAGGCTCTGAGGAGACAGAAAGTATCAGTTGCAGAAGAATCCCTTCAGAAAAACAAATGAAATGGTGTTTTGATTTCTTCCTTGAGCCCACCCCTAATGTCTCTATAGTTGGTTAAGAGCAGGCCACTAACTGTGAGTTACACATAGAAACATACATGGGTTGCATTGAACTTTTTCTCTGAGTCCATGTCCTGTTTTTTATTTGGTGAGAGAAAAAGGTTAAAAGCGGTTGCCATATGCTCTGCTTTCTCTTTAGAACTTAAAACTCGTGATCACTTTTTGTCTCTATTGATGAGGCAATTCCTTACATCACCATTAAATTCCTCTGGAAGTCTTCACCTTCACATGTGAAGCAAAATGCAACAGGCTTGGGGAGCGGCTGGGTAGGGAGACTGGAAGCATGAGCTAAGAATGAGGAAAACCTTTTAGGACAAATATTTATATTTTTTTATATAATGCTCACACAGCCTCTAAAGCATGCAGTCTTTATCCCGTTATAACAGAAGTATCCTTTCGATTATTTTAAATCTCAGGAAATGCCCATCTTTCATTGTAGTCATAGGATGCTATTCTCTCTTGCCATAAAATATATAGATTGTAATCTAAGAGAATTAACAAACTGAAAGTGGTGATGGTTATCACAAGAGTCATGAGATCCCCTAAGAATCTTAACTCACTTCACAAAATGGACCATTAAAAGAACTTATTTAAAGGGGAAAAAAAAAAGAAAACTACATTGCCATTCTAGCACTGCTAGAATGTGACTCATTTCATTTATTACCCTTCCTAGATAATTTTTATAGGTGAGAGCTCCCTCTTTTTGGACCCACCACTTACTTGCTATGTGATACATATCATATTACCTCAATGTTCTGTTTCAAGGTTTTCCTTATCTGAACACCACAGTCATAATATGCATCCTCTCAAAGTTTATTTTCATGAATTTTAGTGATTATTATAATTAAAGACATCCAAAGTAAGAATAAATTATATAGCATAGTTAAAAATTGCAATTTAATTTAATAAATTCTCCTTGCCCCAAATCAGATCTGTTTACCCTAATTTTTGAATTCCCTGCTTGAGACACTGGTATTACATATTTTGACACTTCAGAGAATTTAATCACTGTGAGAATCTTTCCTGCTTTTTGTAGAAATGTAGGCTGAGAAGGTGCTGATGACTTAATTAAGCGCACTGCTTTTCAAATAAAGTTAAAAACCAAGATGCTTTTAATTCAATCAGTTCTAAGCCATCCCTCCATGTCAGATTGTCCTTTTTGGAAAAAACCATAACCAACAGAGTTCTTGCTTTTTCACACCCCTACAATATGACAAAGTTTTATAATTCCTTCAACTGTTATGCAGTTAGCAGCTTTCCTCAGAGGGCTATTCACATACATGGATATAGTTCAGGTGCAAAATTACCCCATCGGTAGAGATTATGAAATACTCCTCTGTTATCTTCACTTGTGACTAAGTATCTATCTCTAGGGCAACAGTGAGACTTCAGGTTAATACAGAATCATCTTAGTGCCTTCCTCCTGCTGAACCCTTAGCATCTTAGTAGAAGCACAAACATATTTATGAAAATAGCTATGAGCTCCTTTGCTAGATCCTGTGTTTCATATAAAATAGAAATGCATTTTCTTCATTTATTTAAAACCCAAACATTGCATATAAAAGGCCCAACACAAAGTATGGACTTCACAAGTATTTGATTCAGTAACTGATGAATAATCAACTCCTTGTGGTACATCCCAAAGAAATAAGTTCAGAAGAGAAAACCCGAATTAGCTCCAAAGAGAATATATTTCCATCAGCATGCCTTCAAACTTGAGTCTGCAACATAGTGGTCTGAAAAAACTGATTAATTCCCATGATTTGATGATACTGCCTTGTGGCTGCTGATATATGTCTTTTTAAACAGCAGCAAGCAAATTCATTGGTTAGCATCTATTTTTATCTAATTCAGGTGTCATGTAACAGCAGAAAACATTCAAGAATTGATGTATGTGAAATTTGGAGGTAATTCCCTTGTTACAATCTTTAAATAGAGGTGATCCCCAAATATCAGGGTACTGGATTTCCATCAGGACAATGCAAATAACTCTAAATTAGCACTGAAAAGTATAAACTTAATATACTGACTGCTTGCAGAAAAATAAATTGCTACTTGCTTCTCTGTAATGGACACATTTGTGATTGACAATGTACAAACTTTAAAGTACTCTCTTTTAGGGGCACCTGGGTGGCTCAGTTGGTTAAGCATCTGAGTTTGGCTCAGGTCATGATCTCACAGTTTGTGAGTTCATGCCCCACATTGGGCTCTGCGCTGACAGCTCAGAGCCTGGAGCCTGCTCAGATTCTGTGTCTCCCTCTCTGTGTGCCCCTCCCCTGCTCACACACTCTCTCTCTCTTTCTCAAAAATAAATAAACATTAAAAAATTAAAAATAAATAAATTCTCTATTTTATTAGCAAGAAATTCACACAAATTCAGGCATGTGTGTATTATATATATGTATTTATATACATATGTATATGTATTGTATATATGTATTGTATTATATATATGTATATATACACATATGTATATGTATTGTATATATATGTATTATATATAATATTGTGTGTATATATAACACAAAATCATGTTATCATTTTGCAAGTCATACAATACATGCTAAGAACAGAGCTTTTCAACCTTGCCTTTATGTTGGAATTATCTGGGAAGTTAAAAAATATTGATGACTATATTCTAAGTCAAAAATACTGATTTGATTAGTCTAGGATGTACCTTGGACATTTAGATTTTTAAAACCTCCCTGATTATTCTAATATACAGGCAGGATTGACAACCATTGCCCCAAGACAGTACATCTTGAAACGAAGCCCTACATGAACACTGGGAGCTGCATTAAATAGTTTTAATGGTAGCACCAAATTTGGATTCATAGGAAATCCCAAATTAAAAAGACATTTAGGTACAGATTTTACTCCTAAAAAGATTCTAAAGAAACAAGAAGATGTAATTGTGGTACTTCTGGTACTTACAATTTAATTGAAATGCCAAACATGAATATTAGTGTCTAAAAAATATGTGAGGCCACTTTTATTCAGGATCAAATAACCCTTTCAATTTTCCTAACACTGCTGGATGCTTGTCGTATAGTTAATGATAATAAGTGTGTGTTGTGTGAAGTAAGGGCTTACTTGATGGAGACATTCTCCCCAGGCTAGCTTCTCAGAAAAAGAGTAAGCTCCCTGCAGATCACTGAAATCTACTCCAAGGAAACTGGTCAGATGCTTAAGGCTGTGGGGCCAGGTAGGATGCTGAGGTGGCAGATGTGTCCTGGAAGCCCCTGGCTGCTCAGGCCCTCGAGTTGCCAGGGCTCAGGACTCTGACCACAGCCCCAGATCACCACAGCCACAGCAAGGATGTGTTCCCAGCTAGCATGCTCAGTTAATGGCAGAGGTTTAACAGGTTATACAGGTGAAACCACAAGACTTGAAGTCCAGCTCCTGATCATGCCGTGGGAGGGGCTGACACTTCCCCTAACATGCAGACAAAAAAACAAAAACAAAAACAAAAATGCAGATCTGAGGGGTTGAGGTCCCTCTTTTGGAGTCTAACTTTTAGCTAGATTTTGGTGCTTGAGCCTATGTTAAGAATGCAATAGTAAATAAGTGCTGTGCCTGCCTACTGCAGCTCATGGTTTAATAGAGAGAGAGAGAGAGAGAGAGAGAGAGAGTGTGTGTGTGTGTGTGTGTGTATGTGTGTAGTTGTTTTCATGAAAAACCCCTCCAAGTTAGCCTGGGTTTGGGTGTTTTTTTAGGTAGGTGGTATGCTGCAAAGAGCATTTGTCTGAGAGTCCAAAAACCTAGGATTAGAATCTCACAGACCACTAATTCTCAGGTCTGCAGTTTCCTCCTGTGTTAATTAAAAGTTAGCAAGATGATAAATACAGTCTTCCCTTACTTTAAGAGTTGATACTTCTACCCAGAGTCTTTCTAGGATGTGATGGCATCAGCCTGAGCTGGGTGGCCCAAAGTTCATTAAGCTGATTGAACAGGCTAGAGAAACAGCTCTTTCTTTGACCACTGTTACCCTGAACCTTCCTTGTGAATCTCGAAGCTCACCAAGGAATCAGGAGGGCAGACAAAACAAGAGAGCATGATGGAAATATAAAGACAGATTTTACTAGTGGCCCTGAGTGCAAGGTTTTTCTCTCCTTGAAGAAGTGACTGGCCAGAGTCAAAGTGGAGCTCCTACCCGAGGGCCTGGCCCCCTAGAGAATAACAGGAATATGACAAAATGACATCAGAGCAAACCAGGCATTTGTGGAAACCTTTCATTTCCTCTTCACCTCCTAGAAATCACAAAATAGACAACCGGGAAACTTTTATTTTATTCCTAAATAACAGCTGGGATTAATTCATAATGATTACATTCCCCTCCATTATAATAATAGTAATAATTATTATTTTTATTATTAAGGAAAAGGCCTTTGCCAAATCTAAAATTTTCTTTTGTAGACCAAATTTTGCCTTCTTCCTGACGCAAGTTTAAAGTGTATACTTAAGAATTAAAATTGGAAGATAAGGTTTTATTTTGTTCAACATTATGATCTTTAAAAGCCTTGAAACTAGATTTGAACCTTTGGTCCTGTATTAATTAGCTGGGATAATTTTAAGCAGATTACTTTATCTTTTAAGCTTTACTTTCTCTTTTGTAAAATCTAGATTAATATTTTCCTACATATGTATTTTGGATATTGTATATCAAGTAAGAAATTTCATGTAAAACACATTGCAGGGTGATTGTTGAAAGTGAAATTATGTAATTTAATATTTTATTATATATGTATGCTATTGCTTCCTATACTGGGTGGAAGGAAAGAGATATAAACAAAAAAAAGTACATTTGTTCTAAGATGTACTCTTGCATACCTCTCATTTTCCCACTGAGTTGGAGAATGCAACCATGTCTAATGGAGGGATCTTGTTGGTACACACAAAGAAAAACTTGGATGAAGAGGAGAGAAGCCATTGCCCTTGCCATGTAAGGTTATCTTTCATCCTTCTGAGGCAGGTACAATGTCGTTTGATTGAAACCTACAAACTGGAGCCTTGTTTATGAGAGGGACACTTAATTATGAAATAAAACACAAATTTGGTGAGAAGGATCTGTCATTTCTAGTGATAGGGCATGCTATTAATTACTAGTTGTTTTTCTCCTCATCCAAACCAGAAGCATTAGTGAGGAAGCCAAAAATTTTCAAAAAGGAAACTTTTAAAATACAGTAGATTTCAAGAATGCAAATTACAACCACTTAACACCTCCTCAGGGAGTGGAAGCATTGGCAGAGGAAAGTGTTAGGTCAAACATTGTTTGTCAGTTGTGTCAGTTGTGACCCACACTGTAAGCAGGCCACCCTTCTAGAGAAGAGGGGAACCAGGTGGGGCAAACACTATTGCCAGGGGTAGGGAAACTGAATGGATCCCTCAGGAGCATGACCACCAATTCTTCATATAAGGCTCAGCAAATCTCTGAAAGGCTTGCCTCAGGCTTACCCTGAATTTCTAGGAAGATCCCAAACGGCAGCCAAATGATAGTAGTGATGTGATTGCATCTGGACACAGTGTCAAAACACCACATACCTTAACTGCCTAGCACACCGCCACCCTCCCGCCTCTTTCCACTCATGAATTAACAAGCTCTCCAGATACAGGCAGGATTTCATCAGCCCAGACAAAATGTGAGAGGTACAAATGTTACCTCAGTCACTAAAACACTCTGTATGATGAGTTCTATAATTGGGGTGCCTGGGTGGCTAGGTCAGTTCAGCATCCGACTCTTGGTTTCGGCTTAGGTCATGATCTCATGGTTCCTGAGTTTGAGCCTCCTTGGTTTTCTCTCTCTCTGTCTCTCTGTCTCTCTCTCTTTCCCTCCCCACCTCTCTTTCTCTCTCAATCTCTCTCTCTCTGTCTCAAAATAAACAAATGAATAAATAAATGAAATTTAAAAATTAAAAGAGTAACTGGTAGACCCACAAATTGAACAAACATCGTGTACAAAGCTAAGTAATCAACTACTTGCTCTACAAGAGCTTCAAACTACTGGCAGAGCTGGGGCTGTTGAGAGACAGTCAGAGGCCACCAAAGTTAGGGGCCGGCCAAAAGAAGGACTGTTTCTTTCTAACTGCACGAACTGGGGACTCATTGAAGTGAGGCAATTCAGACCTACCTTATGGATGCTTATCCCTGTGCTTTATCTTCCTATTCCTTTGTCATTTTAATTCTCACCTTTTGCCCACCAGGAGCTATAGTGTCAATTCAATAAATATTTATCAAGTGCCTATTATGTGCCAGACACAGAAGTCGTATTATTTATTTGTTCTTGTTTACACTATAGTATTATATTATATTTTAGTTCTGGGAGGAAAATAGAAGAACATAGAATTCCCCTTCTCCCAACTTACCTTCACGTTAAAATTATGCACTTTTGTATAGCAAAAAAAGCAAAGATCAAGAAAGTCCTGAAGAGAATAATACACTATTCCTTTATTCTATCTATTCCATTATTCCTCCAAAACAAAAAACCATTACAGACTTAATTGTAACCTACGAACTTGCAACATACATGTGTAAGAACACAAAGGGTATGAAAACACTAATATTAAACCTTAGTAAACCAGGAATTCCTAACATGAATTTAGGCCCAGAATCCTTAAAGGATCTATTGATTACAATTAATATTCTTCTTTTCATAACTTTTCTGACTGAAATGGTTTAGTAAATCTATCAAACTCTTGAAGTTCATTTGATATTTTGTTTGGTTCCATTTGGGGAATTCTATTTATTACATAGACGCTCCTTCTGGATTCCTCCCTGATGCCTTTTCTTGGTTATCTTTTTAAATTATTAGGAAACATTATTGTTGTTCTTATTTTTCACTAGGAAGCTTGGGATCATCAAAAATGCTCAGTTTCAACCACTGAAATCAAACTTAGAAAAGACCTAGCAGTACATTCTGGTTATACTGATGCAGGACAATTGTAAATTAGTATTTGACTAGGGAATGGTCTATATGTCATGACAGTATTATTCCTGAGTAATAGAACTAAATGTACCTTGAAGCTAATTTGAATTCTCCCTCACCCCTGCCATTACTCCAGAGACAATCTGAAATGGCTCTTAGCAAAATAAAACTGCTTTGGAGCCTAAGAATAACTAGAGAACAGAATGGCTGTTGAAGACTAATGATTTATATACACAGTAAAATTACCTACCTGGAGCTATTAAGATAGAAAAGGAAAATGGAACATGACTGTTATCATTACTTTATTATTGTACATTTATATTTTTCAACTTGAGCATAAGAGTGCATAAAACCAAATCAGCTGAACGAAATGCCCACTCTTGCTACCACTAAGGGTGAAAGAAATTAGCTTTTTTTCCCCCAGCTAAATACCTACCTGTCTTACCAAAGCTCTGAACATGGAACATTTCCATCTCATTCTCCCTAACAGGGCAGGAGATATATTGTAAACCATGCCACTAACATTTAGCATCTTCTATAATCTAGCCATTTGAAAATGTGTAGATAGATTATATAACTGGTTGTTTGGGTTTGCTCAAAGTTTTTAATTTTTTTTTTAAAAACCATCTCTTTATATGTTAGTGAGAATAGGATATGAACTCGTAGTTGACATTGCAGGCAGGTGGCTACAGATCCCATAAATGTGAGGACAGAATGAAAATACTTTAGAATTAAATATTCCAATGTATGTGAGACTGGAAGTGAGATTTCGCAGCTCTCTTTTGTAGGCTGCCTATTACAGAGCTCCCTTTTTCTAGCACACAAAGTGGGGAGGACAACTCTAACCATGTATCTTCAAGCACCACAGGAGAAAAAGGTACATAAACCCACCGAGTATCATAAATATCAAGTTAATTAACTGGTACATTCTGAAAGATGTATGATAAGTATTCAGAAGGAAAAAAAACTGAGAGCCTGGTTGAGTGTAAGTAACAAGAGGTTAACAGACAGGATACTGGAAAGTCTTGGCTCAGCCCCAGACTTTCTCTGTGACTTAGTGACTTTATACCAAAGGTCTTCCAAATGTAAAATTGGAAAAGAAGACAAACAATGCCTCTCTTATGGATTTTGTGTAATTATTTGGAGGAGAAAAATACTGCCTGTGGATGAAAAGTCTCTAAATCCATGTTACTAAGAGATTTTTAACTTTTTCCTCCACACTTCTAAACTTTCCTAAGAGGAAAATCTAGTCTGTTCTGTTGCTGTTTTCCATTTGGAGTCAGAGGGAAATCCATGAGTATTTAGATGGCAACTGCCATTTTCTCATTTTTGAAGCTATTCTCAGCTATTGTATAGTTTGAAGGTTGCTTTAGATCCTTTAAGAGGTTAGTATCTTATGTCATAAGGATAAACATTTTCTTTTATATTTTCATTTTTCTTTTCCTGCTTGGAACAAATGGGACAGACTCTTTATTCTGAGAAGAAAATATGTTTCTTTAGACTTACAGTTTAAATTTGCCAAGCAAACCCCCAATTTTATCGGAGAAACACTAGGGGATGTTAAAATAACACAGCATTTCTAAATCCAGATGACTTTTACCAGACAATACAGGTTTTGAAGCTTGCATTTAAGAATTTATTTATAGACACAAATATTATCCTTTTACATGTTCCTGTGGTAAAGAAATACATACACACAAATTCACACACATATACTTATACACACATATACCTAAATTATTTCAATTTCTAAGTTAAAAAATGGAATTGGACATAATTTACTCTTTGTTTATCTGCCATGTAGCTTTACGTCACCAGGATGCCATTTTGACATTCACAACTCCAATACGCAAAATACCTGTAAAGCCATTTTCCAAGAAGATAAAATTTCAAGCTAAATTTCACGTGGCTACTGAATTGACCTGAAACAATAGGGCCCTTGGAATCAGACTCCACATTCTATTCATATTCCAGGGGACTCCCACTCTGCCTTTCTTTCTGTTTTGTGGGCATCTGCACTTACCTTTTTCCCCCGCGCTAGAATCCCTGCCCCCCATACTTTCACACGGATTGCTCTTTCTCACTCTTCCCACAAATGTCGCCTCAGATTGCCCTTTCCTGACTACATCTAACCTTGCCCCACTTCCCTCCATTCTGTCACATGATCCTGTTTTATTTTATTCATAGAGATTACCAGTATCTAAAACAATAGCTCAGTTATTTCTATAGGTACCAATAAATGTTTGCTGAATGGATGATGTTGACTATTCTGTGGATTTTTGGGTCACCTTAGAACAAAGAATAGTGACTAAAACAGGCTACTGCATTTATCTACCCATCCATCTTTTCCCCGTGTTGTCTGCCTCCTTTACTAGATTTAAAATTTTGTGAGAAGAATAAGTCTGGTTTGTCGTATTTATATAAGTCATATATCCTCAGAGGTCATTCAGTTTAAAAACTTGAACAAATGAATGAAACTCATCCCAGATTAGTTTTCCAAAGATTTGCTCATTTGTTAAATTGTCATATAGTAGAACCTACCACATAGAGATGCAATAAAACATCTTTTAATTAATAAGTAGATTTCATTGATAACTTTTATGTCATAAAAATAGGCTGGGGCTTTAGAACTGAACAGAACACAATCCCTGCCCTTAAAAACTGTATAGTGTAGTTAGATAATATATGTAAAGTACCTAAGATCGTCCAGCATTTAGTGGTTGTCAATATATGCTGGCTTCCTATTCCCCATTTCTGTGTGTCCCCATTGACCTGCACTGCTTGTGGGGCTATAAATAAGAACATAATTAGTAAACTGGTAGATGGTTATTGCTTATTTATTCATATTCCCTCAGGTTTGATACTTAGCCTAGGCATAAGCAGTTTGCTTGGACGATACATGCTTGTATATACAGTAACCCAGAAGAAATGTATGAAGTCTCATTGTATCTGGCATTAGAGAGAATGCCAGCTAGGTTTTCATATGTGTGCTCATACTCCTGGAGATGTTTGATTCTTTTCACTCATAAATCACTTGATAAAATATATTATGAAGACCTGGGTAAGAAATAATGCAAACTGGGAGCAGCACTAAGAATGAAGGCAAGGGAAAAGATTGCTTCCAGATATATTTAGAGGTAGGAGAAAGAGGGGTTAGTGACTGTTGGAATGCAGTGAGATAAAGGAGGTGGAAGAATCAAGAGTATCAAGAGTGAAACTTCTATTTCTGATTTAGGCACAAAAGTGGTTAGTAATACCATTCACTGTGAGGAAAAAATAAAGACAAATTCAGAGTGGGAGAAATGATGGGCTGACTCAGAAGACACTGTGTAGAGTTAGAAGAAAGGGAGCAAAAATAATATCTTGATTTATACCAGCAGTTAAGAAATGTCTAGAATAAGAGTAGCCACTGGGCTAAAAAAATAGTTGTGGAGTGTTGAGTGAGCTGGAAGGCAAATCAAGAAAAAGTGGTGTGTTGAAAGCCAAGGAACAAGAAGGTTTGAAGGCAGATTGTGTGTCCTCAGTATTACTTAGTACTTGTGTGTTTGTGAGAAGTAGGTCAGCCACTGAAACTGCTCAGTCTAAGGTCAGCAATAAATTAACAAATATTCAATCCAGTAGCCACCTGCTATTGAATTATTCAATAATTCAATTGAAAACAGGATTGTTTTCACTTGAATGTGAATTTACTAAGATTTTCACTTAGATTCACTGTTTGACTAAGATTGTTTTCACTAAGATTTTAAAAGGTGGTCGAAAGATTTTCACTAAGATTTTAAAAGGTGCCCAAGAGGGGCACCTGGGTGGCTCAGTTGATTAAGTGTCTGACTCTTGATTTCAGCTCAGGTCATGATCTCATGGTTCGTGAGTTTGAGCCCCATTCTGTCCACGTGGAGCCTGCTTGGGATTTTTTCTTTCCAACTCTCTCTGCCCCTCCCCATGCTAGCACTCTCTCTCTCTCTCTCTCTCTCTCTCTCAAAATAAATAAATACACATTTAAAAAAATTAAAGGTTGGCAAGAAAAGAAATTAAAGTCTTTTGAGCAAAACCAGTTGTATAATCTTGCACACATTTCAAATGGCTTAAGTATTGTGCAAATGTGGGACAAGAGGGCAGGGTGCAGGAAGGTGAGGAATGAATTAGAGGGAGAAATCAGAGAATAGAGGGAGACAGGGAGAACCCTTCTGAAAATTTAGCTAGCAAAGGAGGTCAATCATAAGGTAATCAAAGAGATAAGGCATGTTTATTTTGTTTTAATTTTTTTCTCTTTTTAATTGAACTTGTGGAGATTTGACATGTGGATTTCCTTATATCTTTTAATGAGGATTTTAGGAAGGAGTGTAGCATCTCTTGTTGGAAATAAACATTTATTGTTGAGGACTTCTCAGGCTTTCTCAGCTTCATGGACTGTTAACATTGTTGACCTTATGTTCTAGACTATTATCTTTGGGGAAATATATGTATGTATTGGTAAGGGGGGCACTGTGCAGGCCTCTTTGCACATTAAAAACATTTCTGGGCTCATGATAGAAATGCCAAGCAAATTTATTATTTCATAACGGTTGAATTTTGCTTAGGGAAATTCCCTTGGGTGCATCGATTAATACCTCATCAAAATAAATACTCTTAGAAACCTTAATTTCAATGATAAATTTACAGACCTATCTTCTACTAATGTGTAAAAGCAGGCGAGTGGCCTAGAAAACCAGAATTTTGAGCCAAGTCTTTACAACAGTCTTAATGTGTAGCTACTTTCCTTCAAAAGAAAATTGCTTTGTTTTGTTTTGGCTTAGGTGGTAATACAGGGTAGTGATCTAGGTCGATTATTTTATCACCCAGTTTATAACATGTAGGATTTGAATCTTTCTCAATGCAAAGTTTCTGGAGCTCTTGGATCCCTTTTTACCCACTCTTAGGCCAGGTTAAGACTCAGCATTAATATATTAAGACTCCATTCAAGCCAAAGCCTAAAAAGCCAGCAGGAGTTTGTTACGTCTTTCTTTTCCTTTTCTGCCACAAAAGCAAACATTCCAGACAGAGCTGGTTCTGATGGTCTGGGTCCCAAAGCCATGATGATGTTGAATAGAAACACAGCCTACCAACAAAAGACATGGCACAACATATGAGCAATAAACCTTCTTCTCCTCTCTCTCTTCCTCCTTCTCTCTCTCTCTCCCCTTCTCCCCGCTTCTCCTTCTGTGTCTCCTGCTTCTGCTTCTCCTTTTCCTTCTCCTCCTACTTCTTTTGTTATTGTAGGATAACCTAACCTATGAATTTAGAATCATAATAGTCTAATAATTCCATGGTTTCTTAATTAATACTTCAGTTCTGGCTGATTATGCTAATTATTAATAACTACAAAGTAGTTTTCTCTGGGCATTTCTCTGTCCATTTCTTTGTTTTATTCTTATGCAGTCATTATCAATAACCGAATGAGATAGGTGTCATCATTGTACTCATTTTATAAGTAAATAAACCGAGGCTTACAAAGTATTGGCCAGAGGCCTATAGTTAATACAAATAGAAATAGAAATCAAGTCCATATACCCATAACTCCAGAGCCTTGTTTTTTAACCACTGATCTATACTGCACTTTCCGGAGGAAGTATTTGTCATCTTTCACATCATAAAGTTTAACTGTTATTTTTCTTTCACCATATTTAATGAGCATTTTATGGGATTAAAAATTCTTCAGAATTTAGCAATTTAAATACTTTAACACTGGGTAAAATTAATTATTTTCTCAGAACATGTGTAATCCATATGATGGGATTTGTGCTACTTCCTCTATATTTTAAAATTATAACTTCTCAAATGAACTTTTCATTTTAATGTTTACCATTATTTATGTTTGACTTTGCTTAGAATCTTAGAAGAAAACATATAGGCAAAACTAATGAATAATTAACAAGAAAACAATGCCATATTTTGGCGAACAAAAAGGAAGGAAGGAAAGAAAGTTACTTAGACATAGCAATACATTAAAAATAACATTTAGTATGTAGGCAACCAGGGTGCCTGGCTGGCTCAGTCAGTTTAGCATCCGACTTTGGCTCAAGTCATGATCTTGTGGTTTGTGAGTTTGAGCCCTGCAACAGGCTCTGTGAGGACAGCTCAGAGCCTGGAGCCTGTTTCAGATTCTGAGTCTCCCACTCTCTCTGCCCCTCCCCTGCTCACACTCTGTCTGTCTGTCTCTCTCTCTCTCAAAAATAAATAAACATTAAAAAAATTTTTTTAGTATGTATGCAACCAAATAATGTTGTAAAGAGCCAGTGACTGACATTGTTTAATGACATGGAAATCTAACACACAACAGTCCACATACTGGTGATAAGGTGATAGAGAATCTAACAAAATGGAAAAGAAAGGCTTGATGAAGAGCAAATCATTAAGTTGTGAAAAAAATATGACAGGAAGGGAAAGAAAAAACTTTCTTGAATTTTATTGGTATGTGGGGCCATTGTTGATGGAGCAAGTTGCAGGATTAAAAAGAGAGCAGGATTATGGTCAGGGCACTGGGCACCTTTTTGAGGATGTTAGGATCATCCCTGAGCCCCCTACAAACTGTTGGGGCAGATGTTCTCATGAGAGTGGCTGTAAAAAAAAAAAAAAGGTGATTTGATATCACCAGTGAATTAAAATGTCCTATATGGTGTTGGCATCAGTTGGTCCATATGTTTTGTCATTAAAGAGAAAGAAAATCTTACAGGTATATGCATTCAGTTAATGTCTCAAATGTAGTCTTTTACAAAAGGTCATGACAGCCTTTTCATTTAGAATGAGAGTCTGTGATAATCTTTCAGGTTGAATTGTTAGAAGGCTCTCTTTCCATGTGGAAATATAAATAGGTGTAAGTGTTTGCCTTATTATTAAGGAATATTTTTTATTTATTTTATAGTTCATTTTTTCTATTTTGTTCATTTATTACAGACTAGAAGACTAAAAAGAATACTTCTTCAGTGACTTTTTAAAAACTTGCCTTAGAAAATATTTCTTTTATGTCTTTCATTATAAGACATTTGACATAAAGCCATCAGGGACTTTTTTTCCTCTCAGAAAATGTTTCCCTTTAAGAAAAACCTCAAACTGGCATGGATTTTATGCTTTCTTCTTTGCAATTAGTGTTAGCGCGGTTGTAAAAAACAAGCATGTATTTATTTCTTAAACCCTTTTATTTCCATTGCACTCAGTACTGCAATCTAACAACAAATAAAGTACTTTCTTAAAAAATGACTTTTGAGATTTCTTATCTTGAATTTTAAAAATATAAACTATAGCTCTGCAGATTATAAGATGCTTTCTAGGGGCATCTGGGTGGCTCGGTTGGTTAAGTGTCCGACTCTTGATTTCAGCTTAGCTCATGATCTCAAGGTTTGTGAGTTCGAGCCCCACATCAGCCTCTGCACTGACTGTTAGGAGCCTCCTTGGGATTCTCTCTCTCCCCCCCTTCTCTGTCTCTGCCCCTATCCTGCTTGCTCTCTCTCTCAAAATAAATAAATAGACTTAAAAAAAGATGCTCTTTACTTCCCTGTCTGAACTTCAGTTTTCTCTTCTCTACAATGGGGATAATATCTGCTACTATGTAAGATTTTTGTAAATATTACTATGATCATCTGTAGAAACCATACTGCATGGTACCTGACATTTTGGATATCAAATACATGTTAGCTGCTATCCTATTATAATTATTTCTCTAACTGATGTATAATCAACGTTCCCTCTCTCCTATCCCTTTCAAGAATGATATACGCAAGTAGCTTTTACGATAGCCTGTGCTGTATTATGATAAGTATTACTCTATCTATTGATCTGCTTTCAGACAAATGCTACAGTACAGCGAATCCACATAGAACTGAGATTTTCCTTACTTGACTCTGTAAACATAGCTCAAATCATTACCTGAGTGCTGTTCTATGTTCCCAAATCCTTGCTCTGTAAATTTCAATGGACTCAGAGGGGAGAGTTTTGTTTCATGAAGTCAGAACAAAAAACATCTTTAGGGAGTTACTTTTAGTAGTTAAATTACATTAGTAATTATTGAGATATATTACAAGTGAAAGATGCCAAAAACAAAAGAAGGTTTAACAAAATTATTCGAATGCAAATGGTGTGAACATTGCCATATATTGACCAAGGATGACATACAGTAAGAGGTAAAAAAAAAAAAAATTCTGCAACACCTTTCTAGTTTAAAGTGACTCATTTGGATATCCCAATAGCCTGAAGGAGTTAATGTTACTTCCAAAGTGCTAATATTCCCTGGTCATCATTACTTAGTCAATGGAAAAACAAGTAAAAAAGAAAAAAGCCAATGGTACTATTGGCAAACACAAATTCTCTCTCCAAAGATAGTCTTTAAGAGATTTTTAAATGAGCTCCACTGTATTTACTCTTCTAAGCTAGAGTGGAAGGATATTGTGATGAAATACGGCCCCTCAATAAAACTATGCCCCAAGCACTTTCCCTCTCAAGCAAATGTCCACAGCTACAGCCCTAAAGTATCAGGCTTATCTATTACTTGACTACATATTTATAACATATTACCCTCATAAAGCTCAAGGAAATAAAGTGCATCTCGGCTTTGTACTATGGAAACCTCAGCACTGACATTAAGACCTCGAGTTTGCAGTTAATGTCTCTCCTGGATGTCTGAACTGGGCGGGCCACGGGTGTCTTTATGAGATCAAACCAGAATGCGCCCTTCTCAGGGGGAATTCAGGATACAAGTGTCACTTCTGATGATGCTTACGTACATATGTATGTATGTGTGCATACAACTTGTAGTTTGGTGTCAGTTGGAATTTTTATCACATTATCTTTACTTGTTTCTTTCTGAATTGTCATTGCTGTTCTTCACTCTTGAGAAATGTTTAGCTGTTGCAAATCCCTGCCAAACTCTTGGTGATCCTCTTCCTGATTTAATATGTTCATTTTATTGGCTGCTACACTCCCAGGATGTAACATGTTAGATGTCACCAAAACCATGGTTTTTCACAGCATCTGATAGATTTTCCAAGCTTTGGTCATAAAGATATCAATTTTATTATTACTACAAATAGTTCAAAAGTACATATCAATTTATCCCTGGTGACATTTTTCTTGATACTTTTCTAGAGAAAAAGAATTACTGGAAAATCAATGGCACTATGACAGACAAATTACTGAATATTTTCAGGAGCATTTAAGTTTCCCAATGGAACATTGATAATTCATGCTGCATCATTCTTATCTAGGACATTTTTCGTCTACTTACTATGGGTTTAAATGTGCTTCCCTTCCATTCACATGTTGAAGTTCAAAACTCTGGTACCTTAGAATGTGACCTTATTTCGATTTTTCTACAAACCAAGAAATGCCAAAGATTCCCAGCAAATACCAGAACCCAGGAAAGAGTCATGGAACTGATTCTTCCTCTCAGTACTCAGAAAGTACCAACACCTACTGACACCTTGATCTGGAACTTTTAGCTACCAGAACTGCGAAGACAGTTTGTGAACTTCTGTTGTTGAAGCCACTCAGTTTGTGGTACTTTGTTACAGCCACCCTGGCAAACCAATACATTACTCAACCAGTACTAGGAGAGGCATGACTGGGTTGTGTATAGCAAGCAGGTGTTCTAGTTAGCTGCCATTAATTTTGCCTGATTGGTGGCTCTGCTTTCTCAGCTATTAAATTTGTGAATATCATCCTTGTTATTTCTCTCAGGAGTAATCTTCAGACTACTGTTGAGCCCAGCTATCGGTCTTCAGTTTCTAAATTTAAAATGAAGATACTAGAGTAAATAACCTGTAAGCTGGCATAGAATTCTCAAACTCTCTGAATGTTGTTAATTCTAGGAATGGAAAGAACTAGCATTTCCATGTTATGGATAAGAAAAACTGAGACTCAAGTGTCAGAAGAGGAATTCAATTTAAGACATATCACTCCAGTGGGCTTTTCAGTTTGCCACTGTGTCCTCAAAATGGTGGATTTATCATATGAACATTGACTATGCAGTGGAATATAACCTGGATATAAAGTCTGGTCAAGTGGATTTATTAGTTTATTGTCAAAAAAGTGTTATTTATTTATTTTTTAAATTAAAGGATAGGTGTTTTCTGAACACCCTGTAATTGTAGGCTTTATTATAATGTTGCTGTGTAATGATTGTCCTTGAAAGAAGAGAGTTGCTCAAGCAAAGGCAGCTGAAAATCAGCAAACTGTACTTAAGGATCGCATCTATGGCTGTAAATAGATTTTTGGAGTTCACGTTTTATTTGTGTGTTTTTATAGCAATCAATAGGAAGCCATCTATAGCATTTAGGTGTTCCCATGCTGATTACTGTGACAGCTACTGAATCACTGCTAGGAAATTCAATGTGTTAACAGGTTATATTGGCTAGCTAAACACACCACTCGAATAGAATAGAAAACAACAGTAGAGGGTCAGCTTTAGTTTAGAGCGTAAACTAAAAATATGAAAAGCTAGATGAATAGGGAATGAAGGGGAGATAGAAGCAGTTCCCAAATTTTCTCCTAAGAAATTGGACTTTCCAATGGTATTAACATTTAATATTATGTCAAAAATATATGTTGACAATAATTCCAAACCTGTTCGTTGTCATATGTTTTTTAAGAACAAAACCCCAATTATTGCCAAAGAGTATACTGAGATTTTGGTTTGGTTGTTTTTGTGGTTTTGATAGGAAGAAGAGCAGAGTGGTGGTCCAATTACATTCCCACATACCCTTCTCAGTAAGTGAAAGCCCATGAGACTTAATTAGTCCATTCACTTAATACCCAGAAATTTGTTGTCATTGGAGCAAATCATATTCTGTATGACACCTCTCCAGATTAAATCACAGAATCCTGGAAAAAAAAATGACTCAGATTGCCATTTTCTTGACTGGAATTTTAGGAAGTATCTCTAAAATGGTAAAAATCTAGGGGTGCCTAAGTGGCTCAGTTGACTTCAGCTCAGGTCATGATCTCATGGTTCATGGGTTCAAGCTCTGTGTGGGGCTCTGTGCTGACAGCTCAGAGCCTGCAGCCTGCTTCGGATTCTGGGTCTCCCTCTCTCTCTGCCCCTCCCCCGCTCACCTTGTCTCAAATATAAATAAAAATGTTAAAAGTTTTTTTAAATGGTTAGAATCTAAACTACAAAGGAATTTATATTTCACATCAATGCCTTGGAACCATTTACAAGCAACCTTAGTGTGTTTATTCCATCAGGTGCCATCAACTAAACCTAAGTGACAGAACAGCTCCTGATGAATTCACATTCACTTCATAATGGTCTTCAAAGGACGCTTCCCAGGGAGGAAAGTTGTGGTTCAATTAATCTAGATAAAGTAAAGAAAAATTGTAACATATTTTGAAATTCTTAAGAAGAACATCATAAAACAGTAGCAATACTTTTAAAATTGGTTTAAAAATAACCAAGAAAAATTAAAATAAATATTAAAGAAATTAAAGAAAAACTAAAACTTATGCAAATATAGCCGATTATAGGTTTGTGTACTTGTTTAAAGTTTATCTGAAAAATACCCTAAAATATGATGGTGAAAACATTTATATAGTTGGGTTTCAAAAAATAAATGGAGATATTTAGAAGAGATCTATGTTGTTATGCTTATTCCAGTATATTATTTATTTGGAGCATGAACTTCTATTGCTTGTGGAGAATAATAAACTAGGACAATGTAATTGTATTTTTTTAAAGGTATACAGCAGGAATTAGGTGATTTAATTTGATATATTTATTCTAACACAAAGATTCATGGATGCTTTATAATGCAAAATAATTAAGTTATTAGAAAAACACACCCTTTTAAACACACAATTTAATTGGTAATTTTTTATTCTTTTATAGAAACACAAGCATCTTTCACTTTGTTTTGTAAAAAGGGAGTTAACTTGTATAATTTCCATATGAGAAGGACTTCAATGTTGTAAAACTAATGAAGGAAATAGATCATTTAATTTATATGAAGAACAAATGGAGGATATTAAAACATTTACACATGATTTTATGTTCTTCCATTAATTGTGATATTTATAAATTTATATTTCTATTTGAATTATCTATATTTAAATAATGAATAAAAATGCATCACCAGTCAACGTGAGGTAATATTAAATTATTGAATGGCTTGCTGGTGTGATTTATTTTGATATAATCTTAACCTTCTCTGATTGTTATTTTGGATATCTTTATTTATATATTTAGAAAACACTGAGCAAAAAGAAAGCTGTAGAAAAATTTAGAATTAAAAATGTATTTGAATGTATGGATGACCAAATAATGATATTTTATAAACAATGTATCCTTTGGTAATTTTTTTTTTGAGACTTATAAGCTGAATTCCATGCATTTTTAATTGTGTTATGTTTTTTATTTATTTTTGAGAGACAGAGAGAGACAGTGTGAGCAGGGGAAGGTCAGAGAGAGAGAGGGAGACACAGAATCTGAAGCAGACTCCAGGCTCTGAGCTATCTGTCAGCACAGAGCCCAACACGGGGCTTGAACCCACGAACCGTGAGATCATGACCTGAGCCAAAGCCGGAAGCTTAACAGATTGAGCCACCCAGGAGCCCCTCAAGGCATTTTTAAAAACCTGATTATTAGGTACCGTAATACCAATTCATTATGGGTTCTGAATTTCAACAGACCTCAAGGGAAAAAAAAGTTTCATCAGCAAAATCACTGCATCTTAAGGCAATATTTAATTATTAATTTTATGTCTTCTATTTTGGTTTCTTTTCCTGCCTTAGTACAGAAAATAATAGAGGATACAATAATACTGCAGAGAAAATGTATCCATTGGATTAAAAATAAAAGCCAGGCCAGCATTTTAAATATGTTGGTCTCTGGAAAAGTCTGGATTCTCTTCTGAATCAATGCTGGCCTGGTCAAACTGAAGTCAGAAATTCTTTTTTGTCATTTGCAAAATTATGCTGTGAATTATTACCATTTAAGAGTTTTCCTTCTGACAGGACACTAAACATTAGCAAAGTATCTGGAAAGAATTTTCTGGTATGTTTAGAGTGTCTTGAAACATGGACACTTCTAGGCAGTGCTTTAAAATGCTTAAATGCGGGGTGCCTGGGTGGCTCAGTCGGTTAAGCATCTGGCTTTGGCTCAGGTCATGATCTCACGGTTTGTGGGTTCGAGCCCCGCGTCGGGCTCTGGGCTGACAGCTCAGAGCCTGGAGCCTGCTTCCGATTCTGTGTCTCCCTCTCTCTCTGACCCTCCCTTGCTTGTGCTGTCTCTCAAAAAACAAAACAAAACATAAAATGCTTAAATGCTAACTTTTAAAGTTATCTTTTTGCCTACTAAAAGTGCAGCGGAGGGTACTGATTAATGTTGTTTTATGTTTTAACTGTAATTGTACCGGAGGCCTTAGTGGTTCAGAATTCCATTTATATACAGTTTTTGTTACAACACAAAGTTTACCGAATAAATGGTACAGGGGCCTTACCTCTAAGAAATTCTTTAACAAATTTTTTTTTAATGTTTACTTATTTTTGACAGAGACAGAGCATGAGTAGAGGAGGGGCAGAGACAGAAAGGGAGACACAGAATCTGAAGCAGGCTCCTGGCTCCAAGCTGTCAGCACAGAGCCTGATGCAAGGGTTGAACCCATGAACCGTGATCATGACCTGAGCCAAAGCCTGAGGCTTAACCAATTGAGCCACTCAGGCACCGCTCTAAGAAACTCTTAACAATAGTAAGATTAATAACCATAATAATAACAATAGCTTATATTTTTTGAGTGCTTAATCTGTGGCATGTCATATGCCTGGCAGGTGATGAGCATAATCCCATTTTTCCCTCTTCACAAATCCTGAGCTGTTTACCACTATATTATCCTTTTTAATCTTACAGTTGAGTAGGAGGTTCTTCAAGGTCACACAAAGTTAAAGCTCTTTTACTTGTATCTGTTTTTTTTGATATGTTTAGGACCCAAATATTGAGAAAAGTGGTGCACCTGCAATTGAAATGTCTGATTTTGAAGTCTATATTCTGAATTATTATCCATTATCCTCTCATAAATTATTAGATCACAAGGGTTCTACTGCATTGGCCTTTAAGGGTTGTATTGAGAAGGCATCAAGAATTTACATTCTTGTGTCTCTTTTAGTCATCGTCTATGTGGGAAGGTATATGTAATTTAGGAGACTCAGTTGTCTTTGTTTCTGTGATACCACTGTAAATAGCTCTTTCTTGGAAACTCTTCAGGGATTTGAATATTGATTTGCCTTGAGAGTGAGGGTGTATCACTGGATGACAGAATATATTGCTGTACTATTTCCCCAGGTATTAAAGGTGAGGTGCAGAACTCTAGCATCTTGAGCAAAGCTGCTATGGGCTTTGCTTTTGACCATTAAAAACCCTTATTTATTTCATAAACTTTCCTATTTTAGGCTTCATGGATCTAAGAAAAATTACTGACACTCTGTCCATGGGGAAAACAGGTAGTCCTTGTGTAATTTTATACAGTTGCTACTGGCTTTAGGAATTATTACTATTACTGCTACTACCACTACTACTACTGTTACCGTCATCATCATCACGTCAGGGAAGGTATTTCTTCTCATTCTTAAATGCAGGCACTATTATCTGATGGGGAAGAAACTAAACTGGGATTAAAGAAGCTGAAATCCATTTTCAATATCATCTCCATTTTTGTGACATTGCATTGCCTCAGGATGCCTCTGTAAGACATCTGATGTGAGACTTCATTGTGCTTCTAAAATTCCACTGTAAATTTAGCACAAACTACAGCATCTCATGATATTATGAGATAACAGATTAGGTATATTAATTGATCTTCCAAATATTATGTAATTCTCTTAATCATATTAAAGTTGCTGATTCACAAGTATAAACATTTGCTTTAAAAGCCCAGACAGTTATTTGAACTGCTTCCGATTCTAGTTCTTTTTTGCACCCCAAAATATACAGTTTGTCTGATTTGGTTTAAGTTTTCACAGGAGAACATTCAATTGAAGGTGACATTGTCTGGGGCATTTTCCTCTTGCCAAAGAGAGAATGCAGACAACGGGAGCAGAAAGGACTTCTACAAGAGCAGTAATTTTTTTATCTGATTTAATATACCCTGCATTCAAACAAAGAGAACTAAGTTGTACTTCGAGTGCATTAGAAGACACATCCCCATAGGCATGGATAAAAATGTAAAAGATCTTTCCACTTGCACTTGTGTTTGGAATTATTTGGCATCACAATATTGAGACAAGTGAGAAAGATATAAATTTTGGAATATGGTCCCTACTCTGCCCTTGAATTTCACATTCAATACTTCTTTTTAAAAGCTCCCATAAGAGACCATTTCCGTATTATTCCTCTTTATGCTAAACTTGATAGTCAAATATGACTATTTGAAGTCTGATCTTCAAACCCAACCTGGAATTTCAAACACAATTGTATAATAATCTTTGGGCAGAGTAGAATGCAACCAACTTAAAATGAATTGAAACACCTGCTTTACAGATATCCCATGGAGGACAAGACATACACACGTGGGCAATTCAACAAATTTAACAAGACCTAATGAGCCTTGAAACTGTAATTTAATTCTTAATTTCTGTGAAGTAAATTTAGTAATGACTGATAAGGATCATCATCATCCACACTTAGAGAGTCATTAACAGGGAAGTGGAAACACCTGTCCTTTTATGTAAGGTGTTTCGTTCACTCTACCTAAGATTGGAAGCTGCTGTCCTTTGTTCAAGAGCAACAAATAAAGATCCCAGGATTACAATGATCTTAAAAACAAAATTCCATACTACAAGGCATGATGACATTTGGAATCAAATTCCATAGCTACAAGGTTAAGTAAGGGTAACAAATGCTTCTTAACTTGTTGTATTTCCAGAGATGAGTAGGTCTGGTATGATTTCTATATTCTTGGGTGACTACTTGCATGCATGACAGTAGTTACAAACAGGGATATGTTTACTTTGTACAGTTGAGTTCCAGAAGACTCTATTTTCTTGCAATGTGTTGATAATATCACAATGAAATCTCTGAGCATCCTTTCTATGATACTTTTGTTTTACCAGAAGGGCTTTTATGTTTGCTTTTAGACAAAGATACTGGTCATATTCAGCACTAATTAAGACTATGATTGAATAAGTTGGAGAGCAAGCAAACCATTCTAATATTGAAATTTAGTATTTGTTAATAAAGTGCAAGAAAAATATTATAATGCTCATTCACCTTCCCAATCTGCCTCATATTATGACTCTTAATTTCCCTGAAGGTTCTTCATGAAGGTGCTCACGGATAAAAATATTTGTCTGTCTTTCTTTCTCTAATACTCTTTATAAATGAACTCAAATAACACATCAAGGGTAGCTCTGAAGACGAAAAATTGTCCCGGAGGCCCAAGACGCAGTGTAGATTATTGGAAGATGTGTAGCTCCAAATATTAAGCCTCACTTCTGCCACCTCCCATTTACCAGCCTAGTGACCCACTCGAATAGCAGGTGGCAGGAATGAGTTGATATCCATTCCAATTCTTAATTTTTCCATGACTCAGTTTCCTTATCTATAAATAATGATTTCTTTCAACCCTACGCTTCTTGGGAGAGACCGAGATAAACATGGAATTACTTTGTAAATGGTCATATTTATGCAAGTCTGTTATCATTATTCCCACATTCAGTATTTCTTTCATTGGACAAACAATATTGAATGTTTATGATGATGCAGGCAGAAATGTGAACCGAGTGTGAGAAGGGATTGTTGTGAGAGGGTTCTCTTCCAGGCACTGTGCAGAGCTATCCAGGGAGAACAAACATTTGGATTTTTTTCTTGCACAATAGATAAAAATGAACATATTTGGAATTATTGTTAATGTCAATACTGGCATTAATATTTATTCCTTCATTTGTAGTACAACCCAACAAGCACTTCTAAAAGAAGGAATAAGAGATTCTTGAAGGAGATAGGGTTATGGGGCTATAGAGTTAGAGAGTTAGGGCACTGTATGTCATAGAAATAAGGGAAGAAAATATAATTAATTCAAAAGGGGGAGAATGGATGTAAGCCACAACTAAATTCTAAGGTGAACCTCACAGTTTTGCTGAGACAATCAGATAGGGTAAATTCAACTGGTATGCAGAATATGGATCTTATTTAAAGTAATTTCAAATTAATGTGTAATAGGAATCACCTGAAATGCTAGCTAAAGTGCAGATTTCCTGGGTGAAAATCATATGATATTGTTTTAGAAGTACTGTCCTGGACCCAGGGAATGGAGTCATGTAGCTTATGTAATTGGTTTAAAGACCACACTGGAAAATACGGAGTTAGTTTACCTGAACTAAGTGATTAGAAAATTAAAATCAATAAAAAATTCCTTTTCACTGTTTGGTTAAGAGATTCATTTTTAAAAGTACTTCAATAATATTGCTTTTAGAAATTGAAAAGCTATATCTATTATTTGTTTTGTTTTGGTCTGCTTTTGATTTCTAGATTTGTTTTCTGTGTATTGTCCTTTTATCCTGAGAAAAAAGCCATGAAAATATTCTCATGTTTTCTTGCAGAAGCATTATGATTATTGCTTGTATGTTTTGATCTATGGTGTATCTGAAGTTAATTTTTGCATATAATGTAAGGCAGGAGTCAAAGTCTTTCCCTCACACCCCGTATGTATATCTACTTACTCTAACACCATTTGTTGAAAGTATCTCTTTCCTATTGGATTTTCTGTTGCCTTAAAAAAAATTATCTGACTCTATAAGGTTGGATTTATTTCTGGGCTTTCTATTCTGTTCCATTGGTATATTTGTTGATTGTTATGCCAATACCAGGACCTCTTGATTACTGTAATATGTTTTGAGATCAAGTACTGTGAATCTTCCAACTTTGTTATTTTTAAAAATTGTTTTGGCTATTATATTTCCTTAGCCTTTCCATATACATTTTATTTTTTTAATGTTTATTTATTTTTGAGAGAGAGTGAGGAAGAGAGAGAGAAAGAGCAGGGGAGGGACAGAGATAGGGGGAGGACAAAGGATCCAAAGCAGGGTCTGTGCTGACAGCAGAGTGCCGAATGCAGGGCTCAAACTCATGAACCATGAGATCATGACCTGAGCCAAGGTTAGATGCTTAACTGATTGAGCCACCCAGACGCCCCTCCATATACATTTTAGTTCAGCTTATTAATTTTACAAAATATCTTGCTGATATTTCGAGTGAGTTGTGTCCAAATTATACACTTACCAATTATATCTAAATATTGAGAATTTCTATTAATTTAACTCTTGTTTCTTTCAACAGTGATTATAGTTTCATCATACTGATCTTACATGCATTTTATAAAGTTTATATCTATGTAGTTCCAAGTTCATTGAAATTGTTATTTCAATTCCCAATTGTTTATTGCTAGTAATATTGACCTTGTGTACTGCAACATTGCCAAAGTCACTGATTAGTTCTGGAAGCATTTTGTAGATTATTGGATATTTTTTACATAAAAGTTCATGTTATATGTGAATAGAGACAATTTTCTTTCTTCCTTTCAAATATGTATGACTTTAGTTTCTTTTAAGCACCTTCTTATACTAGCTTACACTAGCAAAGATGTTGTATAAAAAGATGATGGTATCTCTCTTTGTGCATGATGTGAGGGGAGAAGTAGTCAGATGTTCACCTTAGATACAAGGGCAGCCGTGTGTTATTTTTGATATCTTTTCTATTCCTAGCTGGCTAAGAGAGTTTTCAAGAATGGACTTCTTTTGCTGTTGTTACTCATTTTATGTTTACATATGCCATAATCTCACAATATATTGCTACTCTTTTGGCTTTAGACAAATATTTGAGTAATTAAAAATGAAGAAAAACATTTTATATTTACAGTTGTTTAAAATTTATCCAGATCTATTCATATGTTTTTGTAGATCCAAGTTTCTCCTGGTATTATATTGGTATGCCTAATAATTTCTTTGAAAATTTCTTGCAGTTCAGATCTCCTGGCAATAAATTCTCTAGGTCTTATCTAAAATGATTTTTATTTTTCCTTCTTTTTGAAACCCATTTTCAAGAGGTACCGAATTTGGGGAAGACAGTTTTTATCTTCTAGCTTTTTAAAAGTCCTCCCGTCAGGGCACCTGCGTGGCTCAGACCCTTGATCATCTGGCTTCGGCTCAGGTCATGATCTCACAGTTTTCGAGCCCCCTATCAGGCTCTCTGCTGTCAGTACAGAGTCTCCTTTGGGTCCTCTGTTCCTCCCTCTCTCTATCCCTCGCCTACTCATGCTCTCTCTCTCCAAAATAAATAAACATTAAAATTTTTTTAAATACCTCCCATTGTCTTCAAGGTTGCAGAATTTCTGATAAGAAATTTGTTGTCATTGTTTGTTTGTTGATATGTGATAAGATTTTTATTTAGTGTTGCTTTTCAATAAATTGAATATTACATTCTAGATATGTTTTTGTTTTTAAATGTATCATGCTGAAATTCCCCATCTGATCATTTATTTTGCCCATTACTCACACTAGAGTCTTTAATATATTACTTACAGCTATTTAGAACATTCCAATCCAACATCTTTGTCATATCTGAGTTTGGGCCTTTGGATTTGCTTTCTCTCTTGACTGTGGATAATTATTCCTTGACTTTTTTTAAAGCGTGCCTTTAAATTTTTGACTAGTGCTAAATATCATATGTAGGATAACAAAATCAGGTAAATAGTATTTATACCTGAAAATTGTTATATTACTTATGCTAATGCATAAGTTTGGATTTTTATGCAGCTGTGGTATTGTCAGTCCTTTAAACAGTGCAACTTCTTACATGATTAGAAAAGAAAGGAAAGAAAGGAAAAAACCTTTTCCCAGTGTTTCATATTTAGTCCATTTCTCTGCTCTTAGGCCTTAGAGAGAGATTCTCTCACATTTCTGCCCTCACAGAGCAGTAGACTGCTATTGCCTTTTACTCAATATTTGGCGGTCTGGTGTTTGGGTAGGGGGTGTTTTCTGTTGTCCCAGAACAACCTTAGTCTTGGGGTAGGTCTGTATCCCAGAGTCTTGGGTATGGACCTTTTTCAGTGATGTGATCTGTCCCAGTATCAGCAGTAAAAGACTTCTAATGGTCTGGGCTCAGAATTGCTCCTATTCTACCTTCTCAGGTAAAGGGTTTGATTCCTTTTTCCACTCCCCATCTCCACTTTCCAGGGGTATTCATCTGTCCCATGAGGGCAACAGTTTCTGCTGGTTTTCCTCTAAGAGCCTGATCAGTTGTTACTTAGGAGAGAACAATCTGAGTTAGAGTTTATATCTCTCCTGCAGCTATAGTCCTTCCTTTTCTCCAGGACTGCACCACTGTCTTGACCATGATCTTATTGTGAGTGCCTAATAGAGGTCCACGGAGATGAGCCTTTAATTGGTCTAGTTTCCCCTTGTATCTGTGAGTCCTTGGGATTTATATTGCCCTGCTAGCCAATACCCAGGTCTCAGCAATTAGTAAAAATTTTAACCTGAATTCTTATTCACTTGTATATCTGACTGATCTTTTTGCCCATGTTCCAACACCGGTGATCTAGTACTCAAGCTCTATCTCTTCTTGGCAGCTCCTGACTTTCTTTAGATTTTAGTTTATTTGGCTTGTGACCTGAGTTCTCTAAAAGGTTCCAGAAAAGCCATGGTTTTGTAGATTATCTGGTATTTTCAGAATGAGTGATATTCTTTTCAGCTCTCTACCTCCTAGGCAGAAACAAGTCTCTGTTCTGCTTTTCAAAGAAGTCTCAAATTTTTCAGTCTCTTGTTCTGAATAGCTTTTAAATTTTATAAATGTTCTTATGAGAAAACAGGTTGAATATCAATTTCAACTTTCAGAGATTCTAGCTGGTCAACTCTCTAATTTTTGAAAACTTATATAACAAAATTGCCAAAACTCTGCTGATGTTTAAAGTCAGATATTCATCTCTTTTATCAGTGACTCAGCTTCTTAGCCTCTTGCCTAGCACCCAGAACCGGTAAATACTCCACATGGAATGGTTCTCCCTACTGTGTGATCTTGTCATTTCAAGTTGGGCTTACTTCTGCAGCTCTCAAATGCCTTATTCATTCCTTCTTTCATTTACTTATATTTTTAGTTTACTTGTGGAAGCATTAATCTGCCACCATCTATCCTATTTTAGTTAGGAACAAATGTTCCTGCTTCAGTTAATTACTATTCTTTCCTCTCCTTTCATCAATCTATCTGCTTTATAATGCTCATATCATCTTAAACAGATTATTTAATCCTATCTAGCAGTTGTTTCATTTTGCACTTTTAGGGTACATGATATGAACTGGAAGAAGAAGAGAACACCCCTAAAGAATATTGGCTCAGCCAAGAGTTTATTGTTCTCCCATGAAACAATCTAGATACAGAGTCCTAGTCTGAAGTGACTGTGTTCTGCTCCATAATTACATCAAGATATTCTGGTTCCCTCTATTGTGTTGGTCTTCTGTTAGAATATTGTTCTAGTCTTTATGATCAAAAGTAGCTCAGCCAACCATAGCTGTCACAGTCTGCATTCTGCTGGTATAGTTTCAGAGGCGGGGGTTGCTTGAAACAGTAACAGAAGTTTTTTGAAGGCAGGACTTATGTTTTCTTTGACAATCAAGGCTCCTAAAAACTTAATCAGTCTGTTTTTCTTTTCTTCATCCAAATCTCTTCTGAAAATAATCACAGCCAAACTTCTTGTCATAATTTTTGAGCTTAGAAAAGATTGTACATATCGGTCTTTGTGCTATACACATTTCTTTCTTCTTCAATTCAATGATAATGAATTTATGACAAAATGGAAAACAAACAGCTGCAAGCAAAGTTTCTTTTAACTGTACTGTTTCTCCTTCCATCTCTGTCAAGTCAAGTAATTCTTGTTTGACTTTATCCCCTCCTTGTAGAATTTTACTAAAACATTGATCACATATCATCATTGTGAATTTTGTTAATGTTTCCCAAGAGCGAAGAGTAGGGTTGGTGGAAACATGGTCTCCTTTCTGTGTTAGTAAAGGCAATAGTTTTATTAAAGGGCCTTATCATTTTTCCCTGATGTGCTATCAATTTTCACCCACTGTCCAACCTCTGAGAAATTTCCACACACCTTAGGTTTATGTTCACACTCCACTTCCAGGTAAAATTTTCTGTTCCAGTAAGTTCCATTTTATTCACACACGTACATGCCTTCCCACACAACCATATAATTATCATGTTAAAAATGAGATGAAGAACTGTAAGTGATTTCTTACAGAATCTTTACTGGGTAAAAAACTTTAGAACAATCCTTGTTAGAATAACAGTCAACTGTAAATAATAAAAATATTTTGCATGCATGATTGAATTTAGTAAGTCAGAAAAAATAACTCTTGGAGATGCAATATATTTTCAACTACAGGTGAAACTTATTTTTTTTGTCTTATTTAGCTATTCTGAATGTGGAATCATTTCTAAGTTAATTCTATGTTAATGAAAAAGAATTGGCTTTTTGACACAGGTAAGCCTTCAAAATCAATACTGAGAAAGTAGGAAGAAATATTCAGTTAAAACAACAGTGTTTTAAATTTGATTATTGATTATTTTTGCTCTAATAGGCATTAGATTTGACCTGGTGATAAATGTCCAAAATTGCATGTACTCTCTTCTAAGCATGATTTGAAAATTAATTATAATAGCTAGTAAAGTGTTTTCATGAACGTGCAACTTTATTCAAATTATTAAGCTGATCACTGACTGGTTTATAACGCATCAGTTCCTAGACTAATGAACCATATATCCTTGTCAATTTTAGTAATGTTTTGACAGTTTTTGCCTCAGTGCCTTTGAATTACAAGTTCGTACAGCTGCATTGCTCACTGTTAAGGTAGGTCTCTCCCTAAGATATGGGAGGTCACGATTTCTGATTTTGAATTGTTTAACCAAGCAATGACATTTGATTATTTCATCACAAAGAATACAAAACAATCTAGTGTGTGATTTTCATTAAAATCTTAGTTCATTATAAAATCCAAGTATAAATAAGTGATTTAAGTATTTAAATGTATAACAAAATAGGAACATTTAAAAATAAACAAAATATTTATAGCATGAGATAGCCTATAGAGGTACATAAAACCTTTCCTACACTTGTAGAATCAAAAAAGCTCTGAAAAGCAAAATTCAAAAGAATCCATTTGAAAGCAAAATTAATTGAGGCTATTTATTAACTTATGAATATAGATATTCATATTCACAACTGACTTTTGACAAAAGTGCAAAGACAATCAAATGCAGGAAGAGTATTTTTTTAAAGAAATGATGTTTTAAAGAAATATTTTTTTGTTTAAAAATACTAATGTGTTTGATGTTGACATGCTGTTCCAGACTCTACTACGGGTAGAAATTAATATTCCATTCCACTAATTAATATTAACTACCCTATGATCCTAGAATTGCACTACCGGGTATTTACCCAAAAATACAAGAACACTAATTCAAAGGGAAACATGAACCCCTATGTTTACTGCAGCATTATTCACAATAGCAAAACTATGGAAACAGCCCAAGTTTCCATCAATAGATGAATGAATAAAGATCGTGTGGTAAATACATATATAAGGGAATATTATTCAGCCATAAAAAAGAATGAAATCTTGCCATTTGCAACAACATGGATAGAGCTTGAGAGTATAATGCTAAGTGAAATTAGTCAGAGAAATATAAATATACCTTATTCATCCAAATTATTAATATCAAATGTCATTCGTATGTGACATTTAAGAAACAAAACAAACAAGCTGAGGGAATAAAAGAGAGAGCAACAAACCAAGAAACAGACTCTCAACTACAGAGAACAAACTGATGGGAGGTGAGTAGAGAGATGGAAGAAATGCCAGATGGGAATTAAAGGGACACTTATCATGATGAAATAATAAGTAAGATAAAATTAATTAATTAAAAAAATAAAAATAATATGATGTGCACCTCTGTGCACATGTGATGACTCTTTTTTACAATGCTGTTGTGATAAACATTAAGTTGTGCAAAGCTGATAGCAATGTAAGTAATTCTTGCTTACAGCAATACAAGTGATCAGTGTTTGGTAGAAATAAAAGAAGTCAATTACATTTTTTATATTAAAAGCACAAAGTCATTTACAATTATACCCCCAAAATGCATTACTTAGGTATAAGCTTAACAGAATACATAGGATCTGTATGGTGGAAACTGCAAAATGATTATGAAAGTTAAAAAATTGATTAAAAAAATGGAGAGACATAGTGTGTTCATGGGTTGGAAGACCACCCAATTGATTTGTGATCAACTTGATGTATACTCAATTTAAACTCAATTTCCATCAAAATCCCAGCAAGATCTTTTGAAGATATAAACAATTTTATTCTAAAATGAATAGCTAAAACAGTTTTGAACAAGAATATATGTGGAAATATTGGGTAAAATGTGGGAGAATGAGAGTAGAAACACTTTACCTGACTTTAAGCCTTGCCGTAAAACTACAGTAATCAAGACTGTGGTATTAAGGGGTGGGAGTAAACAAATCATTGCAACAGAATATAGAACCCAGAAATAACCCCACAGAAATATTGAAAACTGACTTTTGACAAAAGTGCAAAGACAATTAAATGCAGGAAGAGTATTTTTTTTTAAAGAAATGATGTTGGATTTTCAGAGAACTAGAATAAATTATACTAAAATTTGTATAAAGCCACAAAATACTCAAATAGCTAAGGCAATCTTGAAAAAAAAGAACAAAGCTGGAGGTATCATGCTCCCTGATTTCAAACGATACTACAATGTTCTAGTAATCAAAATAGTATGGCACTAGCAAAAAAACAAACAAAATGAAAACAACAAAAAACAAACTCATACACATAGATCAATGGAATAAGCCAGAGAGCCCAGAAACAAACCTATATATATGCAGTCAATGAATCCATAACAAAGACAGCAAAAATATACAGTGATGAAATGATAGTCTCTTCCATAAATGGTGTTGGAAAAAAAAGGACAACTTCATACAAAAGAATGAAACTATACCAACTAACTTATACCCTGCACAAAAGTAAATTTAAAATGGATTGCAGACTTGAATGTAAGACTTGAAGCCATAAAACTCCTAAAAGAAAAGATAGGTGGTGAGTATTTTGTAAGCTTTCTTGGACTGGTCTCCTCAGACAAGGGCAACAAAAGTTAAACAAATGGGATTACATTGAAGTAAAAAGCTTCCACAGCAAAGGAAACCATCAACAAAACAAAAAGGCAACCTACTGCATAAGAGAAGATATTTGCAAATAATATACCAAGTAAGGGGTTAATATCTAAAATATATAAAGAACTTCTACAACTTTATATAAAAAACAAACAACCTGTTTATATTTGAGGAGCAGACAGAAATAGACATTTTTCCAAAGACACACAGATGGCCAACAAGCATATGAAAAGATGCTCAACATCAGTAATCATTAGGAAAATGCAAATCAAAACCACTGAGATATTACCTGACACCTATTAAAGTGGCTATTATCCAAAGACCAGAAATAAGTGTTGGCAAGGATATATAGAAAAAGGAACCCTCATGCACCATTGGTGGGAATACAAATTGGTTCATCCACTATGGAAGGCAGTATGGCGGTTGCTCAAAAAATTAAAAATAAAACTACTATACAATATAGCAATTTCACTTCTGGATAGTTATCCCAAGAAAATAAAAAAAACCACTAATTTCAAAATATATATGCAACTGTATGTTCACTGCATTATTTACAATAGCCAAGATATGGAAGTAACCTAAGTGACCATTAATAGATGAACGGATAATGATGTTATATATTAAAATGCAATATTATCCAGCCTTAGAAAAAAATAAAATCTTGTCATTTGTGACAGCATGGGTAGACCTAAAGAGTATGATGAAAAAGATATATGTAATATGATATGAAATATATATGCAAAAATATTCTTCATATTTTATTACAATATTTATATAATTCTTTTATTATAATATCTCAATTATATTACAATTATGTTATGATAACTGTATAGTGATAGATTAAACTAGGCTTATGGTGGGGCTCCTTTTTTTAATGTATAAAAATACTGAATCACTATTAATAGGATATTATATGTCAATTATACTTAAAAACATAATATTTGAAAGGAAGGAAGCAAGGAAACAAGGAGGGAGGGAGGGAGAGAGGGAGGGAGAAAAGAAGGAAGGAAGGAAGGAAGGAAGGAAGGAAGGAAGGAAGGAAGGAAGGAAGGAAGGAAAGAAAC
Source organism: Cryptoprocta ferox (assembly GCA_028646485.1). Classification (NCBI taxonomy): domain Eukaryota; kingdom Metazoa; phylum Chordata; class Mammalia; order Carnivora; family Eupleridae; genus Cryptoprocta; species Cryptoprocta ferox. The sequence goes on from CM053570.1 coordinate 15,571,889, forward strand.
GGTGTTGGACTAATTGGACATCCATAGGCTAAAAAATCAACCTTGGCAAAAATAACTTCAAACATAGAAATATCATTCAAAATAGATCATGGGTTTAAATGCAAAATGTAAAACTACAAATGTAATGTTAGAAGAAAACAGGAGATAATCTTTGGGACCTAGAACTTGATGAAGTGTTCTTACATGTGAAACAGAAAGCATGATCTACAGAGGAAAAACAAATAAATTGGACTTAACAAAAACTTAAAATTCTTGTTCTGCCAAAGACCCATCTAAGAAGCTGGGAAGACAAGTTACAGACTGGAAGAAAATATCTGCAAACAGCATATATGACAAATAAATCCTATCCTGAATATATATTTAAAAAGAAGCCAAAGCTCAATATTAAGAAACAATCCAAAAAGAAAATGGGCAAAATAAATGAACAGCTATTTCACCAAAGAGAATAAATAAATGACAGATGAGCACATGGAAGTATATTTAACATTATTAATGATTAGGCCAATGAAAATTAAAACCATAAGGAACTATCACTACACATATATTACAACAGCTAATACAATATAATAGTGATGATATCAAATGTGGAGAAGTTGTAGAGAATTTGGATCTTGCATACACTGTTGATAAGAATGTAAAATGATAGAGCCACTCTGAAAACCAGTATAACTATGAAAGGTAACAAGAGTTCTTTGTGGCAATGTAACAGTTTTTTTTGTGGTAGTGGTTTCATGAATCGACACGTGTGACCAAGGTGCATAGACCTATATACACACAAACATTCATACACACAATCACAAATGAGTGCTAGTAAAACTGGAGCAATCTTATAAAAGATTTATGTACTTTGTTGATGTCAATTTCTTGAATTTGTTATTGTACTACAGTAACAAATTTGTTATTATTGGGGAAAAGTTGGTTAAGGGTACATGGGATCTTTCTGCATGATTTTTGCCACATTCTGTGAATTTATAGTAACTTTAAAAGAAAAAGAAAAAAACACTTATTTCCCACTACTCTCTACACAAATCTGATTTATAAAAATTATTTACTTACCTTTTTGTATGATGAGTCTGTGCTCTGCCATAGTATAGTCTGACTACAGTATGAAATATAACTAAGGAAAAGGAATTGGGGTCACAAGATCTGGGTGTAACTACTGTATCTTCCACCTAAACTCTCAACTCCCCAAGTATTCATCCATAAAATGGGCTGAAAACAATACAGGTACAGAAATTCAGCAAAAAATTAGATGAGTTTGTATAACATAATCAATGCAATGATTAGATTATAATTATTGAATATATATTTACATATATATGCATGTGGTGTGTGTGTGTGTGTGTGTGTGTATACACAGTGGAACCGGGGGCCTGATTTTTAAATGTCTGTATTCTTACTAATCTTAATACCTACATGGAATGAAGAAACAAGTGAATGATTCTATTAATCTAGTACTATACTATGAAGTAAAGCAAATTAAAGAAAATGACATATGGTATCTACTCTTCATGAGATTGAACTTTAGTTAGGGATACAGGATACTATTAAGGGAATAATTACAGAATGAAATGGAATGGAAGGTTTCTGAAAGAGAAGACAGATTTAGGCGCACTCTACAGAATGAGTCAACTGGGAATGGGTTTGACTCCTAGAGCATTGGTTCTGAAAGGTGGACCTTGGACCAGTGGCATAACGATAACTTGGAAATTTTATACAAATTTAAATTCTTGGGTGTCACGATCACCTTACAGATATGGGTTGGAGTCCTCATTCCAAATTTTGTTTGTATATTAACACAGATGATGGATACCCACCCCACCCCCAAATGTCAAAAAAACATTTGAAAGTTTTTTAACTCACATGATAGTATTTCCAAGATCATGGTAGGCTCTCAGGCTGATTCAAAAATGATTTGAGAAACAGGCAAAGGAGACTGGCATGAGTTCTTATAGTGGTTAGTGGGTGAGATTTCAATTGGTGTTGCTTCATTGTCCTTCCCACCAGTACCAAAAGAGGGAACACACAGGCTTTCTACACATTCAACAGCTTGTCTAGATGTAGGGCAGAAGGCGTAAAAGGACTGATAGGGTTTGAAAGCTGTCCTTAGTGGATATCAAAAATGGAGTCAGTCTCTATTACCTTGGGCTACACACCAGACCTACTGAATCAGAAACTCTCAGGCTACGGTCCTGCAGTCTGTGTTTTAGTCTGCCTTTTAGTTAATTACACTCTGAAGTTTGAGAATTACCACCATAGTAGAAGGAAATGCTGGGAAATGCCTAGAGTATGAGGGAATTTTGGAGTTTGGGTGGGAAAATATGAAGGCAGAAGTTTATTATCTGAAGCTGGTAGAAGTAAAATATTTCTGTTAGGGCTTAATGACAGATTTGAAAGGGAACAAAAATAAGTTTAATAATAATAAATGATATAGACTCAGCTTGTCTCATAAAAGACTGAATTTGAGGACATTTATTTTCATTTAAAAGTATGTCCCCTTATTACAAAATTCTCTGAAAGACAGCTACTATGCTTTATGCTAGAAATATTGCTCAAATGTACTCATTCTATAGCTTATAAAAATGGGCATAATAAGAAATAATTTCTATTTACTTATTTTGTACATGTAACTAGAGGCTTCTGAAGACACACTCACCTATGTGCATATGTAAAGATTTGGTCATAATTTCCCAAAGGGCTATCCCAAAGACCATTGTCAACCATTGTCAATAAAGTGGGTTGGTGTAAGACAAAGGGAGTCATAGGAACTGTGGTAAACAGAAGAAAAAGGCTCAATTTAGGCATTTACAATTTAACTCCTAAAATAGTATTGCAGTATTTAGTATTGCAGTAGATGGGTGAAATAGGTGATGGGGATTAACGAGGGCACTTGGGTGATGTAGGAAATTGTTGAATCACTATATTGTACACCAAAAACTAATATTGTATGTTAACTATATTGGAATTAAAAAATTCTGTAGCAAACAAAACACTTCTGGAGGCTCTAATTTGGAATGATATATGTACCTCTACATTTATTGCAGCATTATTTACAATAGCCAAGATAGGAAAGCAACCTCAGTTTCCATCAACAGACAAATGTATATGTACACACACACACACACACACACACACACACACACACACACAGGAATATTACTCAGCTATGAAAAAGGATGGAATTGTGCCATTTGCAACAGCATGGATTATGGATGGACACGGAGGATATTATGTGAAATGAAACAAGTCAGAATGATAAAGACAAATACGATACAATTCCACTCATAAGTGGAATATTTTTAAAAAGCAAAATATAAACCCCAAATATATAAACAAACTGAAAGCAGAATCAGACCTATAAATACAGAGAACTGATGGTTACCATAGGGAAGGGGGATGAAGACCTCAGCAAAATGGGTGAAGGGGAGAAGGAGATAGAGGCTTCCAGTTCTGGAATGAGTGAGTCATGTGAACAAAAAGCAGAGCATACGGAATACAGCCAATGGTACCGTAATCGCAATGTGACAGGACAGATGGTGGATATACTTGTGAAATCACCAAGTTGTATACACCTGAAACTAATGTAACATTGTGTGTCAACTGGTCTCCCCCCCTCCCAAATCCCAAACAAACAAACAAACAAATAAACAGTAAGCACTTCTGGAGGCCTGTTGCACAAATAGGCAGGCTACTTGTGCCTTTTCCCACAGCTGGTGGGTTCATGGGAGAGCTGGGTGAAGATCCCGCTGTTTGCTTATCTCCCTGACAGACTTCCAGTCAGGAGACTTACCAATTCTCAGAGATTTCTGGAGGTCATTTCAGCTTCCATTCTTCCAGTCCCCACTAACTATAGAATTTTCTATTATCAGAGGTAATTATAATGAAATAGATGACTTTGAAGTTGCATCCAGGATTTTCAAAAAATCACAGGAATGAGATACAACCGGTTCAGGCTAGAGGTTCTCTCTTAGGGATGGAGAGGAGTATATAAACATCTGTAATTTTAATTTATTGGGTAAATATTTATGAACCAAATATGACAAAATGTTAAGATTTGTAAATTTGAATGATGGATATGCTATCATTTATCATGCTATATTATACTCTTTTATAGGCTTGAAATGCTTCATGGAAATAAGATCTTCTGATTTGTTTCTACATGTACATGGCAAGCATATGTTTCTTTATACTCTAGCTATGTGCCTAAAAAAGTGTTAATTAATATTATATAAATGGAATAATTTGCAAAATTTTGGAGAGCTTACTATGTAAAGGACCCAACAGTAAATCATTTTTTTAAATCATAGAATTTAATATACGTGGAATCTGGTAAAATCAAGGCATACATGTAGGCGGATGAGGTCCAGAGTGAGCACATCAGGGTAATTACGCAGTTCGTATAATTCTTTCTCATAATTTATGCTAGGTGTGCCCTTGCAATCAAAAAGTAAATATGAACAATCCAGGAAAAAGATCTTTAAAAATGGATACGTCTTTCTTCTGAGAAAAAACATTATTTTATTAATATATAATTCTACTATTAATTAAATAAGGATTAGAATACTACATTCTTTTAGGGTTCATTGTTTTTCTAATTTTTTTCTATTGGAATCAACTGTCACAAAAGATAAAACGTTTGAAGGCTATAATAGCGAAAATTTTATTTCATTTACTACTGGAATTCTGACAAGTTGGCATTAAGACGAGCTAAAATTGCTGGTAATGCCTGTGCATAACAGCTGTGCTTACACTGTGTAGGAGCTGGAACTAAGGGAGAACGGTGGAGCTCAGGAGCACCTCTGGGGAAGTGGTCAGGGATCAAAAGAAGGGGTCTGGTTAAAGGAACATCTTACCTTTTTTGTAGAATTATAATTATAGCTCCCTGCTGATCTTAAAGGGATAATCTTTGCCACATAAGTCAAATCCTTACTTCCTCCAGCCAGCTGGCTTAAAGACAGAAGCATGATTTGAAGCAATTTATGAGTCAGTGCACAGACCCAAACAGAAGACTAAGGAGATGATGGTTCAAAATGTGGATAGAAGCATTTGCTATCAGATCCTTCTGCACACCCACCAGGATATTTAAACTCCAAAAAGCCAAGCAAACCAACAAAATGACAAGACCCATGTCAATTATTGGTAAGCATATGGAGCAAGTGAAACTTTCACTCTGTTTTTGGGATCCTAAGTTGATACAACTGTTGTGGAAAACTGTTTGTCTGTGTCTATTAGAGCTGAGCATATGCATGCTCTAGAGCTGCAATTCCTATTCAGTAGAGCATGTGCACAGAAAACACGTGCAAGAATGGTCATCATGTAACCATCTGTAATGGCCGAAAGCTTGGAATAATAGTAGAGTGGATAATCTGAAGTATTTTTAGATCATACAGTAGCATATTACAGAGCATTAAAAATTAATAAACTCTTGCTACATACAACAACAAGGAATAATCTTTTTTTTAAACTTTTTATTTCTTTATTTTGAGAGAGAGAGAGAGAGAGAGAGAGAGAGAGAGAGAGAGAGAATCCCAAGCATGCTCCACGCTGTCAGTGCAGAGCCCAATACAGGGTTCGAACTCACGAACTGTGAGATCATGGCCTGAGCCAAATCAAGAGTTGGATGCTTAACTGACTGAGCCACTCAGGTGTCCCAACAAGGTATAATCTTATATATATAACAGTGGGTGAACAAAGCCAGACAGAAAAGGGTATGTGTTGTATTAGTTTTCTATTGCTGTATAACAATTTAGCACAAATTTATTGGCTTAACATAATGTATGTTAATTATCTCATGGCTTCTTCCATGGGTCAGGATTCCAGGAATGAGTAGCTGTGTCCTCTGCTCATGGTCTCACTAGGCTTGATCAAGGTGCCTGTTGGCATTGCAATCTCATGTGAGGCTTGGGGTCCTCTTCAAAACTCATTGAAGCTGTTAGCAGAATTCGGTTCCTTGCAATTGCAGGATTGAGGTCTGTTTTCTTGCTGGTTGCTGGCCAGAGTGTGTTGTTAGGTCCTGGAAGTCATTCTCAGGTCCTAGCTATGTGTCCCTCTCATAAGACGACAGGTTATTTCTTCGAGTAGGAGAACATATATGACTTTGAAACTCTCTCAGGAAGGGTCCGGTTACTGAAGGGCTCACTTGGTTAAGTCAGGCTCACCAAAGCGAGTCTCTCATTTGCATAATTCAAAGTCAACTAATTAGTAACTTAATCTCCGGAAGGAAGTCCCATTATATTCACAAGTTCCTCCTACACCCAAAAGGAGGGGAGTATATAGGTCATATATACCTGGGAGAAGGAATCTTGGGAGCCATCTTAGAATTCTGCCTACTTGTATAAGTCTATTCATACAAAGTTCAAAAACCTAATGTTGCGGAAAGAAGTCAAAACAGTGTCCACCTTTAAGGAGAAGCAGTAATGGCTGGTACAGAGCTCGAGGAAAGTTTCTAGAGTGCTAATACTCTTTTGGTTTGTTCGTCTAGATGGTGGATACAAGGATGTGTTCACTCTTCAAACTGTTCAGTTATGTGGCATTTCCTTTGGCATGTATGTTACAATATGACTTAATTTTTTATTTAAAAGAGAAATAAAATGTTACAGCTTTTCCTTCCTCCAAAAATATATGTAGGTGGACATATATAGAAAATAATGGCATTCTCAGTCAAGAGTGAGTGGGGACAAATTACTTGTAAGCTAGAAATTATTTGAAGATTATAGCGCTGATTTGTCACTTAACATATGGAGATATCAGTCAAAATATTTTTTTGTCCATTCTCAAAAAATGAAATAAAATGTCTTGCCATTTGGAATGACATGGATGGAGCTAAGTGAAATAAATTATTCTAAGTGAAATAAATCAGAGAAAGACAAATACCATATGATTTCACTGATATGTGGAATTTAAGAGACAGAACAAATGAGCAAATGTTAAAAAAAAGAGACAGAGAGGCAAACCAAGAAACAGACCCGGAACTATAGAGAACTGATGGTTACCAGAGGGGAGGTGGGTGGGAGATGGGTTAAATAGGTGATGGGGATTAAGGAGCACAGTTGGGAGAAGCACCAGGTGTTGTTTGGAAGTGTTGAATCACTGTACTGTACTCTGGAAACTAATATTACACTGTATATTGACTAACTGGAATTTAAATAAAACTTAAAAAAATGAAGCGAAACAAAATAAACTTTTCATTTTAAAGAATGAAATTTATGTGTTCTTCTTCCAAGAATCCTTCCTCGATATGCATAATTAGGATGAAATATATCAAACGTTGCAAAGAAAATTGTGCCACGATGCCAATTTGAAAGTCAGTTGATGACTGACTTTCAGCCTTTGTATAAACCCACAGTCCCTGCTCCTCTCCAACCCCCCAAAAAAGGATAGCTTAAGTTCTATTTTGGATGAAGTTTTATTTTCCTGGTGAAAATGGGGAGGAGGGCTAGTAAGTGACACTCCCTTATGATGCCTTGGGACTATTCAGTTCAGTTTATGGTCAATTACACAATATATACATTCCATTGTCTTTGCCTTTGTGTTTCTTAAAACAGCACGGTTCAGTTAAAACTTTTTTTTATCTTGCAAAAATATAATCCTCCTATATAAGTCATTAATTTTTGACCCCAGTTCCTAAATTATGATGAGTTTTTCTGTGTATGCTTTTCTCTGTCACCTACTAAATTATTTTTCCCTCTTATAGACCTTGTACCTCTAGAAATGGTAATGAGGTAGATGTCTTTGAGTTTTCTTTCCATGTTTCAGAGCATTTTCCTTCAATTCCACTAAAAACCCCAAGCTTTGTATTTCATACTATTCAATTTTATAGCCTCCTATCCTTCAATTGTAGCTGTTATCTCCCAAACACTGGATCATCCCTCCTCATTTCTCCATGAGTCATTTCCTAGCTCTCCCTCTCCAGTTACCTCTATCCTAACTCTTGATTTCAATTAACTTGTAGACAATGCTCTACCCATCTGGCCTCAACTTCCTTAAAATTATCTGTTCCCAATACTCTTGTCCTTCACCATACTTCAGCCACTTACCCTAGATATACCTGTTACCAATAATTGCACTCTCTCTGCAACATCAATTTTGTACAGCTCTTTCTCTGACCACTGCCTCCTGTTTTGTTTTGCTCTGCTTTTTTTTTTCTTCCTTCCTAGGGCTCTGAATGTATATTTTCCATCCTCCAATACATCAATCCTACCAACATTTCACTGTCCCTCATCCTCTTAGTATCCTCTTTCTTCTCTTTAAAATTTTATGGTCAATGGGAAGCTGGGTGGCTCAGTAGGTTAAGTGCCCAACTCTTAGTTTCAGCTCAAGTCATGAGCTCATGGTTCATGAGTTCAAGCCCCACGTTGGGCTCCATGCTGATGGTGTGAAGCCTGGCTGGAATTCTCTCTGTCTCCCTCTCTCTCTGTTTCTCCCCTGCTTAATCACTCTCTCTCTCTCAAAATAAATGAATAAACTTAAAAAAAACTATGGTCAAAGGGCGTCTAGGTGGCTGAGTCGGTTAAGCGTTTGACTCTTGATTTCAGCTCAGGTCATGATCTCACAGTTCATGAGATTGAGCCTCAAGTCAGCCTCTGCACAGACAGCAGGGAGCCAGTTTGGGATTCTCTCCCTCCCTTCCTCCCTCCCTCTCTCACTCTCTGTTCCTCCCCTGCTTTCACTCTCTAATTAAATAAATAAATAAACAATAAATAAATAAATAATAGATAAATAACTTTTAAAAAATAAAACGAAATAAAATTTTATGGTCAATCATTAAAATCATGCTTTGCACATACCCTTTATTATTTTGCACCTCTCATGTTTTATCACATTTTCTTAGTCTAGTTAATTTCAATTTATCATTGATTCCTGACATACATCTGTGTAGCTGAATGTGGCTTGACAGAACATATATCCCTGTTAATTGGTCTTATTATAAATTTACATCCATGAAACTCAAATAGGCCATCAATCTTACCAGGCAATCATATGATATTGTCTAGTCCATTCACTTCCCATTTCTGAAATCCCATTTTCAGTTTAAACTTAAAATCTCCATTTTATTTATTTTGAAAGAGAGAGAGAGAGAGAGGGAAAGAGAGAATGAGCAGGGGAGGGGCAGAAAGAGAGGGGACAGAGGATCCAAAGTGGGCTCTGAACTGGGTTATGTGCTGACAGCAGAAATCCCAATGTGGGGCTCCAACTGATAAATCATGAGATCATGAGCTGAGCCGAAGTCAGATGCTTAACCAACTGAGTCATCCAGGTGCCCCCACAGTCTCCCATTTTTATTCTGTGATGATAACTTTCCCCTCTATAAAGCCAATCCCTCCATTTCAACACGAGATCTCATCATATGGCACAGAGGGCTGACAGATCACCAAAGATACATGATTTCTTTCTTTAGTAAACAATTTTGATAATTAGAAACATTCATTTTTGAACTATTTGCATTATTGCACTTTTCAGTTCCCCTTGTACCTAGATAAAGCATATTATTCTTACTAATTGTATGTGAGAAAATGAAATATGTGTTACTCTGGACAAGTGATTAAGAAGAAAAGGTATCTTCTCCATGCTGTCTTTCCAATCACTAGTCAAGGGGTAAAAAAGAAACTCTCAGGTCTTAGAGGACAGATTGAAACTCAGTATGGATGAAGCCTTTGACCCTTGAAAACTTTACATAGAAATCAACCTGCTGGAGACCTCATGAAACTTTTGAGTAACAAATTCGTAATGTGTTAAGCAATGGAGGGTTTGGATGTAGGTCTTAGAAGAGCTAGTGTCAATTTATGTATATCTCTTCTGACCATCATTCCAGTAATCTCCTGTATTATTATTTTTTTTTACCTTTTCCTAGAATGCTAATATTTATCCCATATATGTAAAAACAACAACAACAATGACTCTACTTTCCCATCAGTTACCACCAAAGTACTTTGCTCTCCTTGGCAGCAAAATTCCTTGAGTGAATTATTTATACCCACTATATATATGTGTGTGTATATATATATATACACATATAATTCTCTTTTAATCTCACTCCATTTAGGCTTATTCTGCATTCTTTCATCAAACCTTTCTCCATGAGATCAGCAATGACCTTCATCTTACTAAATCCAATGGTCAATTCTCAGTCCCTATCTTAATTATCTTATTAGCCACATGTTAACAACTGTCCCGTCCCCTCTATTTAAGCCCCTGTATGCTCTATTTACTTGGTTTTAATACAGGAAGCTCTTGACTTTCCTTCTGCTTCATAGATCACTCTTTAGGCTGTTTAGCTGCTTATCTTTACTCCGAACTCTTCATGTTGGATTGCCCCAGAGATCATCTTTCTTTCTTTCTTTCTTTTTTTTTTTTTTATCAACACTACCTTGGTGATCTCATCCACTCTAATGGATCTAAATGTCCACTGACATTGATGCCTAAATGTATATTTCAAGCACAGACCTCTCTCCTAATCTACAGATAGCTATTTGACTACTTACCATCTCCACTTGGAGTTTAACAAACATATTAAACCTAAAATAAATCCGAAATTAAAATTCTGACCTCATCTAAACCTTTCTTCCTATTCCTTTTCTGAGAAGTCAGATATAATTTTTATATTTGCTCCTCTCTGCATGTAAGGTGTTTCCCTCCCGCTACACACACTGGCTTCTTTCAAGATTTCTTCTTTATCTTTCATTTTCCACGGTTTGAATATGATAGGCCTAGATGTAGTTTATTTTTGCTATTTGTCCTGCTTGGTATTCTCTGAGATTTCTAGATGTGTAGTTTAGTGCATGACATTAATTTTGGGGATTCTCAGTCATTACTGCTTCAAATATTTCTGCTGTTTCTTTCTCTCCTTTCCTTCTGGTATTCGCGTTATACATGTGTTAAATCTTTCGTAGTTGCCCCACAGTTCTTGGATATTCTGTCGTGGTTTGTTTTTGTTTGTTCCCCCCTCCCCCCAGTCTTGTTTCTTTCTCTTTCGTTTTCAGTTTTGGAAGTTTCTATTGTCATATTTTCAAGCTCAGAGATCTTTTTCTCAGCCATGTCCAGTCTACTAAGGGGCCCATCACAGGCATTCTTTATACCTGTTACAATGTTTTTATGTCTAGCATTTCTTTTTGATTTTTAATTAGAATTCTATCTTTATGCTTACATTATCCAGCAGTTCTTACATGCTGTCTACTTTTAGACTTTAGTATTAATCACAGTGGTTTTAAATTCCTGGCCTGGTAATTATAATATCCATTCCATTTCTGAGTGGTTTTGTTTTTGTTTTGTTTTTGTTTTTGTTTTCATTTTTGCATTTTCATAAGCATTGGAATTTGTTGTTGAGAGCCAGAAATGATGTACTGGGCAAAAGGCACATGGTACATAGGACTTTAATAATGTAGTAACGTATGGGGAGGAGTTGTACAGTCTGTTCTACAGTCCTGGATTGTGTCTCAGTCTGTTAGTAAGCCTGAGCCCCTGGGTTGTAAACTTCACAAGTGTTTCTCTGTCCCCTACCTCCCTTTAAGTGGGACAGGATGGTTAGAGGGGCTGGGGTTTGATATCTCCTTTCCCCTCAGTAGATTAAGTTCTGATAAAACTACAATAGGGTATTGTCTGATAAATTAGTTTCTCTTGCCGGCAGGCCGTGTTCGGAAGAACAGAATGCTTTGATGTATTGCAAAATGGTTATTTTCTGCTCCTTTGTTAGAAGGCTGAAGGGATTTTTTCTCCTGTATTCCCTGTGAGTACCTGGTAGAGCTACTGGAGCTAAAATTTGCATAACTTTGCCCCCCCCCCCCTACTCCCTAAGACTGTGCCACCCGGCAGTTTTTATCCTCAGACTTGTCTACACTGACTTTCTAGAAATTTGTCAGTTATAGCTTGGATTTCCCCACCAGTACTGGTTCCTGTAGAGCTTTCAGCGTGAGCATTTCTGTTCTGTTCAGTTGTGCTGCTCGGTGCTCATCTGCCAGTATCTCCAATTTGGGGGGTAGTCGTTTGCCCTGTGACCTCACATCCCCGACAGAACTAAGATGAGTTGCTGATTTACAAGTTTGTTCAGCTTTTTACTTGCCATTAGGATGGAGTGACATGCCACATGAACTGTCACTCCTTGGCTCTGAACACTTCTGTGTTTTCCTATTTAAATCAGAGTAAAATGCAAACTTCTTTAAATTCCCTCTAAAGTCTCTTTCCTCTTCTCCGCCATCATGGTGTGTGCTGCTGTTTCTCACCATGTTTTCTCACAAGCCTTTCAGGATCAAGTGATTTCTGGCCAAGAAATAAAAGCAGAATTGTCCCATTCCCCAGTGGACTCGGATGAAAACTGGTAATAAAATCAGATACAACTCCAAGAGGCGGCATTGGAGAAGAAGGAAGCTGGGTCTATAAGGGATGGTACATGAGATGGCATGCATTTATGCCATCTGAAAGTCACGTGTTCCTATTCCATCACTTCCCTACTACCTGACCAGTAGATCTGTTTTATCAGGGAAATGACTTTTCTCTGTTGTGATGCTTCTGCACCAGTAGGTTGGTTCAGTAATAAACATGTGAGACCTTTTGATTAAAAAACAAACAAATAAATAAATTCCCTCTAAAGTCATGCATGACCTCTATTACTTCTGACCTCGAACGATATCCTAATATATTCCATCTTGCTCACTCTACTAAAGCCTTACTCACCTCTCTACTTGTCCTGGAGCACAAAGCAGTGTTTTGATAGTGCCATAGTACTGACTGCTCCTACTGTCTAGGACTCCTCTTCTGCAGATATCCATATTGCTAGTTTTCTGGTTTTCTTCAAATATTTGTTTCAATGTAATGACACTCACTATGTAAAAAAAAAGTTAAAAATTTTAACCCATTCTCCCACCCCCTTATCTTCCAGGTTTTCCTTACCCTGCCCCTCTTAAAAAATCTCTGATAGCTCTATCACCTTCTAATATACAATATGATATACTTATTTATTAGATACATCATTTGTAGTATGTCCCCCACCCCCAACCCTTTACTCTTACAAATTACTACTCGAATGTAAATTTCATGGGGAATCTGGATGGAGATTTTTGTATGTTCTATTCATTGATGTATTCCAAGAACCTAGAATGATGTCTGGCAGTTAATAGTTTGCAGATCGCATGAACAAAGGCACAATATTTTGGTTTGCTTTTATGCTTAAGATAAATTTAATTACAGATTTACACACACACACACACACACACACACACACACTACATGTATAGCCTAACACATGCCCAGCCCAGCAAGTGCAACAATTGTGGATTATTGTGATGCTGAAAAATATTTGCAGCACTAAACTTTATTGAAATGCTTACAATTATTTAAAAAAATGACTGGTGGATCTTAGCATACTACAATAATCTACTGGAATATCTTAGCAAAAAGCACTCCAGGTAATTATTCATATTCAAACATTTTCTGCAGTTCAATTGTGCTTTTATTTAAAAGTCTTTCCTCCCTATGACTGTTGGTAGAAATGTGGTTTTCAAGCTGTTTCTCACATATCTACAGTGCAGTATCTGAACACATTAATCCTGAACATGAGTTCATTGTTGTATTTTTTATTAATAGTTATAGTTAATCAAGCTAAGCTAGGGCTTTTTATCAATCTCTGGTAATTAATCAGGACATTTTGATTTTACTAAAGATTTTTTTTTATTTTACTAAAATATGTAGAGTTCAGTAAATGTTGAAATTCTAAAGACAATCTCTTTCTAATACTAAATGAAAGATATTAAGCAAAAATTTTATAATGTTTTCTAATGACTCCATATGTGAATAGGCCTGAGAATGATATTAAGAACTGTGACGATAATATTCAGGATATCATTCCAGACACTCTGCACACCCATCTACTTAAAGATCATCAAATTATAAGAAATACAGTGTTTGATAGCATTGCTCACTGGTTCTCCACCAATACATTTATAAGATTTATGTGTGCCTTCCAAATTGGCTCTCTACTCCAGATTTCTTAGAAAAAATACATATCTGATGGTTAATAAAATTCATTTTACTTTCCATTTATTACAAGCCATACTTGAACAAATTTATTGAGCATTGAACTACATACTTGATATACTGTAATGGAAAGAGCTCCTCAGTGTGCCTAAAGAAGAGAATGTAACACCAGTTGCACCATGTATAAATCCTTGGGGAAAAACGGAGAGAAAAAAATGGAGACTATTATCAATTTGAAGTGGTAATGATGCTTCTATGCTGGAGAGAGAAAAGTCCCAGGAACCCTCAGTATTTATTATTGAATAAAAGAGTGTTTATTTGCTCCCCAGGCTTTATTCCAGTAAAAACCTCAATGGAAAAAAAATCACAAAATTATGCCTTTATCATTACCATGACTAGTTATAAGTTAATTTTAGAAAGGGAATTTCGGATCAAAAGCTGTGCATTATTTGTATCCCTGTACTTTTGAGACAAACATTAACCGGATAGCTTTTTCAAATGTGACACCAGTTGTTTATTGTTGCTTTGATAATATAATCTTTTATTTTAGAATACTTCAGATTCAGAGAAAAGTTACAGAAACAATTCATAGAATTCAAATATACTTTATATCGAGTTTGATGTTGTTAAGATCTTATATTAGTATGATGTATATCACACAACTAATGAACCTATATTGATACATTATTAAAGTCCACACCTTATTAAGATTTCCTTAGTTTTTACTTAATGTTTGTTTTGTTTTAGGATCTCATTCAGAATACCATATCACATTCCATCATTATGTCTCCTTGGGCTCCTCTCAGTTATGACAGTTTTTCTGACTTTCCTGGATTTTGATGAGCTCAAGTATTTTAAGGAGTGCTGGTCAGGTATTTGTAGGATGTCCTCTAACTGGGATTTGTCTGGTATTTTCTCATGATTAGACAGGAGTTACGAGTTTTGGGGAAGAAAGCCACAGAGGTAAAGTGCTATTTTTATGACATTATATGAAGGATACATGTTATGGACATGAGTTATCACAACTGATGCTAACCATCATTAGCTGGTTGAGGTATTAAGTTATTCCACTGTAAAATCCCCCTCCCCAGCTTAGGAGGTCAATGTGTATAGCCCATATTTATAAATGAAAAGTTATGCCACCCCCATGAGGGGCAATACCAACATAAATTATTTGGAATTAGTTTACATGAGAAATCTACTTATTTGCCCATTTATTTATTCAACTATTTCTTTTCTGCAGCATGAACTCGGACATATTTATTTTATATTTTTATTATAATTCAATACTACTTATATATTTTGCTGCTCAAATTATTCCAATGTTGGCCATGGGATTTCTTTCAGTCAGCATCTGTGTCCCTTTGACATATTCTTAATAGTTTCTTTTTCTGAATACTTTCTTAATTTTTGACACTACCTCCAGGGTCATCTTGTATATTTCTTGTTCCAGTATTATAAGAAGCCATTTCTCCAAGAAGCCCTAATTTCTTTTATTAGAGAACAGTAGTAGAAACCAAGATCTGGGCAAGATAGGTGGGGTCACTGGTACTTGAGTGTGGTTTCTAGGATCTCTTAGCAACATTGGGATTGTGTGTATATATATTAACCCATGTATACACATATACTTATAACTATTTCTATATTTATCCATCTGTATCTATATTATGCTAAACATAAATTCACACTAATGTTGCCGACTCTAAGCCAGTATCACACGACTCATTCCAGCTTTTACTCCTTGCTTATATTTAACATGTGACTCCAACAGTGAGAAATTTGGCTTCCCACCATCTTCCATCCACTTACTGATTTATTAGATCCCAAAATACAACTACAGTGGTTTCAGAATTGTTAACTCATATGCCGCCAGTGAGAAACAACTTTGCTAACTAGAGGACAGTGCTTATGTACAGTTCCTGTTGTCTTTAGTCTTATGATCTCCATGGATTTCCCAAGTAACTTAGGTTAGTGCTTATTTTCGCCTCTTCAATGAGGTGATGTCATACAATTGTAAGACAGTTGGATTATTTTGTCATAGTCTGAATTTCATTATGAGATCCCCAAATGTCAATATTTTTCAAATTTGCTTATACTAAGTCTCACTCTTTGTGTTATAGACTTTGATGGGTTTTGACAAATGCATAATATACCACTTTGTATTGTACAGAATAGTGTCACAGCTCTTGAAAACTGCAGTAATTCAACTCTTCAAAACTACCCCTTCTGCAAACTCCTAGCAACCTGTGACGACTTTCCTTCCACATAGTTTTGCCTTATAAATGGAACCATACAATATGTACCATTTTCACACTAGCTTTTTTCACTTAGTAAAATTTATTTAAGATTCATCCATGTCATTGTCTGAATTGATGGTTCGTTCCTTTTTATCCCTAATAATAGTCAATTATATGTATTAATACAGTTTTTTTTTAATTCACTCACTTTATGAAGGTTATCTTGGCTGCTTCCTCTTTTTTTGTGATCATAAGTAGATTTACTGTAAACATCTATGTGCAGTGTTTTGTATGGGTTTGATTATTTCAAATCAGTTGGATAAACACCTAGTAGTAAGACGGCTGAACTGTATTGTAAGACCACGTGAGGTTTGTAAGAAACTCCCAAACTATCTTCCCATGTGGCCGTACCATTTTGTATCCCCACCAGCAATTAATCAAAGTTCCTGCTGCTCCACATCTTCACAGGAAGTTGGTTTTTCAAATTTTTGAATTCTAACCATGCTAATAATTGTGTAATAATTATCTCAGTATTGTTGTAGTCTACATTTCCCTAATGATGTTGGGCAACTTGTAATATGATTACTTATCTGTTATTTTCTCTGGTGAAATATTTGTTGAGATCTTTTGCTCGTTTTTTAAAATTGAATTTTCATTTCCTATTGTTATGTTTAAAGAAATATTTATATATTCAGGATACAAGTCCTTTATTAGATGTGTGATTTACAAATATTTCTCCCAGTGTCTTTCACAGAGAAAGTTTGGAATAAAGTCCAACTTCTCAAGTTTTTCTTGCATAGATTGTAGTTTTAGTGTATCTAAAAATTGACCCCAGTACCCAACGTCGCTCAAGTTTTTTCCTGTATTTTCTTCTAGAACATGTTATGCCTTTAATCCACTTTGAATTATTTTGAAAGATATAAGCTCTGTGTCTTAGCTAAATTCTTGCATGTGCATGTCCAATTGCTCTAGCATCTTTGTTTAAAAGAGTCAACTTTCTCCATTAAGCCTTTGTGTCTTTGCCAACACTTGGTTGCCTGTATTTGTGTGGATCTGTTTCGGGGTTCTTTATTCTGTTCCAATGATCTGTATGTCTGTTAATTCACCAGTAATACTCTGTCATGTTTATTCTTAATTTTTATTGTTTCAAAATTAAATAGAGTGAGTCCTCCAATTTTTTTTTCTTTTTAAACACTGTTGGGAGTTCTACATTCTTTGTCTTTCCATATAAATTTTCAAATTAGTTTGTTGACATCTGTAAAAGAAAGCTTGTTAGGATTTTGATTTATATTATATTGAATCTCTAAATATCAAGATGGTTAACATGAGTCTCTTAATCTAGGCATATGGAAAATATCTCCATTTACATAAATGTTCTTTGATTTCTTCCATCAGTATTTGTAGCTTTCTTTTTTTTAATGTTTATGTATTTATTTTGAGAGAGCAAAGGGGCAGGGGGTGGGGGAGAGAATCCCAAGCAGGCTCCATGTGTGCTGTCAGCACAAACAGAGCCCGATGCAGGACTTAATCTCACAAACTGTGAGATCATGATCTGAGCCTAAATCAAAAAAATGGGATGCTTAACCAACTGAGCCACACAGGCGCCCCATTATTTGTAGTTTTCTGTGTATAGATCCTGTACATTTTATGTTAGATTTATGCTTCAGAACTCAATTTTTTCCTGGTATTCTAAACCTTTTAAAATTTCATATTCCAATTCTCTTTGAGAATATTAAAAAAAGCGATTGACTTTTGTATACTGACCTCATATGCATTGACTATATTATACATTCTTACTAGTTTTCCTATATTCTTTGAGGTTTTCTATATAGACAATCATGTCATCTGCAAACAAATCCAGGTTTATTTCTTCTTTTGTAGCTACATGCTTCTTTTTTTTTTCTCGTCTTTTTGTACTAGGTAGGACTTTCAGTTGCTATTCAACAGTAGTGAGAAAGGACATAATTGCTTAATTCTTGAATTTAGGAGGAAAGCATACAGTGTCTCTCTATTAAATATGATATTAGCTATTTTTAAAAAATGTTTATTCATCTTTGAGAGAGAGACAGAGAGAGAGAGAGAGAGAGAGAGAGAGAGGGCAAGGGGCAGAGAGAGAGGAACCACAGAATCCAAAGCAGGCTCCAGGCTCTGAGCTGTCAGCACAGAGGGTCTTCCGCCCACAAACCATGAGATCATGCTGAGCCAAAGTCAGACACTCAACCAACCCAGGCACCCCTATATATATTGTTGTATATAGCCTTTATTAGATTAAGGGAATTCCATCTATATAAAATTATTTGGTCACTTTTTCTATTTTTTTGGAACAGTTTCAAAAGAATAGGTATTAACTCTTCTTTAAATGTTTGGTAGAATTCCCCTGGGAAGCCATCCAGCTCTGGACTCTTGTTTGTTGGGAGAGTTTTGATTACTGATTCAATGTCTTTACTGGTTGTGGGTCTGTTCAAATTTTCTATTTCTTCCTGTTTCCGTTTTGGTAGTTTATATATTTCTAGGAATTTATCTGTTTCTTCCACATTGCCCAATTCATTGACATATAATTGCTCATAATATTCTATTATTATTTGTACTTCTGCAGTGTTCATTGTGATCTTTCCTCTTTCATTTGTGATTTTATTTATTTGAATTCTTTCCTTTTGCACTTCGATAAGTCTGGCTAGTGGTTTATCAATTTTGTTAATTCTTTCAAAGAATCAGATCCCGGTTTTGTTGATTTTTTTGTTTGTTTTGTTTTTAAATTGCAATCATTGATTTCTGTTCTAATCTTTATTATTTCCCTTCTTATGCTGGTTTTGGGCTTTATTTGCTCTTCTTTTTCCAGCTCTTTTATGTGTAGGGTTAGGTTGTGTATTTGAAACATTTCTTCCTTCTTTAGGAAGCCCTGGATTGCTATATATTTCCCTCTTATGACCGCCTTTGCTGCATCCTAGAGGTTTTGGATTGTCTTGTTTTCATTTCCATTGGCTTCCATGTACTTTTTTATTTCCTCTTTAATTTCTTGGTTAACTCACCCATTCTTTAGTACCATGTTGTTTAATATCCAAGTACTTGTGGTCTTTCCAAGTTTTTTCTTGTGGTTGATTTCAAGTTTCATAGTGTTGTGGTCTGAAAATATTCATGGTATTATATCAATCTTTTTGTACTTGTTGAGGACTGAATTGTGACCCAGTATGTGATCTGTTCTGGCATGTTCCATGTGCACTCAAGAATATGTATTCTGCTGCTTTAGGATGAAATGTTCTGAATATATCTGTTAAGTCTACCAGTCCAGTGTGTCACTCAAAGCCACTGTTTCCTTATTGATTTTCTGCTTAGATGATTTGGCCATTGCTGTAAATGGAGTGTTAAAGAGCCCTACTATTATTGTATTATTATCAATGAGTTTCTTTAATTTTGTGATTGAGTGTATCATGTTGGGGACATAAATATTTATAATTGTTAGACCTTCTTGGTGGATAGACCCCTTAATTATGATATAATACCTTTTGTCATATCTTGTTACAGTCTTTGTTTTAAAATCTAGTTTGTCTGATTTAAGTGTGGCTACTCCAGCTTTCTTTTGATGTATATAACATGATAGATGGGTCTCCATCCCCTTACTTTTAATCTGTAGTATCTTTATGTCTAAAATGAGTTTCTTGTAGGCAGCATATAGGTAGGTCTTGTTTTTTTTTTTTTTTTAAAATCTCTTCTGACATCCTATGTCTTTATATTGGAGCATTTAGTCCATTTACATTTAGAGTGATTATTGAAAGATATGAAGTTAGTGCCATTGTATTGCCTGTAGAGTCGCTGTTTCCAGTGATATGCTCTAGTCCTTTCTAGTCTTTGTTGCTTTGGGTCTTGTTTTGTTTTGTTTTTTTCCACTCAAAGAGTCCCCCTTAAAATTTCTTGCAGGGCTGGTTTTTATCATGATTGAGTGATAAAATTTTTAAATGCTTTTTCTGCCTCTTCTAATGTGATCATATGTTCTTCCATTTTCAATGCATTAATATGATAGATTGCAATGATCTGAGAATACGCTTTGCATAATTTCTATCTCTTTAAATTTAATAAGATATGTTTTATGGCTCAAATGTGATCTATTGGTGAATATTGCATCTGTGTTTGAGAAGATCATAAATTCTGCTATTGTTAAAGTATTACATGATTATCAATTAGATCAATTTGCTGTTCAGTTCATCCATTTTCTTACTAATTTTCTGCATACTTAAACTATCAATTACTGACAGAGAGGTATTGAAGTAACCCAGTAAAACAGTGGATTTGTCTATTTTTCCTTCAGTTCTATTAGATTTCTGCCTCATGTATTTTGATCTTCTGTTGTTAAATGCTCACACATTTAGAATTGTTATGACTTCTTGAAGAATTAACCTCTTTATCTTTCATTGCCCTTTTTTAAAATCTTGTTTTTCTTTATCTCTGAAAATCTTGTTTTTAACTGTTCTTCAAATTGATGTATCCATCCCAGTGTTGCTTTGATTGGTGTTTGTATGATATATCTTTCTCCATACTTTCACCTTTTAAAAATTTATTTATTTTAAGAGTGAGAAAGATAGAGAAGGGAAGGGGCAGAGACAAAGGGAGAGAGAATCCCAAGCAGGCTCCACAATGTCAGCACAAAGCTGGACGCAGGGCTAGATCCCATGAAACATGAGGTGATGACCTGAGCTGAAATCAAGAGTCAGACGCTTGACCAACTGAGCCACCCAGGCACCCTTCCACATTTTAACCTAAAAGTTATATTTAGTTATATTCATAAATATACTTATAAAGTAAGTTTCTTGTAGACAACACACATTAAAAAAAATCTAATCCAATACTCCTTATCTTTTAATTGAATATTTACACCGTTCAAATTTCACATTATTACTGAAGTAGTTAGATTTAAATCTACCATCTTGGTAACACTTCTTTTCTTTATATTTGCTACTTATTTTTTATCCCCTTTTATTTTGACTTCCTGCGTTTCAATTGAGTACTTTATGCATCTCTATTTTATCTTTTCTTTTAGCATAATGATTATAATTATTTTTATTTAATACTGGCCTTAAAGTTTACAATAACACCTAAAAATAATTTAAGTGTACTTTCAAATGACATGATTTCCCTTTGTGAATAGTGCAAGACTTTGTAACCAAGTATTCCCATCCTTTCTCCCATCCCTTGTGACATTGCTAGCATTCAATTCACTTATCCATATACTATATTCCCTCACTAGATTGTTAGTGTTATTAAACAGTTATCTTTTAGATCATTCAAAAATAAGAAAGAGTACATAGTTTATTTTAGCTTCACTTATGCTTTCTCTGATGCTCTCCTTTTCTCTGGGTAGATTTATATTCACATCTATATCACCTTCCTTTTGCCTAAAGGGCTTTTTTTAATATGCCTTACTGTGCAAATCAGCAATGAATTCCCACAGTTCTCATTTGTTTGAGACAGTCTTTATTTGTCCTTATTTTTTGAAGAGAAATTCTAGGTTTGTAGTTTTTTTTTTTCTTTCAATACTTTAAACATTGCTCTCAACTCATCCTTACTTATGTGATTTCTTATCTTTGTTCCAATATGGATACGATGTGATATTTTGTCACCCTCTGGCTTTCTTCAAGATTTCTCCTTTGTCTCTGATTTTTTGAACTTTAGATGTGATATACCTAGGTGTGTTTGGTTTTTATCATGTCATGTTCTCTAAACTTCCTCAGTCTGTCCTTAGTTTGGGAAAGCTTTCAGTCATTATTATCTCAACTATTTCTGTCCCTTTTTGTCTTTAGTTCCTTTTGTTTTTCCAGTTTCACTTCCTTTACACCTTTTGATATTGTCTTGCAGTTCTTGGATGTACTGTTTTGGTTGTTTTATTCTCTCCCATCCCCCACCCTGTGTATTTGGGAGGAAAAGATTGAGAAATTACGTACACTCCACCTATGTGTTTGGCCCTAGATGTTCTAAACTCTTACACTAAACTAGTCTACATTCTGCCTCTAGAAATTCATCACATTTACTAGTGAAGTAAGCAGTCTTACCACTTATGGGGTCCAGCAGTTTCTGCTCCAGGTAAGCAGATCACAGGGGTAGACCAGTCTGTCTGTCTAGATTTGGGGGTCTCAATTCACCCTGCAACTTCAATTCTTTGATGGATCCAAGAAACTTACTGATTTTCAATTTGTCCAACATTTTCTTTAATAGTGAGAACAGAGGGACAGTTTCTAGCTTCTCTACATATCAGACCTGAATGTGCATTATCTATTTTCTATTCTAATCTTTGTGGCTTTTTGGAAATACAGTTTGTTTTTCACTCTTTCTGAGGTCCCACTTTGGGTATGTAAATTTTTATAATATTTGTTTGGTATAATGGAGTAGAGGCAGGGAGGGAAAAGGGGTGTGTAGGCATGTATATCTTTATAATGTAAGGTTTTTTGTTTTGTTGTTGTTGTTTTGTTTTGACACATGGATATAGAAAACCAGAGACATAACGGTTAAACCTTTTTGAACACTCTACGTTATTCATTCTGCTCAGTGCTTTCATATGCTATCTCATTTAATTCTTACACTAACTCAAGAAATTGGCAGTATTATAGTCCTGTATTACATATAAGGAAATGAGGTTTTGAAAATTTCATGTGTTTTTCAATGACACACAATTAGTTCAAACCCAGATATATCAAACTTCATAGATGTGCTTTTAAACCACTTTACTCTACCAACTACTGACACTCTCATAGATCTCTGAAAAATCCCACTTTTTAGAGGAGTAACATAAGAAATGTATCCCTAATTTGTAGTTTTCAGTTACTTTGTTCATAACACTGATTTTAGATACTTCTCTTTCTGACTAAGGATAGGTATTGGCAACAATTCATGAAATAGGTTTCAGAGGAGCTTATCTATAGTTGTACTGAACAAAATGAAAGGGGAAAATGAATATCATGCCCAGAACATGTGCCAAACCATAAAGATGGAGAGTATTAGAATCCAAGTGGATTATTTTGAGTAAATGCAAATATATCAAGTGACATAACTGCTGATGATAGGGGAGACAAGAATTCTTAAAACATCAATATATGTAAAACAAAGAATAGCACAGTAAGCAAGAAAAAAGAGCACATGAAACAAAGAGATATGGACAGTGAATAGTCATGATTTTTTAAAAGATGTATCTATTTCATATTTTCATAGATTATTAAAGTCATTTAAAATACCCATAGGTAAATGCACTTCAGAAATGATTTTCTATCTCTCTTGACAGTCACACTTGGCATTCCAGTTAACATTGTAATGCTCTAGTAACTTCAAAGTTAAAAGCACATATCAGAACACATGAAGTATTAAACAAGGCAGGTGAAATTTCAAAGAGAATTGCAATGCTTCTTTCTGATATTGTTACTGGTTAGCTTAATTCATTTCAAAGATAAGGAAAAGTAAACGTAACAGAAACATTTTAGTGGATTTAATTTTCCCAGTTTGTTTGTTAGTATTTCTCCCCAATTATAGATAATTGGTATATAGTGAGCAACTCTAACTTCAGTTTTGCAAGAATAAGTGCAGAATTTAGTAGATGGTAACATTTAAGGGTAACATTGAAATTTTTATAAAACTATTCACAATGTTTTATTAACTTAGGTTGGTAGGTATTTATACTGGAGTCTGGGCAATAGTCATTGTCAAACAATTGTGGAAACCCACGTATACCTCGTATTAAATAGTTACGCAATTTTTTGAGGTTTCGAATGTCTTTGAAACCGTATTTTGAATGAATATTTAGTCTTTGATGCATAAGCCATTTTTGATTGAAATGGTTGAATGGTTTTCCTGCGAAGTGATGAGATCTGCACTATGTATATAAAGTAAAAGTAGTGTAGATATAAGTTACTAATATAACCATCCCTTACAGTTAGGAATTTTAACATTAAAGTGGCAGCCAAATTAAGAATAAAACAATTAGCAATGATCTTTTATTAAGTTCATTTTTAGTACTGCATTTAACATTTCATTTAGCTACTGTGTAATTATCTTTTCATTCTGAGATGTTCTTCTATGCTTTCTTTTATCTAAAAATTGTGTGAATTTCTGACGTCTATTACATTTAGAAATATTATTTTTCAACTCTTCTAAGGTTAACAATGGGGAAGGTCTTCATGAGATCAAAACTCAAATCTGTTCTTGTAAGAAAAAAAAAAAAAAACAACAGTGTGGTGTTGATGACACATCTGTTGACCCTTGCAGCAGGAAGCCAGAATTGAAAATAATAGTATTTGTGTTTTGTATTAGAAGGCACTGAGCTATAGAGATAGCCAACTGTTTAAGGTTTACATAGGTAGCCTGTGCACATAAAATGCTATTGTCTTTGAGCTCCATGATTTATAGAATAATAACTCAATTTAGTACCTCTTCATGTGGCTAATTATATTATTATTTCTAAAACAGTATCAAAGGGTGTATCTTAGAATTTTGTGAGTTCACCATAAAAACTTTTTTTCTTTTCAATTATATCCTAACGAAAATTCATATTATTGTATCCTCCAATATCTGCATGGCTACCTTATAACTGAGAACTAAAATAAGCTCTTGAGGCCCATCTTATTTTATTTTTATGTTTTTCGTGTTTTATTTATTTTTCAGAGAGAGAGAGAGAGAGAGAGAGAGAGGGAGCGAGCAAGCAGGCAGGGGAGGGGCATAGAGAGAGGGAGACACAGAACCCAAAGCAGGTTCCAGGCTCTGAGCTGTCAGCACAAAGCCCAATACGGGGCTTGAACTCCTGAACCACAAGATCATGACCTGAGCTGAATTCAGATGCTTAACTGACTAAGCCACTCAGATGCCTCTCCTGAGGCCCATCTTATTTGTGCCTAGTATCTCATTGGTTTAAGCTCTATTATTGCTTGGTTATTGTAGGCTAATCAGAAAAGAATACAGGCTGATTTTATGTGTAAATGAATCACCAAACAAAGGGGTTTGCAGTAGTCTGAGAAGTTAGATTCGGTGGTAGAGATGAAGCTTACAAAGGTAAAAAAAAAAATGCCAGAGGTTGCAGAGTGCTTCCCATAAAGGCATTAATATTTTTGTTGAAAAGGGCATTTGCTATCCGTAAAATATCATTTGTAACGTTATTATTTAATATTATTAATTTGAGATTTTGTTTGATTTGATTATATTTGTCCAAATATTTTGTTTTTAAAATTATATAAGAGCTGTTATCATAAGAAACTTATACCCAGTTTTAATAATAAAATAATTTAAATCACTTAAGATTCGTGATTTTTTCCTTTGTATGATGCTGCCCATAACCATGCAATTATGATTCTATGAGAGCAGTGACTAAAGACATGGCAGTTTCTAGCACAAATATTTTCTAGCACATCAAAGAATTTGCTTTTGTTTTTATAGGGAAAAAAAGCCATCAGGTCAATAACATAGTAATTAAAATCTTATTTTTATTTTTGCCTTCAAACTAGAAGGAAATTAGGAAATCAAAGCCGTCAGATGTGAGATAAATTGCTCCTCAGATCTAGTGTGTTAGCATTAAGTTCAACTTGGCCGCATACGTTAACTTTACTTTGAAGTATTTAGTGCATAGATAAAACTTGGGGTTCACATGAAGACTTTGTTGTGAAATAGACATGGTTTAGATAAAATCTATATTACCAAAGAAAACTTTTTGGACAATTCATGTAGCCACTTTTACCTTGGGTATAGGGATATTTGGAGCAGTAAGTTGTAATTTATTTCCAGGTTGTAAGAGATACATTAACCTCCCAGGTTTCCTTCCTTAGTTGTGTGACTATGTGTGAACATTGTTTAAAATGTTAGACCATTATGCTGGTTAGGAATGCTACAAAGTGACATGTCCAGTCTTAATGATGCCTTCACTTTGCCCAGTAATCCTGTAACTACCACAAATGGTCTCTTATCTCTTTATGCATTAAATCGATTTTCAAACTTTATTTCAGCCTCCTAGGCCAATGCCTCTCAACCTTGGCTCCACCTTACAATCAAATGAGAAAGAAACTTTTATAAATCCCAATGCTCAGGACACAACATAGATCAATAAAATTTGTAACTCCGAGAATGGGAACCAATTATCAGTAGTTTTAAAACTCTAGAGGTGATCCCAATGTGTAGTCAAGGTAAAGAACTACTGGCTGAAGCCATCATGTTTCCCTCCAGTGGAAGATCACTTTGCTCCTTTTAAGAGTGAGGAACAGCCAAACCTCATACACTTTCACAATCTTTTGTCAATCACCCCAAATGGTCTGTCTTCACGGCTCACCCTTCTTTGCTTCATTCAGAGCAAGGTCTGTCTGTCTTCCGAACAGCAAAACCTACCTCTGCAGCCTGGCTCTGGGTTTCAGTACTTTATGCCTCTTTCGAGTCTTAGTGCAATTAGCTCCTCACTCATTTGCAATTTTCATTAGTCATTTACTCATTATCTGTTTCTGTCAAATTCTTTCCTATCTAAAACATAAATAATGATAATTTTTAAAAAGTCAGTAAAAGGGTGGATTGGAAATTAATTAGCCCAATGGCAAAAAAAAAAAAAATGTTGACAAGACCCCTTCTTTGTCTTGGTGCTGGTATAGGATCATGGATAAGATATTTCCCTTAAATAATATTATGCTGTCCTCTTGTCATATATTAAATTTACACTGCATACAGAAAAGCACAAGATAAATGAATGTAATAAACGAATACTAAATAATAGGGTCCTAGGTTAGTAGACTATGGAAGCACTTGCATATATGTGTGTGTGTGTATATATACAAACACATATATACACACATATATATACATACAAATATACAAATGTATACTTAAACACATACGTAATATATATGAAATAGTAATAGAAAACTTTAAAGGAGAGTCAGCTCAGAATCAAAATATTGGCAAAGAAAAAATCAAGACTCCATGAGAGTTAGTAGTACTTTCAAATTGTTTTTAAGAAAGAATGTGCTGGACAGCTGGGTGGTTCAGTTGGTTGAGTGCCTCTTGATTTCACCTCAGGTCATGATCCCAGAGTTGTGGGATTGAGCCCCATGTCAAGCTCCATGCTGAATGTAGAGCCTGCTTAAGATCTCTCTCTCTCTCTCTCTCTCCCTCTGCCCCTACCCCCCCAAAAAAAAACCAGAATGTGCCATATTATATTTCAGCAGTAGAAACTACACACCTACATCACATGGCGGTATCAACTAAGTTATGCCAGTTGAATAGGTATAAAGTGGCCTTTCCCTACTGTTTAATTTGCTTTTCCATTTACCATTAATGTGACCATTTTTTCTGAAAGTCTTAGCCTTTCAGCTTTCCTGTTCTGAATTCCATTTGTTCCTATCAATCCTTCCATTGGACTCGTGACTTCTTCCTGTTATCTTACAAAGGAAAACCTTATCAGTCCCCTTCATCTAGACCAGTCATCTTCTAAATTTTTGCTCAATTTCCACAAACATTGTTGGATATAAATGTATGCTGTTTCAAGAGATTAATTTAATGTCTATATGTTATATTTGTAAATGATGTAATTTTTAATATATCATAAATGTCAAATTAATGTTACATGTTTTTATTATGCAAAAAGTATATTTGTATTGTAAAATGATAGAAAATAATGAAAAGCAAAAATAAGAATTAAATCATATTCTTATGTTCTTGATCTTACAATGTTAAGAAATCACCTATTTTTATTTATTATATATATGCATTTTTAACCAAAAGATTGTCACATATTATATGCCAGGGTATAAACTGCACTTTTCAGTTAAAAAAAACTGATCTTTTCTAATAAACAGACTTTTATTTCATTTAAGGCCCAAGTTCCTAAGTAAATTTTCTCCAAAATTTCCTTTGTAAGATTTGTTAGATTTGCATATAAAAACATACTGTATGTAGTTATACTGTCCTTCTAGGTCATTTTGTTTTTAACATCAGATTAATTTTATTTTTCATGCCCTTGGCTTATTGAACAGACCCATCCAAACCAGTTGTCCTCCAAAATGTCTCATATTCTGGATTTAGGTGGTTGCTTTTTCTTTGGTATCATTTAAATTATCTGTCACTTGTATTTAGATTTAAAGGTGTGATAAATTCAAGTTAAACATATTTGGGTAGAATACAATCTTAAATGCTATTATACATCACTTCAGGAGACTTAAAACATCTAGATGAGTCTCCATTAATAAGGCTACTTATTTGGGAGGGGGAGAGGGGCAGAGAGAGAGGGAGAGAGAGAAAATCCCAAGAAAGCTAGGCATTGGCAGCATGGAACCTGATGCGGGGCTCCAACCCATGAACCTTGAGATCATTGCCTGAGCCAAAGCCAAGAGTCAGACTCTTAACGTAATGAACCTCCCAGATACCCCAAACATTATTTTAAATGCACATACTGCCATCATTCTCACCAGTGCAGGCTCCGGTAGGCCAGCTCCTTCTGTGATTCCAACAATTTTTTTTTAAACTTCTTTGCTTTCTGGTTCAAAGAAGATATCTGGGGTTTACTTTATGCCTTTTCTGACCTAGACCTACAATCAGTCATTTCCTCAAAGAGGCTTGGCTCTGTCATGAAGAAATGGTATTTAAGATGAAAATCTAGGTCCTAGGGGAACTCACTGGTCCTGGATTGGTATTGACTTTACCTCATGTCAGAGAACAGAGCTCAATGATGTGTTTTTAAACATTAAAAAACATTCTTTTTATCTCAACTATTTTTAATATTGCTATGTATATATATTTAAAGTTTTATGATTACATTTTACCTTTCAGATAGAATATCATAATCCCTAAAAAGTATAATTACTGCAATCTATAATAAAAATTTTCTAAAATGACAATATCAATATAAAAACTAAAATTTTGGAGTAAAATGACAAGTTTTTGTGAGTTTTCTTTGCCTTTAGAATATATTCCACTAAGCTTGTACAGTCAAAACCCTGTGTTTTATAGTCAGTTATGATAAATTCTTTATCTGAATGTTTTTTTAACCAGTAAGATCTGTAGCTTGTTCATTTATTCAATTTATTTTTAATTTTAGAAGTTTGTAAATTGTTTCATTTTTGAAAATATAATGGATTTCTTATTAGTCAAAAGTGAAAATTATTTAGATGGTTTTATTATACAAGTGTCTCTGCTCCTGTATGTAGTAATCCTCTGTTTCAAATTAATTCTTCTATTTTTTTCAAATGAAAGACTGTGTTCATGTGTGTATAAGTAAATATATTCTTTAATTTCCTCCATCTATTACAAAGAGTCAGAATACTATTTATATTCTTTGCACCTTACTTTTAAAAATTGACCATGTACCTCAAAGATATCAAGTCACTGAGATTATTCTTATTTCTTCATATGATTGCATAACATATGCTTGTGTGGATATACCATTTAACCAATCACTTCTTTTTGGACACTTGAGTTTTTCCCAAAATTTTATTATTAGAAATAATACTATAATTAATAACCCTGTACTTCAGCACTGGGCAAATTGACTTTCTTGTACCTCATAAACATTTTAAATTAACCAGTTAGGTCACTTTTTATTCTTTCCATTCTACCTTTATAGTGTGTTGTTGGTTTAACAACAATTTAGTTGCTAGATTATAGAATATTTCAGTTAACTGTTTTGAACTAAATAAGGTATTAATATCACCTAGTAATGGGTACAGTGAATAATGGGATGTATGAGTTGGGGGGAGAGGGTACAGTGTGTGGAATTAGTCTTTGTAAGGTATAGTTGCAACGTATTAAGCAGAATTTTGTTATTGTTAACTCTGTTCCATATGTTGTAAATTGTGTTGTTGATGAGAATGGGTGCTTCTTCCCCAAAGAGGTGATCCTTTATTTGCTCTACCTTCCATTTCACCCAACAGTGATCTCTTTTCTATACTAGGGGTCTGGAAATGTGCAAATGACATTTATCAAACACTCTTACCAACAAGACTCCCATTAAGTTCTGTCAGTGAGAGGCACTTGAAAGACAACTGAAAGCAGAGGAAAGAAAACATATCTTCCCCTATTGTTGTTTTCTTCCTCTAGCAGCGCTTCTGTCAATATGAATGGTGGCAGGCAAATGCAGACCTGGAGACCTGAGTCTCCCCTCAAGGAGCAAGTTCCTAGCAATGGGGTCTCAGGTGGAGAAAGAACCACTGTGGGCTCATCTCCATCCAGTAGCTGCCACCACAGGTGCCGCTGCAGCCTCAGAGCAGCTGTGCACGTGGGCAAAGGCAGGCTCTTGGTTTGGGGGAGGGTTGTGTTTCAAACATCAGCAGAGGGTATTTTCAGTGCATGTTCCTTGAATCTAAGGATAGTTAACACCTTCCTGAGGTTATTTGGAAGGATCTCCCCTTTTCACTTTTTCTTCTCTAACATTTAAAAAATAATTCCTAGGTCACCTAGGTGGCTCAGTCGGTTAAGCATCTGACTTTGATTCAGGTCATGATCTCATGGTTCGTGAGCTTGAGCCCTGCATTGGGCTCTGTGCTGTTAGCACAGAGCCTGAAGCCCGCTTCAGATCCTCTGTCTCCCGCCCTCTTGCACCTCCCCAGCTTGTGTGTTCTCTCTCTCTCTCTCTCTCTCTTTCTCTGTGTGTGTGTGTGTGTGTGTGTGTGTGTGTCAAATAAATAAACTTTAAAAAATAAAAAAATAAAAATAATTCTCTGCATTAAATTTTCTTTTGAAAAACCTGGAGAGGCTTCTATTTTCCTGTCCAGACACAAAATGATATATATTAAAACTTATACTCTAGTTTTTTTTTTCATATTTTCCTAATGCATATTTGTCCATATTTAAAATTTCGGTTTCTATGTATTCCTTGCGGATCACATATTTCTAGAGTTTTGTTTTATTTTTTTATTTCACCTGAGAGTCTATTTAATTTTTAAATTTATCCTACTGAAATACATTTTAAATTTCTGGTTATATTAGGAATGGTTTCTGCCATCTTGAATACATCTTATACTTAAGGTATTTTATTTTTTTCTTTCCCTACTTCCCCTTTCTTATTTCCCACTAGTTTGGATTACTTCTCCTGGTTTACAAGTTGTACCTTCTCTTTTAAAATTTTCTCCTTAGCCTTGTCCTAGGCTTTTCCCCATCTACTGTTGCCTCCACAGCACCGATATTTGTTTTTAGTGGAATTATGGTAGATGAAGTGCAAAGCAAACGGAACTTCCAAAATCAGGTTTTGATATCAAAGATTTTGTTGTAGGGATTTTAACGTAGCTGAGTTTCAGCAATTATAAGCTCTGTGCCTGGTGTGGAAGTTAGGGATCCTTGCACAGCAATATATATAATAAATAAAAAATATATATCATAATTTAATGGAGTTCTATTAAGCATGTCACTCATTTAGTCACCCAGGCCCTGTTTCCTAAACTGTCAGGATGCAATAAAACTGGCTATCTGGTACAGAAGTTTGGAAATTAATGATACTGTGTTATATCATACGTGCCTGGGCAACGGCAGACATTAGATTAATGATAGTAACAATAATTTGTACCAATATTATATCACAGCTTATAGTTTTGTTTTTGTTTTTGTTTTTGTTTTTTGGTTTTTGTTTTGGTAGCTACTGACTTTTTCCACGCAATTTAAGGGTGTTCAGCATCACAGAACAAATCCTCACTGAAGGGGCCAGTGGTAGCATTCTTCCCCACTTTTGATTCGCTCAGAATGAACTGGAAGATTAAACATGCAATTTGCAAATTACATGCTCCAATGTGAAATGTGCAAAATAAAGTGAGCAGGCGCACATACTACCGTAGGTGTCTTTTTTCTTTTTCTCTTCCAGCCAATGATAGCTGGTTGTGAGTGGATATCCTGCTTTCGTAAATGTTTACAGAGATCCATTTATTTGATAGTAATTTGTTCTTGAAGGAAGTGTACATTTATCACACTGTGGGCCTCTTTCTCTTATGATGTCTTTCATGGCATGTATATTTTTGGAATCCCTGTTCTGAAGTACAAGATAAACAAACTATCATCCAGGACATATAGCGCTTTACATAAACAGCGTAAATCTCTTGTGTTCTCCCATAAATATCCCTTTGTGACTGGATCCTGGGATTTCCTAGAGCAAAGTGTGCTTTTGTAATTGATGTTCCTCAGCTAATATCATTAATCAAATGAGTTTATGAGCAAAAAATCTAAAATGCCCATTGATATTTTTATCTGACTTGGTAGGTGGAAAGTGGGCATTAACATGGGGAACTGCTAGATTGTTTCAAGGTTTCCAAGGGAATTCCACTCCCTTCCTTTCTTGTTCAACTCCTCCACCCACACCAGACTTTAATCTCCCTCCTCAAATAGTTCTTCTTCCCGAGACAGAAAAAATGTCCATTTCAAAAATATATTCTTCAAATTTATAGGGTATTTCCAGCTGCAACAGTGAAGCAGAGAACAGAAAGTTCTTAATAGAGACAGCCAAATAGCATAGTGGTTTCTACATGGGCACTGAAATTAGACTCCCTGACTACAAATCTTACTTTCACATCTTGCTAGCTGTGTATTTCTTGGACAATTTAAATAAACTATTTTTCTCAGCATTTCACATCTATAAAAAAATGGGGATAATATTCACTCATTTAACAGGATTATTTTAGAGCTCAAATAATGTCACTTATATAATGTTCTTACTTTTGAACTTAGTCTTTAGTAAAAGAGTTCAAATTTTAGCTTTATCAATGGCCATATATAAACTAAAGTGTGAATTCAGCTCAGCTCCTATATTTTTGGCTGACAGAATTTCAATGTAATTAGAAGAACTATAAATGTGTACTGAAAATGAGAAGAAAATAAAAATCAGGAAGGGAAGGAAAACAAACAATTGTGCATATGGACAATGCTGAATTATGACTGGTAATTCACTGAATTAATTTGAACCCCTTAATTATTTTCCATTTCATATGTATATTTAGATGTACAAATAAAGTGTAATCAATGTATAAAAGTAGAAAATCAAGATAATCCATAGAAATTAAAACACCTCAGGGCCCCTGGGTGGCTCAGTGATTAAATGTCCGACTCTTGATTTGGGCTCAGGTCATGATCTTGCAGTTCTGTGAGTTCAAGCCCCACACTGGAGTCTGTGTTGACAGCATGGAGTCTGCTTGGGATTCTGTCTCCCTCTCTCTCTGTCCCTACCCCTACTCTCTCTCCCTCAAAAATAGATAAATAAACTTAAAAACAATAAAACACCTCAAAGTTCATAATCTAGGAATGACAATGATAGAAATTTTGATAAAAATCTTTTTAGTCCTATTCATAGAAAAATATATTTCACACAAATTAATTATGAAGATGGATGACACTCTTCTCTATTCTGGATGGAATCTATCATTGGTAACACATAAAAGTATTTCCACATCACTGAGGCTTAATAATTGTACATCATAATATTTAATGACTTCAGATGATCTTATAATATTGACAATTTTATATAGATTATTGCCTAAGGTCCTCTTGTTTGGAAGTTTAGGTTATTTCCAATTTTGTGTTATGTATCATATCGAGATTGCTGTCAGGCTACATCTTGGGCTTCTTATTAGACATGGTATCAACAAGAAGGCAAGTTGAGGCAACATGGATCACAGGAAACTTGGTTTATTTACATGGTAGAGATGATGCCAGTGGGAGAAAGTAGCAGCAGGCAGGCTCTGGGTGCTCCATGGTACTTGATCCTCATTTTTCATAGTTTCCATATCTGCAAATTAGACTACCTCAAATTTATTGTATAACTCCAAAACCTATGATCATTGTACTTTCATGGGCTTTCTACATATGCAGAAAGGCAAAAAAAAAAAAAAAAAAAAAAAAAAAATTGGGCCACCTGACTCACATTCCCAGCCGAGGTCAAACAAGGCAACCCTCTGCCTTCTGTCTCAGCTCTTTTACTATAAACAACCGTCCTTTCACAGTCTTTTCAGTGCCATGCTTTTCACATTTCTGTGCTTTTTTGGGTGTTTTTCCTGTTTTAAATGGTCCCAAAGTATAATGCTCAGGTGTTGCTTGGTGCTCCTAAGTGCAAGAAGGCTGTCATGTGCCTTGTGAAAATAAGTGTTAGACAGGCTTCTTTCAGATATGAGTTATAGTTCTCTTGGCCATGAATTCAATGTTAAGGAACCAACAATATATATTAAATAAGGTATCTTCAAAAAGAAACACACATAAAAATTTTGTTTTAATCAGCTGATAAAAATGTGATTCAGAGGCTTGCAGGAACCGAACCCTGTATTTTCCCATCATGTATGAACGATGATTTAGTGTACATGGCCACTTTACAGAACTAATGATAGTGAATAATACTACATATCCATCCAAGCTATCCACCATATGGTTTATCCCTTTATCCTCTATTGAAATACTTATGATATGCTTCTTAATGGATGCTTCAAAATAAAGTTTGTAAGATATTGCTTTGAATGGCTCATGATTACTATTCAATTAATTTAGTTTTATTATAATGTCATAGTAGGAGGATAGAATTCTACAACCAAAGCAACAGGGATCACTGCCTACCCAGATTAGTCTTGGTTCCCATCCTATATATCCACCTGTCCTTTTATCTGCATATTCACATATCTCATTTGTATTTTCACATATCTTTCTATCCCAGATAACTTATCCCAAATCCACATGTTTAGTACTTTCTTCCTTTTGCCAATATTACATACGGTATATTTGAAATCATACACATATTTGGTGATACATTGACATAATGAACCCTACTTCCCCAATGTAGCAATAGAAATCCAAATTCTAGGCAGGCCCTGCAAATCAGGATACAGACATATGATCCAGGGTTTATCAATAGGTGTTAATCAATAACACTTCAGCTCAGAAGAAAGCAATTTAAAAAACTCTGCTCTATGGAACTTTCATTTTTGCTGCCATGTCTGATGGCACAAGTGTTGGATGTTTGATCATGCCAATGGCAGCATTTTACTGGTGACTCTAATATAAGGTTCCTTGTGCAAAAGTTGTATCAGCAAGTGGAGACAGTAGTGATTTATTTACGGTTCACTCCAGCACAAGATTTATTATTGAACCAACTCTGTGGTCTGGTTTTGGGCTGCAGTCTTGGATGATTTACTTTAAAATTGGTTTGAGAGCCTTCTTATCAAATCTGTGAATTGGCGTATATCATTGTATTAGGCTGTATATATGTAAAATTAGTGGAGATCATCTTCCTTGTAACTATGAGAGTTTGTGTTTTTTTTTTAATGTTTGTTTATTTTTGAGAGAGAGACACACAGAGCATGAGCGGGGGAGGGTCACAGAATCAGAAGCAGGCTCCAGGCTCTGAGCTGTCAGTACAGAGCCTGACACGGGCTCAAACCCACGAACTGTGAGATCATGACCTGAGCTGAAGTCGGCCGCTTAACCGACTGAGCCACCCAGGCGCCCCAACTATGAGAGTTTTAACTCATATTATATTACCATTGAATCCTGCCATAACATGTCATCACAAAGTCAGTGTCTTGAACAACACAAATTTGTCTCACAGTTCTTTAGGTAAATTTGCCACAAGGTCTCATCAAGCTAAAATCAAGGTGCAGGCAGGGCTACATTTCTTTATGAAGGCTTTAGGGGGAAAACCATTTCCTCGGTCACTTATACAATGTGCAGGATTTATTTCCTTATGATTATAAGACTGAAGTCCCTTTATCCCTTCTACGTGTCAGCTGAGAGACATTCCCAGTTCCTAGAGGTTGCCCACATTCCCTGGCTCATCTCAAAGCCAGTTGTAAAGTGCTAAATCCCTCTTACTCTTTGAACCTCACCTGCCTCTTCTCCCATTATCACAAAGTTACAGGTTGCAAGGTTGGTATACAAATGTAAATTGCTTTCTTATATACCACCAATAAACAATTGGAATTTAAAAACAATACTATTTATACTAAATACCTAGACATAAGTATAACAAAATATGTACCGGAGATTTATAAAATTCTTATAAAAAAAGAAGATCTTGGGGTGCCTGGGTGGCTCAGTCAGTTAAGCATCTGACTTCGGCTCAGGTCATGATCTCACGGTTTGTGGGTTGGAGCCCTGTGTCAGGCTCTGTGCTGACAGCTAGCTCAGAGCCTGGAGCCTGTCTTTGGATTCTGGGTCTCCCTCTCTCTCTGACCTTCCCCTGCTCACGCTCTCTCTCTCTCTCTCTCTCTCTCTCTCTCTCTCTCTCTCAAAAATAAATACAAAACATTAAAAAAAGAAAAGAAAAGAATATCTAAATTAATGGAGAGCCATTCCATGTTCATGGATAGGAAAACTCAATATTGTCAAGATGTCAGTTCTTCCCAAACTGAATCTATAAATTCAGCAATCCCAATTAAAATCTCAGCAAGTTACTTTGAAGATATTGAAAAACTAATTCTAAAGTTTTTATGTGAAGGCCAAAGACCCAGAATAATCAATGCAATATTGAAGTCAGAGGCCTGACATTTTCTAACTTCAAGATTACCATTAAGCTATAGTAATCAAAACAGAGTGCTATTGGCAAAAGAATAGACAACTAGACCAGTGGAACAGAATAGAGAAAACAGAAGTAGACCTACAGAAAAAAAGTCAACTGATTTTTGCTAATGGAGAAATCTATTCAATGGAGAAAGGATAGTCTTTTCAACAAATGGTGCTGGAACAACAAACATCCACATTTGCATCATCATCATCAGCCTCATGTAGACACAGATCTTACACCTTTCAAAAAAAAAAAAAAACCTCTCAAAATGGATCACAGAAATCAATGCAAAATGCAGGACAATAAAATGCCTAGAAAATTACTTAAAGAAAAACTAGGAGACCATGAGTGTGGTGATGATTTCTTTGATACAACACCAAAAGCATGATCCATGCAAGAAAAACATCATGAAGTTTGATGTTATTAAAATAAATAAATATTTACTTTGCAGAAGATAGATACTGTTAAGAGAGTAAAAGGACAAGACAAAGACTGAAAGGAGATTTTCACAAAACACACATCTGATAAAAGACTATTATCCAAACTATAAAAAAGAACTCTTAAAACTCTGTAATAAGAAAGCAAACAATACAATTGAAACATGGGCCAAAGCTCTTAAGACACCACACCACAGAAGATTGCGTATGGCAAATAAGCATATGAGAAGACGCTCATCTTCATATGTCAGCAGGAAAATTCAAATTAAAAAAAGAAGATACCAATACATACCTATTTTAATGGCTAAAATGCAAAACACTGATGACATCAAATGCTAGAAAGTATGTGAAGAAAAGGAACTCTCATTCATTGCTGGTGGGAATAGCACAGTCTCTTTAGAAGACAAATGGCAGTTTCTTATAAAACTAAAAATAAACATGTTTCCCCCATATAATCCAGCAATTATGCTCCTTGGTATTTACCCAAATGAGTGGAAAACTTATGTCTCCACAAAAACCTGCGCACAGATATCGATTGGTGTTTTACTCATGATTTCCAAAACTGGAGAGCAGCCAAGGAATCCCTCAGAAGATGACTGACTGACTGAATGACTGAATTGTGAGGCATCCATACAGAGGAATAATACTCACTGAATCAGAGAACTGAGCTATCAAGCCATGAAAAGGCATAGGAGAAAAATGCATATTACTAGGTGAAAGAAGCAAATCCGAAAAGGCTGCATACTCTATGATTTTTGCATTCTGGACAAAGCAATAAACTATGGAGACTATGGAGAAAATAGAAAGATCAGTGGTTGCCAGAGATTAAAGAAAAAAGGTGGAGATGGATAGGTGGAGCACAGATTCAGTGAAAATACTTCGTGTGATATTATAAGGAAGTATACACATCACTATTCATTTCTTATACCTACAGAATGTATAGGTATAAGGTATAATGTAAACTATATGCTTCTGTAATTGAAAAAAAAAACCTTAAGGTAAGTTATGTAAACACTAAGGGTTAGGTTTGAACAAAAATGAAACTCTATAAACTTTAAGACAGAATTCAGTTGAGGAGAGATGCAGTGATTTTGAAAATACAACAAATTTGAAGAACCAAAGCAAATAGCAAAGAGGAGACCTGGAGGGTGGATCTGAAGCTCCATCAACGTCTTATGTGAAGTTCCAACAGAAGACAGTCAGAAGGGAGGGAAACAATATTGAAGAGAGTTATTGTATCTTTAGATCACAATTGCTCACAAAGAGGATGAAGATACATTAAAGCTACAAAACAGCAAGAATAAAACATATATAATATATACAGATACAGATATATATATATATATATAACTGTCAGAGGAAAAAAATAGATTATCTATAAAGAAATCATTCTTAGGCTGAAAAAGAAAAAAATAGAATTCTCTTTTTTAACAAATACATTATAAAGGACAATAAATTCAAATCTTAATTGCTGTGAGAGAAATAAATCTCATATTAAATATTTTTTAATGTTTATTTATTTTTGAGAGAGAGAGAGAGAGAGGCAGAGAGAGAGACACAGAATCTGAAGCAGGCTCCAGGCTCTGAGCTGTCAGCACAGAGCCTGATGTGGGGCTCAAACTCAGGAGCCGGGAGATCATGACTTGAGCCGAAATTAGACACTTAACCGACTGAGCCATCCAGGCGCCCCTCAACTTAGATGTTTATATCAAATAACATGAATATACGGGCAAAATAAATATATTTTCATTCATACAAAACTAAAGCAATTTATCATAATTTTTCCTTAGCAAAGCAAATACTAAAAGTTATATTTTAACAACAACAAACAATACAAAGACAGGACTTGCAGAAACTTGAGGGTTTTTATGTCGGATTCAGTCTAAAAGCTCAAGGAAAAAATAAGATTAGCAGGATCTAAGGTCCATGAGAAATTATTGTTAAGTGATGTGGAAATGGAGAGAGCGGAAATGTTAAGTGATGTGGACTATGTGGGGTAATAAACGTTATACACCAGTACACATCTATTATTTTACATATCAGAGACATTGTTCTATAGGTTTTTCACCTCCAGCATTTTTCAAAAACTTCTTATTTGGGTTCTTAATTTTGCCAGTTGCAAATGACCACCACCTGCTTCCTAGAGGTAAAATAAAAACTGTCCTATTATTTCCCAAACTATATGCATTAAAATTCTATTTATTAAGGTTTAATAAACCCCAAGCCATTAATAGCCAGTAGTTCCTGATGTACCTTCTCATCGCAGAAATCATTTACATGCTGGTTCATACCATTCTCCAATCGTATCTTTCTAGGTAGTATCATCTTAAATTGAAGCTCGTTTTCGAAGTGTGGAAGTACTTTACTTAAACTGTTATATTTGAAAATATATGTGTAAATAAAGTGTTTTCTCTTTCTTCCTTGCAAACTAATTCATAGCAACATTCTCTTCTGGTTAGATTATGCTGTTTTTCTCTACCTTCTTTTTCCCCATATTCTTACTTCAACCTGGCTGAAATTACATTCTGCCCCTGGACTGTTCAGGCTTTAAATATTAGTGAGTAGCTATCATTTATAGCTCTCATTTAGCTGAGCCACACCCATTGTGCGTTTTCAATCTTTGTCCATAAATCAATCCCTCTGGCCTTAGTCAGAAAACTGAATAAAATGGTGTGTCACCTGCTTTCTAGTCTGATGGTTTTTCTTACTGAGTTCAGAATAGCAACTCTCAGTACAAAATTGCAGGCCTTACTTCAAAAAGTCACCACTGGCTGTAAAGGGACAAGATAGTGTAACAGCATTGCAGAAAGACCCATCATAAGTGACATTTCTGCAAATCACTGCCTGACCTAATAAGCAAATCAGTTCTTGGTGGGTAAACGGGACTCAGAGGGAAGAATTGCAGTGTACAATTGTTACATAGTTTTGTACTAGCTGGTAAAATAATACATTCTAACACTGATGAATGGCTTATCTTTTTGTTAAAGTTTATTTAACTTCTTTAAAGGAAACGCTCTATTTTATTATAGTGAAATTGAAGGCTTTAGGCAATCAGTATAGTCGAAATTCTATTAATAATCATGTCATGTAGAACTTCTTCTTTCAAAATCAGAGTTGCCATACTTTCACTGAACATACCCCACAAAAAACAGTCACATACATTTTCAGGAATTCAGTACCTGTTGTTGGATTTAGAAGAAAATATTTCTCCATTAGGCAGAGAAGAGTGTGAGGAGATAGTTATGCTCTAACAGTTAACCTGTGCTCTCTCTATCTCTTCTTGACTTCAGTGAACCTCTTAATATTGCCTACCCCATGCCCCGAAAAACTCCTTTCCCAAAACTGGAGCCTCTCATCTTACCTTCTCCATCTCGCCTTTTCCGTTTTCACCATATTACTTGCTTATTTAATCTACTATTTACAGATAGAGTCATCTTTTCTCTCCATT
This sequence comes from Cryptoprocta ferox, assembly GCA_028646485.1. Taxonomy (NCBI): domain Eukaryota; kingdom Metazoa; phylum Chordata; class Mammalia; order Carnivora; family Eupleridae; genus Cryptoprocta; species Cryptoprocta ferox. The sequence goes on from CM053570.1 coordinate 15,612,431, forward strand.
TGAATTATGATGCTGTGTTTTAATAATATTTCCTCCCTCCCCCACCCCCACTACTTATTTCAATCAGGCTAAATTCACACTCTGCCCATGGGCTGCTCAGCCTTTAAATATTAGTGGATAGCTATCATGTATAGTTCTCTAAGCCACACCTATTATAGTTAGTTATAATCTTTGTCTATCAATCCTTCTGTACTTAGAAAACTGAATAAAATAGTGTATCACCTGCTTTTTTTTTTTTTTTCTTACTGAATTCAGAATAGAACCTCTCAGTACAAAGTTGCAGACCTCACCACACAAACTTACCACTGGCTGTAAGGGACATGAGGGTGTAACAGTATTGCATAAAGACCTTTAGTAAGAAGATCCTCTCCTTTGGAGCTACGGTTCTCAGGGACCAGTAATGAGTGGAAATAAATAAGTCAGAGCAGATATGATAAATAAAGGATAATTAACAGTAAGGGACCAGTGATATTTTCCTCTGTTCTTCCTTTCCTCTTTGTGTACCGATTTCTTCCCATTCTGGGAAGGACCCCAGTACCTAGACTACAAAGTGAAAGGTCAGATTAAGTTGACCTTGATTTTAGTAATATCATTTTCCTTGTTTTGAAATGCCAGTCAGACTAAAGTTTATTCATGGCTTTCTGGCTATAAAACGATGATCCTTAATGGAAGTCAAAGGACTAGCCTTCAGGAAGCAGAGTCTTAAAAATCAGGAGACCTGATGTTGAGTCCTGGCTTTGTCTTTTGTTTATTAGAACATCTATGTTTGTATGTAAATCACTTATTTCCTGGATTTCAGATTTTTTTGTTCTACATTATAGGTTTGAATTTTTTGATCAGATAACTTTACAGGAGTGAAGAAGAGGAGGGTAATGGTGTAATTTCAAGTGGTTGGTGAATCCATATGGGGTCCAAGTGCTGAGTGTATACATAATAGAGAAAATATGAAAAGATATATATACATTTAGTAACACTATTGAAATTATACTAGTTTAAAAAATATTTAAATGTTCTGTAAGTCATCAGATATTAAAAACACAACCTTTTTGTTTGATGTCTTAAAATAAAAGATTTTTGTGTTCAAAAAATTTTGTAATCTCCAAAGTAGGTATTCAATTTATCTCTTTCCTGTCTAAAAGTATAGTATTCATTGACACTCAGTAAGTTAACTGTTTTAGCCAAATTTGTATGAGTTGAATTCACCCACGATGATACTAAATCTATTTTTTATTCCAGATCTCATTATATTTTCAAAAAATGCATCATTATTTTCCTTTCTTTTTCAGCTTTATTCAGTGAAGTATATAATAAAAAAGTCTTATATCTATTTATTAATCCTTAATATGTAATGTTTTCTCTTATGGGACCATTTAGAATTCTCTTTGACTCTGCTTGAAGCATTTTTTTCATAATGGCAATGAATTGATATCTAAGTGTCAGGTTCCTAAGGTTTGTACTGGTTTTGACATCCAAACACTTGATTTTTAAGTAAGTTCTAATGCAGGCAACAGTGCTCCAACCCTGGGCAGCACTATTCTTTCAATAGCAGTTACATTAACAATTACTGCAGGGTATCTAAGTGGATGCTGTGAAGTAAATAGAAGAGGGATGGACCACAGCAAGCAAGCTTAAAAGTGAAACTGGATGAGAACCTTTTGAAAAAGCACGTCTAAGAGTGAGGCATCATCATTTTTACAAGTCTGGAAAGCAGAGTAGCCTCCTGAATTTCCTAGGCTCTAGTGATTCCAGATGAGGTGTCTGGGAGAAATTTTGTCTAAACTTGTAAGCTTTAGGGAAAAAAATCATTATAAAATGTCTTTCCCTCAGTGACTCATTGGTGAACTTAAAAAATAATAATCATATACTTTCTACTCTTTTATCAACAGCAATCCCCCATTTATATATTTAGCAGTGGTGTGTGTGTGTGTCCAGCTGCTGTGCACCTATCACGAGGCCAGGCATCATCATGACACCTTACCTTAGCTCCTTATATCATGTCTCCTTATCTTCCAGGAGTCTACGACCTCGTGTGGAAAATAAGCCTTATTATGGGATGTTACTTTCTAAATGCATTCATGTGCTATGAAACAAAAGAACTTACCAAAGTTGCCAAATTTAGTCTCAGAAATGACAATTCATTACTTCGAATAATGTGGCTCAGAACGTTTTGTAGAGAGCAAAATTTGAAGACTAGCTAAATATTTTTAAGCCAGAAAAATAGTGACTGGCCTCAAAAATTATTCTTCTATTTTCCTTATTATTTCTCAGAAAAAAAATTAATTGAGAGACTTCTTTGGTTAGAAATTGTTTTGCATTATCAAACTATTGGTAAAACATGATTTCTTGGAGAGAAAAACAACAGTGAAAATCCAAACAGGTGTTTATTAATATATCTATTCCAAGTAAAGCCTCTTAAAGTCCTTAATTAAATAGTCAACAATTAATCCTTTAAGAGACAAGGATATTTAACTCATCAATGATCTAAGTGCTCTTCCAAAATATGAGCATTTGCTTGAGATATTCTAGAGTGTGCTTTGTAAGTACATACATACGTATGTATGTATGTATGTATGTATCATCTCTCTGTCTTTTAGTTCAGTAAGTACAAAGAACAGAAAAATGAATACAATGAGAAAAGAATCAGTTAAATTTCTGATATTCTAAAACTAATGAGACAAAAAATATTATTTTTTAAAGACACATTTAAAGAAAGTTCATCTTTTAGGTGCTTGTTGAGAGGTACAGAGGTAATTATAAGCAAGGTATTAAATAATGATTAGTGGTAGTGGAGAGGAGGGGTATTACAGAAGTGGACCAGGGCTTGAAATTGAGCCATAAGGAAATTCGTGAAGTGGAAAAATATTATGATGTGAAATGAAACAAGTGAATCATAAGGGGTGTACAGAAAAGCAAAGGATGTTAAGAAATGATGGCCCACACACTCATAGCCTTCCCACTGTAGCCTGGCTGCTTGCTCACTAATAAGGGCACCTGCCAAAAAGAAGCTTCCTTTTTTTCAGAGGGTCTTTACTGATGGCTCTGGGATCCAGATAATGAATCAGAATATTCAGGGGGGCCTGGGTGGCTGAGTATCTGACTCTTGATTTTGGCTCAGGTTATGATCCCACAGTTGTGGGATTGAGAGCCCTGCATTGGGTTCTGTGCTGAGCATGGAGCCCGGTTAGGATTCTTTTTCTCTCCCTCTTCCACTTCTCTCTCTCTCTCTCTCTCTCTCTCTCTCTCTCTCAAAAAAAAAAAAAAAAGAATTGGAATCTTCTGAGTTGCAAAACAGAACACATCGCACCTGGTTTACAAGTCACAAACCAGAAATGCTTTGAGTGAAGCTCACATAATAAGAATAATATAGCAATACTTCGTGTGTTGGGAGGTCCCCAAGACCACCTCCAGATATGATGATTCTCCAGGAGGAAGACTCTCAGGACACAGCATGGAATCATACTCATTACTATGATTGTTACAGCAAAAAGAATACAGAGAAATATCATCAAAGTGAAAAGCTACATGAATGAAATCTGGCAGAAACCAGTCACGAGTTTCAGTCCTCTCCCAGTGGCATTACAGAGGATGCACTTAGTTCTCAAAGCTATGACTTAAGACAACACAAGGTTATTTCTCAGGAAAGCTTGTTAGAGACTTAGTGCTCAGGGATTTATTGGAGGCTAGTCACAAACTGTCCTATACCCAGCATGTATCAAAACTCTAGAGACCCAGAAGGAAAGCAGGTATTCAGTCAAAGTCATATTGTTTATACAAACATTTTAGGCATAGTGAACCGCTTTTATCAGTTCTGGGAGTGGTGAAAACTTCCTGAAATCCAAGTTCTCAGAGATGTCAGATGTCAGGTGAGGACCAACCTTGTAAGCAGGCCTTTGAAAAGACAGCATTCGTTCTTGCCATGTTAACTCTTTTCTGCACACCTGATTACTACAAATTCTATGTTTAGCTACATAAGGAAACATAAGCTGAATGTATGTTTCCCAAATATTACCTTGCCAAAAGACATGCATGAATGATCATAGCTGAAGGCCTTCTAGAGTCAACTTCTGAGCAGCAGGAGTTTGAATTACATGAGTCCACCAACACACAGATGCTTTCTGATACAGTACAATACTGTAAATGTATCTTCTCATGATATTCTTCACATTTTTGTTTCTCTATTTTATTGTAATAATACAGCACATGATTTATATAACATATAAAATATTTATTAATTGCCTGTTTATGTTCTCAATAAGGCATCTGGTCAACAGTAGGCTATTAGTTATGTTTTAGGGGAGTCAAAAGTTATACCTGGATTTTCTACTGTCTGGGAGGTCAGCGCCCCGATCCCCATGTTGTTGAAGGATCACCTATAAATAAACTGGGCTGTTCTATGAGGCAAGATGTGTAGGCTCCTTCCCCTTTGCCACCAGCTGCTCAGAGGTCCAGGGACACAACCGTATCAGTATATTCAAATTCATTTGTGTCATACTGGGAATAGTCTGTGCCTGAGAGGAAACAGTGAATTTGTATACAGGGAGATTATATAGGAAAAAGTTCTTTGCAACTTCATTTTAAATTGAAAAATTGGGTCAACTTAAAAGTCTATAAACTGGAGAATGAATTAATATGCTATATTAAGATATTATAGCATATTTCCAAAAATGAAAATAAATGGCCAAAAGGTATATGTATCAAAACGGAGAATTTTACAAGTATAAGATTGAATGTAAATGATTACAGTGTGGACTGTTACTCTTTAGATGAAGCCACATACTTGCAAAAATACTCAAGTTTGTATTTGAGTACATAGATATATAACAATTTAGAAAGATGTGTAAGAAAAAATACACTCTGAATCAAAGTAATTCTTTTCTTTGGGATAGTCAACAAGAATGAGATTTGGGAGACAAACATAAGGGATTTCAACTGTGCCTACAGAGTTTTGTTCTTCAAAAAATTCTGAAGTGATTATGGAGAAATGCTTATCTTTGATAACGTTCTGTGGTAGGGACATAACTACCCATGCTTTTGTTCTCCAGGCCTTTCTCCGTGTTAAAAATGTCTCCTAATATACATTCAAAATAATTTTAGTACCCATATCTCCATTTATATTGAAAGTACTTTACCCTCTCTATTTGAATTATTAAAAGATAACTGAACAGACTAGTTGAAATTCTCTGCAATAGTCTTTGACACAAAGTTATTCATGTTCAAAAGCACCATGGACAATATCAGAAGGATCCTAGGTGAGTTAGAAGAATATATTCTACTAGGCCTAAAGATAGAAATAGTTTCAATTACACAGGGAGAAAAAACAGTTGGTGGTCTATACAGTAAAATATTTCATCCAGGTGTATGTGTGTGTGTGTGTGTGTGTGTGTGTGTGTGTTTTTCTCTGAACAATTACTTAAAAATAAAGACAGCTTCTATTCATCTAATTTTGTCTCCAGTGAGGCCCATAAAGAACTGACCAGGTCATATCTGAATCCCTGAATTCCATACATCCAGCCTGCTTAATAAATGCTAATCCTGCAAGTGCCAGATGCTGTTACTTCAACAGGGGATTTCATCCAGAATGATTTCAGCTCTCAGTACTGTAGCCCTATTGTCCCCAAGCAGCACTTTTATCCTTGATCTGTGAACATATTCACCTTCTCTGTCAATATTATGTCAGATGATAAAGCACAAATTGAAATAGAAATAATAGCTACTGTTCTTTGAGTTCTTCTAATGTGTAAAACATGGTTTCAAGACTTTAGTAATTATCGGAATATTCTTAAAATCTCCACTTTGATGTTAAGCAAGCACCTCCAAGGAACTCTTGATATATGTATTATTCTTCCTCTCTCCTAGCACTGCCATTCATTCTTAGGCAAAAACTTCACATTTGCATTTCCTTCATATCCTCTCCTGCATGTCATCTATCCCTAAGAAAATTCTGTTAGCTCTACTATTCAAATATATTTCTAATCTCTTTCTCACCCATTACGTTTACACTGATGCCCCAGTCCAAGCCAAAATCATTGGCTGGGCCACTTTTATAACTTTCAATGTTTCTTTACATCCAATCTGGACTTTCCTATGTTCCATTGTCCACATGTCATCAAAATGGAAGTCCTATTGGGTCACTTTCTGCTCAATGGGACATACCTTCTCACCATACATAGAATAAAAACTGAAGTTCGTTCAATGGCTCAAAAGGACACTTCATTATCTGTCTCTTGACCCTTTCTGACCAGATCACTGACACTCTCCCCTTTGCTCAGGTAATTTTTATTTATTTATTTATTTATTTATTTATTTATTTATTTATTGGGACAGAGAGAGAGAGAGAGAGAAAGAGACAAAGAGAGAGTGAGCAGGGGAGAGGCAGAGAGAGAAGGAGACACAGAATCTAAAGTAGGCTCTGAGCTGTCTGCACAGAACCCGATGCAGGGCACAAACCTGCAAACAGCGAGATCATGACCTGAGCTGAAGCCAGAGGCTCAACTGTCTGAGCCACCCAGGAGCCCCTGCTCAGGTAATTTCAACAACACTGTTATTTCTGCAGATCTTTACACATGCCCAACACATACCATCTTAAGGTCTTTGCACTTTGTTTTTTCTTAGCTTGAAATGAATTTTCCTCTAACACTGGTATGGCTTGCTACTTCAGAGATGACAAACACTTTACCGTTTATTATTTTTCTGAATAATACTTTAACTGATATATATAATTCATTTATTGTCAATATCCTTCATTAGAACATAACTTGTGCAGACTGAGTGCTTGTTAAATATTATATTTTAAAGTCTAGAACAGTGTCAACTAGCAAGGGCTCAATCAATATCTGATAAATAAGTGAATTAACAACCTTATGAGAAATGTATTTTCATCATCTTAATTTTACAGATCAGGAAACAAGCACATAAAGATTAAGGAATTTACCCAAGTTCATACAACTAACAAAGGGCAGAGCCACGATTTGAACCCAAGTTCTGAAGATACACTACGGCTGCCTATAAGAAGAGACTAAAGTAAAGAATGACTTTTCACCTGGAGTCTGGGATCCTGAAAGCTCAAATATGCAGCAATCAATCTCTTGTAGTATTAAGTTGCAAGTTTGCTTATACTAACCCAACTCTTAATGAAATCTCCTTGCGTGTCATCAGCCTAATCTGGGATAGCAAAAATTCTTGTCATTGAAACAAGACAACTAAGTAGGTCAAGAAACCTACTTGATCTCTTTATCCCTAAACCTATTTCTGGAATATAGTTCTTGAAAAATTACCACCTCTGTGGGAAGAAAAGACCAGATCAAGAACAGTGAAGAAAATAAAAAGTGTTTTCCCTTTTCAGTGTTTAGAGTACAACTACATGAATTCCCCTCCATCTGAGGCCTTCTCAGAGACGTAGCCCTTCATATTGGGAGAGGCCTTCACTTAACCCAATTACCTCCTAATTACCTCTGAGGTTACAGCTCTAGTGTGATGAATCTCAAGAAGACCTGCAATGGGACAGTACGACAGTCCTAGGGTATAGACAGAGACAAACTTACCCATGACACCTGGGCCTCCACTGTCCTTTGATTTATCCCATTCTAAGGGAAAGAGTGAGAGGATAAAGGAATCTTGAGCTCCTCCTTGTGGTCAACATGTGCCATTAGCTAGTTATCCTCAAATTTATGAGAAAAATAAAATTTCGAGTAAATAAAAGGTTTAAATTATTTTTGACAAAGGCAACTGTACTTCAGGGGAAACCCAAATATTCAAACCATAAAACTAACATCAAAACAGTCTTAACCTGTTGGCCGTTGTCTAAATTTTAGGTTCAAGCATTGAGCAGAAAATAATACTCTCAGGAATATCAGCACTTGATACTCCAGTAACACTGTCTCTCTATCCATATACATCATTTCTAATCCATACCTTAGTAAGTAACTTGAAGGTTATTATCACCATCTTACAGAAGAAGAACTGAGAATAAAAGTGTGTAAGTAACCATTTCAAGGTCACAAAACCAGGAAGGATCAAAAGCAGGATTTAAACCATAGTCTATATGACTTCACAGCCCTGTGCTCTCTCTACTATGCCGTGTGGCTTCCATTAAGTTATGACAAATGTCCCAATGTTGGGAACATTTAAAATATATCATTGATGTTTCATATCTCAGCTTAGTTATTGTTGCTGATGCTGTAGCTATTTATGTGACGATGGCTGAAAGTGGAAAAAAAATGAGTCACTGTATATTCCTCACTGTTGCTAATGTAGTCACTGTCTCCAGAGCCTGTCACTGTTTGTAGCTCTGCCACTTTCCCTCACCAGCTGTCCAGAGCCTTTGCACAAAATGAACTATTCCATATCTGATCGCTAAATTCCCAAGTTAGTTGGCTGATCTTGCCCTTCAGTATCCCACAGTTAATGTCTCAGATTTTGAGGTTGTTTTCCAGTATGTATGGGAGCTTATCCATTTTTATGTACCCAGAACTACTAAATAGGCCACTATTTAATGCACAGACACAGTGCTTTGAGCAACAGGACCAAGGCTACCTCAAAGATTTAATCCTCTTCCAAAGGTGCCTAATATACTTTCTGGGAACATTTGGGTTGTTCTGTAAGAAATCAGCTTATATATTAAGACACAGAAATAGGCAGTTAAAATATTTAAAATCAATTCTTTGTTCCTTAAAATGTATTTTCCCCCAGATTGAGTTGAACAAATACTCAGAGAATCACATATGCTGTATGTATGACTTGACAATTTGACGCTGAATGTGTTGATGGCTTTAGTAAACAGACTTTGTCAGGACCAAAGGTCATTTGGTTTGACGCTCACAGGGTGAGAGGATGGGTAATGTGTGATCATTAAGGTCCTGGGGCTGGAAGGAGGATTGTTTCCCCCAGATGACCTAGCTCTGTGACTTCTTGAAATGTGAAGAGCAAACGCCAGAAAATTGGTGCATTTGCATCACTGCACAGTGTTTCAATATGACACTTGCTGGTCCTGTTCCCTTGCTGGCTTTCTCACACTGGAGGTCACGTGTTGTGCATTTCCCCTTGCACTTCATGCTCAAGTAAGGCCAGGGAGCAGCTGGGCAAAGAAGCATCAGAGAGCTTGGCAAGCCACGCCGTACCTGCGTGCCTCTTTCGGCAGTTGGTGTTCCTCTGAAGCATCTGAGCTAGAAGGGAATTAAAGCAGCAGCACCGCTGAGATTGGGCAATTTGTAATACTTGCTGTGAGTTACCACACACTCATTTAATTCCACTGTTGGTCGCAAAGGCTGCATTTTGCCCGAATTATGAAAATAATCGTACTGAGCCTTTTAGAATGCAGACTTTTATGTGGATTCCTAAGCATTAAGATTGTGTCAGTCTATCACACAGTTCATCAAATGCTTTCTTTCTGGGACTTGCTTTGCACAGTCCTAGATGGTGAGATTTGGAGATTAATTTGAACTCTAATGAAAATTAGCTGTGCTGTTTGGTTTCATGTTGTGACTGTCATCATGGAGGTCAGTACTAATGATATGTCAGGCTCTCTTTGACAGTTTGCATACAGGCACCATGTACTCAGAGTTCAGCAATGCCATTCTCAAAAGATGAGGGGGTATTGAACTGTCAAACGGGGACAGCACAGATGACAGCTGATGCATTTTAGATCAGCTCCTTAACAAAGTGAACAGGCTTTTTCCTCCTCTCCTACCCCCAATAATGAAATCATTTATTTCATCAAAGTTACTAGTGCGTTTATGGTAAACATTTTCTCACCAGATTTTCTAAACATCCTCATGAAAAGAAAAGAAACACAATCCCTTGAGATCATTTTAGAAACTTTTTTCATAAAAAATATTTGTGCTACATTGCAACTTAATTTTCTTAAATGCTCTTTGTGATTACGATTAATTTGTGTGGCTATTGAAATTTTTCAGGCAAGAAAATATAGCCAAAATGCAGATATTCACAAAAGTATATTTGCTGGAAGGTGACATAATTTCACATCAATGAGTTTTTAAGATTTCCTATATCGTAAATAAATTTCTATTATTCTTTAAATATTTTAATACCTTAGAAACAAAATTCTATCAATAAAAGTCGAAATAAATTTTAGCTCAATTGTACTTCATATTATGAAGAAAAAATTCATATGAAACAATTTGGAAAAATATGTAGCTATTTCTAACTGATTTGTGTATAACTTACTTTTTCATCTTTAGCATAAATTTCTAGGCAATATATGTATGGGGCTACAAATCTTTTTACATATTAATTTCAAATATATGTTAGCATTTGGAAGGTTCCTTTGTGTCACTGGGGAAAGACTGCTTTAGAGCTTGTTAAAAACAAAAAGAAACAGCAGGCCCTAATGGAGTCACTCCTGCTAAGCCCCATATCAGCAAACCAATACTTAATACCCAACCTAACTGCAGTTTCAGCCTCTTCCAGAAAGATGATCTTTAACTAGCCCAATCTGGAATTACCTGGTTAGCACTAGTGACGTAAGGATACTGTGCCTGAAACAATCCACTCTTTGCCAGAAACTTCCTTTTCCCACCCCCTTCTGTCTATAAAAGTCTTCTGTTTTGTATAGCTCCTTGACGTTCCTTTCTGTGTGCTAGATGGGATGTTACCTGTTCATGAATCATGGAATAAAGTCAATTAGATCTTAAAATTTAATCAGTTGAATTTCGTTAGCAAGTTTTAGTGATTAACCTTCCCTTATAGAATATACAAAGTCCTATTCTTAAGTAAACCATGATCTTTTATAATAGTTTTATAAAAATATATGTACATATGTAAAAGTAGTTTAGGAACTCTATGTGATTCATTTCTAAAAGGTTTATTTCATCATCACTTATGTATTTATTTACAATAATCTCCTAATTTAATATATATTTTGAAATAGACTTGTGATTCCACAAATTATATTAATTGGACTAGGCCAAACAAGATGGTACAATTAGACATAAATGAACATAATAGTATTTATGCTGAAGTCACCTAAATGATATTCTTTTTATCTCCAGGGCAGTAGGGAATGCAATAGAACTAGAGATGATTGACATTTTTTCCTAACCTCTCTGTCCTTTTCTCATGAAAATGCTTAGCTACTCCTGAGAAGCACAGCTGTTGGACAAAGCACAGGGTCCAAGGTTGTGCCTTTGGGAGGGCTAACAGAGAAATTCAGCCAATGGAAAGGCAGGCTGGAAAATGTCAGATCAAATATGCCAATCACCATAAAAAAGGTGGCGACCCAAAGAGGTGATAGTGCCAACCTGATGCAGAACTCAATCTATAAAGAACAATTCTCTTGCTACTGATTTCACTTATTTATCTATGGTATTGGTAGGAACAGCTGCAGAAGATATAAGCTGATATATAGAGATAAAGCTTCAAAACTGGTGTGCAAATCCTTTGTTAAAGAGACGGTCAATTTTTCTTCCACCAAAAGAAAAACCTCATCTTATCATATAAATGAAAAAGAAAAGAAAAGGCAAAAAAAAGGTCTGAACATGAATATTTCATTCAAAAATGGCACACATATCTCTCCTCTACCTTTAGTGCAGCAGAATTATGTTACATTGCCAAGATATAAAAAGGTCTTTCACATAAAAAGCATAAGATTTTTTTAAATGTTGGAAGCCTTTTTGTCTGACGTCATTGATTAATTAAAAATGGATACTACTGTGTGATAAAACTGAAGATAAAAAAGCAAAACATATTAATTATTGGATTAATGCAATAGCTAATCAATGTCCAGTGAGAAGAGATACAGGTTTGCCCAATTCATTAAATTGTTTATATCTTGCTCTTCCAACTTGATTACCTTTTTCAATAAAAATATTAGAACACACTGCTATCTGCAACACTTGCTACTATATTTATATTTCAATCACATTTTAACATTAGTAGCAAAACATCCTGAGCTGTGTAAAGTTACCAATTACACTGTTAGTAGGTTACATAATCTGCCAATTACAACTAAAAATAAATGCCAGGTGTTTCCATCTCAAGTCATTAAAATGCGCATGATGGGCTGGGACTGACCCCAGGGCTGTCATACTAGCATTCAGCATAAAAATCCTAAGAGGAATGAACAACAACAAAAAAACAAGCACATGGACCTAAATAAATAAACTGACAAATACATAATTTTGTTTTGCAGTTGCACTCTGACCAATAGGGTAACACATTTTACATGTCCCCTATATGGTAAAACAAGTATTGGAATGTGTATCTTCTATCCAAAAGGGACAATTTGAATTATCTGTAGGGCAGAAAAAATATTTTTCCCTCTATCCTTCTAGATTCTTGGCTAATACCTCAATCCCTATAATAAAAGGACAGATTAACAGGAGAAAAACAAAGAAGTTTAAAAACATGCATAAATCCAGTATATAAGGGAGGTACACAGGAAAACTTACTAACTCCCCAGCGTGTCCCGAACTATCACCTTAAATACCATCTCCAGCTAAAGACAAGAAATGTTGGGGGAGGGGTGCCAGTTATGTGAGGTTTTCAGGCAAAGCACAGTAAAAGAGGGTATTTTTGTTTTGCAGAAGTAAGTCTCTGCCTTCTCCACTGAGAAGTTTCTAGAGATTTAGTCCTCTCCCTCTTCCAGGTACAGCTAGGAGACATCTTTACAAATGGAGATTTCCCTTGTAAATGTAAATGTCTCTTACAGAAGGGTAACTTCTACCTCATTTTCAGAGCTTCTCCAGTGTCTGCTGTTTCTTAAAAATAATCAGCCTAAAATAATCCTTATGCTAAAGAGGCATATTTGGGCTGACAAATTCTGCTCTCCTTCACATTAGATACTAGAATGTTTTCTCCTGAACCTGAGAAGGAAAAAGAAGGGTAGAAAATCTAGATGCTTCTCAAGACAAAGTTGTCAATTCAAAATGTGAGAAAACAAAAATAATTCAGGTTTACAGATGAGTTTTAAGTACTTTTATATTAACTACATATTTTTTTAAATTCTTGATTACCTTTCTGGAAACTTATAATGCTGCAGTCCACATTTTAATTCGCCTCAATTTTTGTTTTATGGTGTCCTCTTCATTGGCCTATATGAGGATGCCAAATTTAAAAATGCTCAGCAAATGGTTGTCAAGTACAATGGATGAACACGTGAATTAGCACAGTAATGCCGGGTATGTGCGATGTAGTTCAAATCTCTATCCACACCTATATAAATTGCTTTCTGTGAACTATCCATGATCCTAGCAAAAGTCAGTCCTTTCTATGAATTCCATATCGTACTCAAGGATAGCACTCCTACAACTCTATCTTCTGGTCCTGCATCACCAATTAATTGTTTCTACTTTAGTGTATCATACCAAGATCATCTAAACATGCTATTATATTTCTTAGTATAAAACAAAAATGGACCTTTTGTAAATACTGTGCCACTTCTCTGCTCCCAATTACAGTGAAACTCCCCAGTGAACTTGCTTTATCTCTATCCATTATCTGTTAAACTCATATCAGTCAGGATTTTCCCCTAACCACTCCATCAAAAACAGTTATTGTGAAGCTCACAAATGACCTCCAGGTAGTAAATATAATTTTCAATTCTTCAAGCGATATCTTACTAAAGCAATTAAAAACAACTGATAGAGTTGATCATGACTTCCTCTTGAAGCACAGTTTTGAAGAGTTAATACTCTTATTTCTTCTGTATCTGCCTCAGTGGATGCTTCTTCTCACATGACATTGCTGGTCATCCTCCTCCTCCTGACTTCTCAACTTTGGACAGCCTTGGCCTTCGTCCTCTGAATTCTTTCCTTCATATACATTTATATTTTCGGTAACAGCATCATCTATGACTTTCAATAACGTTTATTCTGATGACAACCAAATGTATATCTTCAACTCAAAACTCTCTCCTGAATTCTCAATTTGAAAATTGAATTTCCAGGGGCACCTGGGTGGCTCAGTTGGTTAAGCATCTGACTTCGGCTCAGGTCATGATCTCATGGTTCATGGATTCGAGCCCCACATCAGGCTCTGTGCTGACAGCTAGCTCAGAGCCTGGGGTCTGTCTTTGGATTCTGTGTCTCCCTCTCTCTCTCTGACCCTCCCTTGCTCACACTGTCTCTCTCTCTCTCAAAAATAAAAATAAAACATTTAAAAAAATGCAAAAAAAAGAAAATTGAATTCCCTACTCAGCATCTCCATTTTAATGTCCAATAGACACCTCCAATGTAACATGTTCCAAAGGGAACACTTGATTTCCTTCACCAAAGGTCTTTCCCATTCTGAAAAGAAGACAGTTCTTTCAATTACTCAAGTCAACAATCATGGAGTCCTCTGTCATTTGTCTTCCTCTCATGTTCCACATTTCTTTCTGTCTTTACCTCCTGTCCTGTCAGATCTTTCCATAGCCACTGCTACTGACCTGATCTAAACATTCACAGCCTCATCTAAACATTCTTACCTGAGTGTTTGGAATAGTTCTGTAGCAGCTGTTCCTGCTTCCATTCTTGCCTCATTCTCGCCACTGTTTATTCTCCTCAATGCAGCCATAGTTATAATTTTAAAACATGAGTCAGATCATATAACTATCCTACTCAGAGCTCTCAGTGAAGAGATTTAGTTCTTTGACAGCACTCAGATACCTTCTCTTACTACTCTCTTATTTGCTTATTCTGCACCAGCCATGAGTTCATGAATTCACTAATCAAGATGTACCTGTTTCTGCCCTACGTTTTTGGCACCTGCTGCTTCCTATTTTGCAAAGTGTTTCGCTTTCTTGGTCACTTTCGTCTGGTCTCTGAACAAATGTCATTTTGTCAGAGAAGTCTCATCATAACACTTTATATAAGACATCTTGTAATTCTCTATTCTGTTTTACTATGCCTTACTTTCCTTCAAAACACTTAGTGCATCTCATATATTATATATTCATTTGCTTACCCTTTGTGTCTGTCTCCCCAGCTCACAAATGTAACAGGCTAGTGATTTTTTTTTTTTGCACTTTGTTTCATTGCTACATCCTCAGTTCCTAGAACAGTGAGTTGTACATGATAAATGAAAATAAACATGTTTGAATGATGAATGGATAAGTACAATGAAGAGAGAATTCCTTGGCACACTGCAAGAGATTTCAGTCCCTATTGAATAGTTATATAATAAACTTTCTTTGGGTAGAGTAGTTGTACCAGCAATATAGCAATATAACAACATATTTATCAAAATTTCTACATCTCTACTATGCTTATAAGGACACCTAGGGTTGAAAAATTATATATACTTAATATATTAATATATTAAACAACATATTCCTAATTCCATGTGAGATGCTTGTTTGAAATCCTATGAGTGCTTTCAGAAAGCATAATATAGAAGAATATTTTTCCTTTTTTTTTTTTTTTTTTTGCTACAGGGCATTCTATTTAAGATAGCTACTAATGATTCCTTTCTCTTTTAGTTTTTTCAAACAATCTGTATAACAATTCAGGCTAGATTTTATTATATTTCCGTCACCATCCTTTAATTTTGGAAATGATTCGGGGCGCCTGGGTGGCTCAGTAGGTTAAACACCCGACTTTGGCTCAGGTCCCGGCTCAGGTCAGGATCTCACAGTTCCTGAGTTGAGCCCCGCATAGGGCTTTGTGCTGACAGCTCAGAGCCTGGAGCCTGTTTCGGATTCTGTGTTTCCCTCTCTCTCTGTTCCTCCCCCTTTCATACTCTATCTCTCTCTCTTTCTCAAAAATAAATAAACAGTAAAAAACTTAATTTTGGAAATGACTTACTTTAACTTTAATATTGCTGCATTTATCTACCCTCACTTTAAGCTACTCTCTGATTCTCCATGATCTTAAAACCAATGTTGACTACAGTGGACCTGCCATAAATCAACACTGCCCATCAGGATCTTACGATGTAATTTATACAAGACATGAGAAATAATTCACTGTAATCTGCTAAGGATGTAGTTGCTAAGTAGATAACTAGTTTTGAATTCCCTCTTGTTGTGTGTGTGTGTGTGTTTTAAAAAAACACACACCTCTATCAGAACTGTTGGAACAAAAGTTCAAAGACACTGGTGTTGGATGGGAGATCCCCATGCCCTCTCCCTAGGGAATATCTTTCACACTCTACATGTGTATCCAAGAAGACTTGTGTTTGAGTTTTCCGGGTACTCTCAGGGGTACCTACCATCTTAATTAGATGCTGTGGGGATAAATGGCCCTAAGCACATGAGTGTGACTAATACATTTGAAATTCCAGGGAGTAATGGGGGCTAGTTTTATTGTTTTTTATTTAATCCACTATCCATAGCCCACAGTAAAAGCTATTTCTCTTAGTTCATAATCTTCCTCAAGATATAGCTTGTCCTGATTCCAGATTTGTGAGGAGCTGTTTCTCTTCTGGCTTACCACCTAGTGCGAACCTCAGGCCCAGTCCATAGCACCCTCTTCTTGTCCCCCCCATGCAGTTCCTACACATGGAAGCTCTAAGACTAAATGACATCAGGGTATTTTGATAATTCTCCAATTTACTTAGTTTCCTGGATGGGTGTCCTTGTTTCATTGTTAGTTTCAAATGATTCTTCTACTTTCTGGTAGTCTACTATTACTTGAAAATATTTTAAAACTTTTGTATGTCTTATAGGCAATGGGTTTAGGGATCTTCAGAAACCCATCCTTTAAACTTCCTTTTTAAAATACTTTGTTTACTTTTGCATTTGCATGCAGTTTTCATTAAAGAAGTAAATTGAAGCAAAAGAGAAATTAGTATAGTTCTGTCCTGAGTTCATTTTTTGATAACGTGATGTTTTTCTTCTACAGGAAGAATGATTTCAAACAGCTTGTTATATTCTATGGCAGCTAATTGCAGGAAATATTAATAAAAATTCTAATTGTTGCATCAATCACATTGATGGCCATTTCATTGAAAAAATATTCCTGTGACTGAGGATAAACTGGGACTCCAGAATAAACTGAGGAGAAATTCATAGTGACTCTCAGGCAAATTGTTCATTATAACCACAGGCTCTTTGAAACATCTGGCTTACATAATAATAGAATATTCTGAAACCCTACACATCAAGTACAAGACAATGTGATTACATTCTAAGAGGTTTACATAGATAGAATAACTATATCCCCTTCTCTTACTATAGATTTACCACAAATCATATTAAATAATTGCAAATGTTTAATTCCCAGAATAGAACCAATGGTATCTGTTTAATTCTGAAAATTAAGTGAAATTAGTTCTCCTGAGATCCTTTTCCAACCTTTGAAAACACTAATTTTTATTCCAGAAGTGAGGCAAGAACTTCAGATATTGACCTCTTGTAGTTCTTATTTTAAATTTCTGCACTACACAAAGATATTAAATGACAGGGGGTAAGTTATAACTACAATTAAAGTATTTTGTTAACTTAAAACAGGGTTGATGCCAGGATGGCATTAACCTATGAACTTTAAAGGAACTGACAAGATAATGAAATTATAGATTCCTGAGAAAATACCAAAAGGGTAGAGTACCTCTTTAGAATTCCTTAACTATAATGTATACTCTAAAATATTAGTAAATTACTGAACACACATACACATTGTTTGAATTTTTAAAAATATTTTAATATATTTGTTAGAAAAACACCTTGCTTTGTCTTAAGATTGCTTCTCTCCTTTAAAGATGATTCCTAAGAATGACTATCAATTATCCATAGATGTAAATCAGATACATATCTCATGTCCTTCCTCCCTCTGCCTACCTCTATCTTTATTTTTCTCTATCTATACACTTTTAGGTATATTTATTTTAGGAAATAAATACATATTTTATACCATTTACTCATTCATACATTTCATTCAATTCACATATTAATACTTCTGCATTCATATTCAAAAATCTCATTGTATTTGCAGACATAATCCTTTTGGAAAAAAATGTGATTGTGAATGGTCCCTGTATCAACATCTTAAGAACAAATTTCACTGGTCAAACATTATTATTTCAATTTGCATTTTAAAAACTCATTGCAAAATCATTAGCAAATTATTTAGGGCTAAATATAGATAGTCTTTAAATTCCTGTGAGTTATTAATTTATGTCACATATATTTGTATATGCTACTGTATTAGTCATCTCTCCAATATACTGTAGGAAAGCTTCATTTAAATGGCGCATTTTCTTTTCCTGGGGAAGGAAAATTTACCAATTTTGTTCTTTTATGTATCATGATATTGGTGTCATAGTTAAGAATATTTGCCTAACTATACAATGGAAATGAGTCAATCAGGAATGGACAACCCAGCACCTAGAGTTATCAAGCCAATAGGGGTAGGACCTGAGAAGAAAGGAGGGGAAAGGCGGGCTGATCAGAACCAAAACAAGGACCCTTGCCTATGGTTGCAGGCATTCACTCTCAAATGCCCCCCTCTGTAAAAAGAGCTTTCATAGTATTCTCCCTTTCTGATCTTAAACTCTAATAAACTTTTGTGTGCTGCTCATTTTATTCTTTGAAGCACATGACAACAGACCTGGGTATTGAGGTAAAAAACCAAAAACCAAAAAAAACAAAAACCCTGCAACCCTACCTGCTGGGTAACACAGCTCCACCAATCAGAGAGGAAGATTTCTGTTGCAGCCACTGTTGCTACTACCATCACGTGATTGATTAGGAGTGACTGACAGAACAAAGAAGGTGAAAAGACAAAGAAACAAAAGGGAGATTTCTGCATTCTTTGAGTGTTAGGTGTTCCTTTTTTCTGTTCCTCAAGCCAGAATTAAAAAATTTCTCCTAGAGCTTTCTGTCTATCCCAGGGCCCCCATTCAGTTTTCAAACTTCATCGGATCCGAGAGGGAGAAACAAAAAAGACGGCACTTCAAATTCTTGTCTTCTTACCTAATATCCTTATGGTATTTACTCTCTGAGTCCTCAAATTGCTGCTTCTCACATTTTGTCAGTTTTTTTTTATCTTCACTCAGATAGGGACACAGTCAGAGTGTGCCTACTTCAATTTCCCTGGTGTTGGAACTTCCCTCCTCTCAGTTTACTTCTGGATCTGCAGCAAGGGGTCTCCTTGCTCTTTTATTTCTGTTGTTTCTTTTTCTCTCAGACTCTACAGCTGCCCCTGAAGTCTCCCTCTCCCATTCCAGTCTCTCATTTCTCAAGGCAGAAGTCCAAGTGGAGTCTTCAATTTTTCACCCCATTGGACATTCCACACTAATTTTTCACTTTAGAGGAGGTAAGTACTCAGTGTACCCTCAAACTCATTGGAAGTCCAGTTCCCCCAGGGGCAGCAGGGATAGCTGATAATTTATGCCCCACACTCCTTCTGCTCCCTTCTTCCCCATAGGGAAGCAGGAAGAGCACATCTGCTACCATTACATTCTTATTCTGAAATCTTTGATTTCAAGATATTTTTTGGGAGGAAAATTTCAGAAGATAAAATGCATTGCATTCTCACAGTTAAATGTTTGCAAACCTTTGGAAAGGGAGGCACATAATTGTTGGTGTCATTCTGGACTTTTCCCTTGCATTTCATTCCTCCCCTTCTGTAATGGTTAGACTGGACAGTTTTATTAGTCTCCTTGTGCCAACTTGTGTCAACTCTCTCATCTAGGTGTCAATGGTAGAGATTGTTTCTGAGCTGCAAATCCACAATACTGCTTATCTGGAATCTCCACTTGGCTATTTAATAGGCATGTATTAAATACAATTAAGGGATGATCCATTGAATTCAGCATTTCACATCATCCTGAAAATGCTCCTTCCCAAGATAAAGGTTACCATACTTCACTTTCTTGCTCAGACTTCTAATCTATAATCAAACCTTGATTCAATTCATCAGCAGGCTTGTTGATACTAGCCCATATATCTATATGATAGATACTACTAGATATAATATATACATATTTTGTCCACATCTCACTGTATTCACTAAAACTATAATACTAACCCTACTCATGTCTATTTTCAAAAATCCTGGGCAGTCTCATAGAATAATTATGGACTTTCCAGCCTCTGCTGGAGAAGGTAAATGTCTCTGAATTAAAGGTCCAACAACTCACAGTGATTCCACGTGTGCCCTTCTTTGCCATGTGAGAAGTGACGTAAGGAACATGGTGTCTAGAATAAGTCCTAGATTATATCTAGGAGTCCCCTCATCAGAATTGCAAAACCTACTGAGTGCAAATTTCTAAGATCCTAACTTAAATAGACTGGATCATACTGTCATGGTTTATGGTTCTCCAAGTAGACTTAGTTCTAATAATGTATTTAGTTAAATTTCCATAGAGTAGCCTTAACTGAGTCTTTTTCTTTCTTAGCCCTGATTAGCCTCACCAATGTGAGAGTGTTGGTGCACTGTGGAAGGAGAGGTTTTTTTTTTTGGCTAAAAAAATTTCAGAATTATTTACTAAATATTGAGTTTACATTATTCCTACATAAAGAGATTCAGGTGCTTCCGAGCCCACATGCTTTGCTAGCAGAAACCCTCCTGACAAACCTTCCTATATTAGTTCTTCCACTTTGAATGCAAAGTCAGATATTTTCCTCTTCTGGGTGACACATTACATACTTGAATTCTGGATCTCAATCACACTGATTTTCTATTATACAATTGTTATGAAAGGTCTGTTATGGTCTGAGGTATGAAACTATCCTGATTCTGGACTTTGGAGACTTCTACTTAGCCTTCACCTACAAAGGTGAATAGCTTCACCTCCAAAGATATTCATCACAGAGTCTTGTCAGTGGCTTGTTCTCAAATATAGCTAAATACTCTTCCCCCCACCCCCCCAGGCCCTTATACAATATCTTCAGAGTAGGAATACATTAGCTTATATTTTGGTTCCAAAGTATGATTGAATTGAAGTAAAGCATTAACTCCCATTTCCCCAGGATATTTTACTATTTGTAGCCAATGGAACCAGGTGGAATTCATAATTAATCTAGGCAACCATCACATTAGCTTCATCTATTTAAAAAAAAAAAAAAAGGAGGCTTGGACATCTGGTTGACACAGTCTGTTGAGCACCCTACTCTTGATTTCAGATCAGATCGTGATCTCATGGTTCATGAGATTGAGTCCCGCATTGGACTCTGTGCTTGGGATTCTCTCTCTCCCCCTTTCTCTGCCCCTCACCCACTCGTGTGCAGGCACACATGCACTCTCTCTCTCTCTCAATGTAAATAAACTTAGAAAATAAAAAGAGGCTCCATAGCATATGAAACTCAATGTCCTTAAAAGTCAGGGTACAATCTAATTTTTAATTGATAGCTTCAGAAGATGTTTAGATATCTCCAATTTAATAAACTCACAGTATGCCATATATCTGTGTCTGAGTCACAGAGTCTTGAAGAAAGCATTCTCTTCCAAAATTATTGTTATCATCACAGTGATTTTCCCATGGTATTATTGATTCTCTCATGTATGTTTAGAACCATAAACACATCACATCATAAGTATAGAGTTTGAGTAGTTATAATGAAAATAAAATTCTGGCTTAGAGGAATACTTTTAATAGTAGGTCCAGCTGAGAATGGTACCATTTGGCCCACATCTGTTAAAATGACTTTAAAATATAATCCGAATATATGCCTGATCTGACCATGGTATTACAGTTAAAGAAATATATCCACAAAGCAAACAGTGCATTAAAAGAAACCCCAAATTTCCTTGCATCCCTTGAGGAACATGAAATGAATCAAGTTAATTAACTAGAGCAACTGTGTAAAACAATTTCTGTGTCCTCACCATTTCTTGTGTACATATGACCACAGCATGCAGCAGGTACTTAATGAATGTTGGCTCCTTCTGTTTCTTTCTTGTGACCTTGATCTTTAATAATCTGATCTTTAGCTCCTCTCAGAAATCTCTCAGCTCAGATTGAGTTAATTGAAATATTTAAGACTAATTAAAAAGGGATATTTATTCCTTTGGACCCCGTTTTCTTTTGGCATATGACATTACAAGAGCAGAAATTTATATAATTAAAAAGCATTTCTTTAGCTCTTTTGAGAACTGAATTTTTAAAGGGTCAGTATGACTACGTGAATGTCTTTTCTGCTTATTGGTAAAAATTACATTTGCAAACAATGTTCCTTTCTCATTTTATGGCAACAATGGAAAAATGTATATAATCATCAGTCCTTTTGAGAGTTTACAGGGAATGAACAATTTCTCCTAATCAGCAAGCATACTTCTTACTAATAAATAATAAAAATTTTGTAACGAATTATGCTTTCGTTTATGCTTGCAACTCAGGGACATACAGAGTTAACTTCTGTGCTTAATGGCAGTAATTATGCTTAACCTACTTTTCTCTTATAATACTATTGTCTACCTTCACTTTTAAAAAGGTGACACTTTTTACAGGATAATTTAATTAATGGATGATTATGGGATTATCAGTGTGTATATGTGTCTTGGAAATGGGTGGAAAGAATTCACTAATTAGTTAATTAAATGCTACATAAAGCTAGTTATAGAAAATTTTATTCAAGTTTTTGGCTATGCTCCACTTAGTGATGTTCTTTCTATTCACAGATTTGTTTTTGGCACTTTTCCCCCAACTCTTTCATTCCGAAACAGAATGCCAATGTATAATGTTATTTTCATGTTAAATTATGTCATCTTTCAGGAAATTTTTCATATATTTCAACTTATAACTAAATCAAACTGCATCAATTATTTGCTATCACAGTATTGTAGCATATTAGGAAAACATTTACGGGGATAGGGAATTGTTTAAAATATTACAGATCAGAAGAAAACAACAACAACAAAAAAGTCTTTGGCATTAGAGCTAGGTTGAGTTCTAAGATGTGAGACCGAAATTGTGATTTGTTAAAAATCAAAAAGGATAAATTGAACTTCATCAAAATTAGAAAAAAAAAAACTTATCCTTTGAACAACATTAGACATTATCAAGAGGATAAAGAAGCAAACTATATACTAAGATAAAACATTTGCAAAGCACACCCAACTAAAGTATCGTATACAAACTATAAAAATAACTCTAAAAATTCCACAATTATAAAAATAAATCTAATCATGTAATGGCAAAGGACATGAACAGATATTCACAATAGAAAGAACATGCGTGGGCAAGTACATGAAGACATTCTCAACATCATTAGCTATTAGGAAATGGAAATTAAAACCACAAGGATGTATCATTAAACATTTATTAGAAGGGTGAAAAATAATGATAATACCAAATGCTGGTGAGCATGCAGAGAAATTATATCTTGCATACATTGCATGTAAGAATATAAAATAGAAACGCCACTCTGGGAAATGGTTGGGCAGTTTCTTTGAAAACTAAATATACACTTTCATTATGATTCAACAATCATACTCTGTGACATTTATCCCAGGGAAATAGATACATATGTTCACACTAAAATCTATACACAATTGTTCATAGCAGCTTTATTTATAATAATCTAAAACATGAAACAACCCAAATGTCCTTCAATAGGTGAATTGTTAAGCCGACTTTGGTACAATGGAATACCATACAATGAAATACTACGCAGCAATAAAAGGTACTGAACTAATCATGCACACAAAAACCTGGAGAGATCTCAAATGCATTATGCATAATGAAAAAAATTCTCATAAAGTTATATACTGTTATGATTCATTTCTTTAAATGTTCTCATAAGCAGAAAAATATTGCTGAGATGATCTCTTATTGGAGGAGATCCCTAATGCCACTTCATTCATTCTCATTGTCCTACTTTGCTTGATTTCATGAAGTTTCACCATGTTTCAGACTTTTACCTTAAGGCTTCTCATGTTTGTGAAACTTTGAGGGCCATAGTCTGTAGACTTATTTGGATTCTCATGATGGCGAATCTTATTCTAGGTCTGGGAGAAATTGGAAAATTGGAATATATTTCCCATAATTTGGATCATGTGTATACATTTAACATTAGCTTAAGAAATGTATGCTGAGAGTCTATTATAATTCAGACACTGTGTTAAAAGTTACTAACATTATTTGAGCAGAAACGTTCCTATCAGAGAATTCAATGCCTACAAGCAGACTCAGAAGTAAATTATTCCTTATTGTATCCTTTAATAAGTGTTACCATGTTCAGTGAAGGTACTGCTGTGGTAATGGGCAGAGCAGGGGAAGGAAGACAAGAATTACAGAGAAAACCAAAGGAAAACTTTGTCTTTTTCACAATTTTCGTATGTCATCCCTGATACCTAGAAGAGCAAAGCAGAGAGATTTCTTAAACAACTTTAGAGTACAAGCAAGTACACCTTGTATTTTGAGCAGCCTTATGTGATCTTGTTCACAACGAAACACTAATACCAAAAACATGGTGTTCGTGGAAGTATACAAACTATCTATCTGTTCCAGTAAGAATTAAGGGTGTGCATATATTTTATAAACTTGAAGAAATGGCTAAGATAATTCTGGCTTCTTGTCTGTACTAGTCTGAATACACAGTGAATTCTGAACTTGATTTATTATAAGGCAAGTATAACCGTCAAAAGATAGAGATTTGTTTTAGTTCTTGTACCTTTCCAGTAAGTGAATGCTTCCTGTTTTTCATGGGATTGAAATTTAAATGGGACAGTGGAAGTAAAGGGCTGCATCATTAGCTCTTAGACTGCAGAAAATACTTGCTAAATATAATTCATTTAAATAGCTTTGGAGCAAAAAGTCAGAGTACAACTCTTGTGTATAGAACTTAAAATAATAAACCAGAAAGCTGAATTTTTGGGAGTTAAACTAAAAAAAATCAGCTCTATAAACTAATAATATAAAAAATCTACCAATCATATTTTAACCTTAACCAGCATATTCAAAGAATAAGAAGAAATGAAACATATTATAAGAAGTTATTTTTGGCCCCTTTTAAAATCACAGAGTATCAAAACGCTTAATCCTGTCTTATCTTTACAGTCACGAAATCCACAAATGCTCATTTTTATCACATTATCTTCGATTCTCTCTCCTTCTCTCTTCCTTTTTCCTCTCTCACAACAACTGGTCCTTGGTCAATATCTTTAAACTGTTGATTCTTTAACTCATGTCTTTTCTTCCATTTTACCCTGGTCTATCTTTCCTTGTTTCCCTTTTAAATCTGACCTACAGTTTTAATGTCGTTCACAGAATCTCTCACATTTTTGTGTCTCTCTGTTGCCCATTTTGCCCAAAGTTGTGCTAGGAGACACCTCCACACTGCATAATACAAACTGAACTTCCTGCAGTGTCACACATTCCCGTGATTATCCTTCTTAGTAAGTCTCAGCAGGTCTACTGTTCCTGGTTGCTGGCTCAGCCATCAGTACCAGCAACCCACCCACTGAATTCATGAGCTTCTAACAAGGCTCTCTTGAAGTCTCCACAGCATTAAACGTGTTTTGTCTCCATACGTGTACATCTTGAACGTTTTCCACCTATCCTTTCAGTCTCTTTATAGGTTTGTTTGTTCTTTTAAAATATTCTTTATTGTATTCTCTTCCTCTCCCCAACTCTTAAGTGTTGGTACCTTCCAAGTTAGAGTCTAAATTATTTTCGTACTCAAATATATCTCCAATAGTTACCACATTCATCTTCACACCTTCGATTCTAACTGTCATAGAGAAGACCTAGGTTAAGTCTAGGATGAGAAAATCAGTATCTCATCTGAGAATAATTTATTCCCTTGATTATAAAGATTCATTTTCTGAACAATTCATCCTAAAAGAGGACAACTATTCTTTCCTCTTGGTTATATAACTTTCAGATCTTTAACTCTTTCCCTAATGATGTTTTATTCTGACATTTGATCCCATATCCCCAGCTACTTCATGTGTTTTTCTATCCAGTTGTATTTTGGCATCTGTCAGTGAAGATCAGCATTACCCTAAGGTTTCCCTAAAATCAGGTCCTGTTTCGGATTTTTCTGTTTGTCATTTTGCCTTTCTCTCCTAATCATCCAGGACAAAAATGTGGACTCAAATTTGATTCAATTTTCTTCTTCATCTTTTTAGCAGTTGCCATTGGTCAACTACTACAGATGATTTTCCATTTCAAAAAAAATTTTATTACTTTTTATTCTCAAGAATTAGGCTACTCTAAACTCTCCTCTAAAATTCTAGTGTTTTCCAATTATTCTCCCTCCCTATTCTCTTACTCTCCAACTTATCTTGGGTATAGATTTACCCCACCATCCAAAAGTAGAATGTCCTTATGAAACTTCTGTAAGGTGAAATGGAGTAAAATAAAGAAGCAATCACCATTAATTTATATGGAAAAATTTTTGTGAGCATTCCCAGAACCCAAAAATAACTTGTCTTAGGCTTTCCTGATACCTCAGACCACATGTCGCTAAAAGATGCACAAAATAAATGGAGATAAAACACAGATGCTCACAGACACAGTTCAAAGCTATGGCAGCTTGATGCTGAGATGCTGAGTATAGTTCCTGGGCAAGGAGTTTGGTGGGGCCACTCTCATGGCTGGGGTACCTGCTGCCTGTGTAAGGACTCTATGAAACAAATGCTGAATTCTATTTTCATCTTCTTTTCTTTTCTTTCTTTTTTTTTCTGAGAGAGAAAGAGAGAGAGCGAGCACATGTGAGCGAGCAGGGGAAGGGCAGAGAGAGAATCTTAAGCAGGCTCCAAACCCAGCACGGATTCCAAAGTCGGGTTCAACCTTATGACTGTGAGATCATGAGCTGAGCCAAAATCAAGATTCATATGCTTAACCAGCTCAGCTATCAAGGCCCTATTTTCACTTTTTTTTTTTTGTGCCTGTTTTCATAAAAGTAAAAATGTTCTTCATATATCTTTCGTTTAGCAAAAGAACTGGTACTAATGCAGTCTTTCATAAAAGCGAAGTGGCATATGTAAACTTTCAAAAAGCAGGGGATATCTGTATTCATGCTAAGATTTATTCTCCTTAGTAAAACCGCCTATCATTTCTCCAACACTCAAAGACAGTGACTAACCAACAGGGCCAACTCATGGCCATGTGCAGTCCCACAAGTCCCCATGCTTAGAAGGGCCCTACACCTGGTTTAATGCTTTACTATAGATGTCCTGAAATTCTTAATCACATTTTAACAAGGGGTCTTACATTTTTACGTTGCCCGGGGCTCTGCAAATCATATAATCCACCTCACTCTCAAAGACAGTGAATGAATTTGCTACCAGCTTCCCACCTCAAAGTGCAGGCCTTTCACAGTCAGTACCTTCTCAGCCGTACTGACCTCTCCTCCTATATTCTTCAGTGAAACTGGGTTGCTGGTTACGTTCCAGATGTATTGATTTATTTCCTACTTTTGCAGGTTTTACTACTACTTGATATACTCCCAGTTCTGCCCCCTCAAAATTTTACTAACATTCTCTTTCCTAGTCTTTAAATTTTTTTTAAAGATTTATTCATTTTTGAGAGACAGAGAGAGAGAAGAGAGACAGAGCACGATTGGGGGAGGGGCAGAGAGAGAGGGAGAGCCAGAATCTGCAGCAGGCTCCAGGCTCCGAGCTGTCACACAGAGCCTGATGCAGGGCTCGAACTCATGACCTGAGCTGAAGTCAGATGCCTAACCAACTGAGCCACCCAAGTGCCCTACCTTTTTTTCCTCTTCTTTTCCCTCCTTATTTTTATTCTTTGAGTTCTGACACAGTAGACTATATCTCACCTCTAAAATTTATGTTTATTTATTCTTAGAAAAAATATTTATCATGTTTCCTTTAGTTTTTCTTTCAGTAAATGTCTTATCTCCATGAAAATAAGGACATTCTTATTAATGTACCATATACAGTGTTTAACATATATAGTATATGCAATATTATAACAAAATTTACTAATATAGTCTAATCAACTATTTTATGCCAAAAAGTAAAAATATATTTCAGTTTGGTACTCCTTGTATTATAAATTAAAATACACACACACACACACACACACACACACAGACATACAGACACACAGACACACACACATACACATTTGGCTCTCCTGATTCCCCATCTATATAGTTTTTGCTTCTGAGTGGAATGGTGAAGGGACAGAAATCCAGGCCACAATAAATTCAGCAATAGGGACTTGAAATACAAAGGAAAAATGGAGAGAAAAGAAAAGCAGAGAGGAAAAAAAATGAGAATAGGGACACAAACATATCAATTCTGCTGATTAACATGTTCCCTGGTTGTAATCACTACCTTCTCTGACATTCCAGAAAGGTGATATATCATTTGAGTGCTTGGTCTAGAACAGTAAAAAGAGAATTTAGGAAATAAAACTGGAGATGATGTAGCTAGCCTCCAGCATTTTGTTTATGAGAATATCCATTCGTGTCTGCTTGGGCTCGTTGAATAATATCCATTCTGTTCTTGAGGCATAGATCAAGCAATGAAATTTTGTTATATTAGTCCTTTTAGGTTTTCCACAGATTCTAGAATATCTGGAAACTTAATAGTGGAAGGTAGTTATATTTATCAAAATTTTGTTATGTATAACAGTGGTTATATTGCTTTGATTTAATTTTTTGCAGTGTCAGATAAATATTAGATAATGGAAGAGAAAAGAGAGAGTGAAAAATTAGGACAAGAACAAAAAATGTGAGAAAGTACATTTTCTAACCGGAGTGAAACTCAAATACCATTCAAACTAGCTCAGTCACTTAAGGTCCCAGTTATCCTCATTCTTCATCCACTACTCTTTTATACCATGACTGCTTAAATGAATGCTTATTTAACCTCTCTTTTAGAAAAAGAAAAAAAAAAAAAACAACAACAACAGCAACTAAAAGCCAAGCTTAAACTTTTATTATAACTTTGTTTGAACTGTTCCTATCAAATAACTATCCTCCTACCAGTTAGAAAATAGTATTTGTATGTGCAGAGAATATAGTATCACATGTAGAGAAGTAAACTAAATTATTTATGAAGAGATTTTACTTGTACATATGAAGAGCCTATATAATCATCAGTGTTTTCATTTGATTCTTCTAGTCAATAGATATTACCTTGGTGATGCAAAAAGCTGGTTTTCAGGGGGCAATTAAACTGTCCCCTTTGAAGATGCTAGGGAAGAAATATTGAGGCACTGAAGAATGTTAACCCTGAAAGAGACTATGGAAATCACCTAATTTTTCCTCCAAATTTACTAATAAGTGATAAAATATGAATGTATACAGTTTTGCCTTCTACTTCCCAATACTTATACCTCATTTCTGTTTCTTTTTTCTAATTGCCTCATTATATTCAAGACAAAGTTAAATAATGGTGACAGAATATATATAAATGAACATATACACGTATGTATTTTTATGTATTTATTAATAATTCTATAAAATACCATTTCAACATCTATTGAGACATTTCTCTCCTTTAGTCTATTAACATTACACTAATTGTATAATATTGATTTAGTAGAGCTTCAATATTTTCTAAATCTATTGTGCCCTATTCCCCTTTTTGTTATGTGACTATTAGAAGCCAACAGTTTTAGTCATCTGTCAGCCCATATTTTCATTCCTGCACCGTTGTGAATATTGCCTAATGTCAAAACCTATAAGGATGAGCCAGGCAACTACTGAGCATCTTGGACCTTTGATCTTCTTTGTTTCAATAACATTTTCATCCATCACTCTTCAGCCATAAACCCGAATTTTGTTATCACCAATATTAGCACCTCGTTCAAAATCTTGATGTATACCCTATGATTGTCCTATTTTCCATTATTTTTTCAGCTCAATAATTTCTTAAGAATTTATTCAACCTCAGTGAGAATCCTGTTCTCTAACGTACTGGCTTTAACTATCCGTCCTTTCCCCAGTCCATAACACTTAGTGTTTTGCGTTTTCCTGACTCATCTCAGAGTCCATGATCATCACTGTAACGAATGTCTTATAACTGCCATTAAATCCTGTATCATTTTATAATATTTGCCTGGGAAAACAACAGTTCTCATAAATTCAAAGTATTCAATTATTAAAGTGATTTTTTTATGTTTATTTATTTTTGAGAAAGGGGTTGGGAGTGGCAGAGAGGGGGAAGACAGAGGAACTGAAGTGGACTCCATGCTGATGGCAGAGAGCCTGATGCGGGGCTCCAACTCACAAACTGAGATCGGGATCTCACCCAAAGTCAGACGTTTAACTGACTTAGCCACACAGGTGCCCCATCAATTATTAAATACTCATACATATACATAAAGAATGTCTTTTCAAGAATATTTGCATGTATTGAGTGGGCATTAAATTTAGGAACACACATTTCAGATGTGTACCCACACTATCCAGCAATCCTACTGTATATTCAAAGAATATTACCATCCTAAATAGTAACTCAATACCTCTTTTCTATCCAACTTTACCATTTACCTTCTCCTCAATCTCAGTTAATGATCTAGCTTCTTCCCTTTGAAAAGTATACTAAAAAGAAATTGTCTCATTTTAGAAGCCTGCCTGCACAGGAAATTCCCCTCTTTCTTTCAGTGAATGTTTCTGTCTCTATCTCAGACAACTTAGTTTCTCAAATATGCATAGGCTCCTATAAATGCTTGCCACTAAAGGGATTTGTCCTGAAATGTTCCATTTCCCTGCATCATTAATATTCCCTCTCCCTTGGATTATTATCATCAACTGCTATAACAGTTTCTATTTTAAAACAAACTAATCAGAACTCAAAAACAACATATTACCTCCATATTCCTCTTCAGTTTTCCCTTCCCAATTTCCTTTTTTCTATTCACTTATTACACAAGTTTTTGAAAGTTTATCTGAACTAATTGAGCTTGTTTCCTTATATCTTATTTTCACTTTAACCCACTTCTTATCCAAACAATTAATTGAAACTACTCAGGTTAAGGTCATCAACATTTTCCATCTCCTAAAATCCACTGTTCTTCATGTGAAATTTTCAATCATTCCCTCCTTCTTGATACAATTCCTTCTATGGACTCACTCTCTCCTAATTATCTTCTTTTCCTTCTCAGTTTTTTATTGTTATTGTTGTCATTGTCATCCATACATCCTTTCACTAATCTCTAGAAGGAGCACCCCCCCAAATCTTGTCCTCAATCCTTTTCTCCTATTTGTACTTTCTTCCTAGATAATCTCCTTTCCTCCTGTGGGCATTATATTCCAATTATTTGTAATGAAATAAAAATATAAATACTTAGGTTTCATCTCATGTGAGCTCCAGCTTCACATACCCAATCGCTAGTTTGATAGCTCAATATTACAAAACAACATGGAACACTGTGTCCCGATCTCAAAGATATACTCTCACAGTTTCCCCAAACTCAATGAATTTGTTTTTCTGTTGAACTTCACTTGAATTCATTTCCTTGTAATCAGTAAGAAAGGAACACATACCAAAAACTTATAATATTTTGTTGACCCTGAATATTTGTGCCCTGAGAATGCTCTGCCATTTACCTCAGATATACTCAAGATAAATCGCTTAGTAGGTAATGCTTCCAATTGTCACATAACCAACATGGGTCCCTAAATTTAATTTTACTGAGTAATGTTTATGTATCTAGTCTACCAAAACTCTCATGGCACATTCTGAATATTAAAAAATATGAAGTTTAACAAACATCAACACAATTTTTCCCTCAAAAGTTATCAAGGTTGTAAACAGGATGGTGTCATAGGAAATGTCCCACTGAAGAAAGAATAACTTGGAAATAGTGTACTGCATAAATTGTGATAGGAAATACTGGAGAGAGGAACAGATGGTTATAAAGCTATTGAATCCAGGAGTGAGATCACAAAGACATTTCTCAAAGATGTGGTAATTACTTATCGTTTCACTTGGTTAATAATCCTTCATCGAGTTCCTACTATTTGTATCAGAATGCGTTACTCAAATTGAGCTACCAAGGACAAACTTTGATGTCTGGCAAAAATGAAACTTTTTTTTTTTTTTTTTGTAATTAGTAGAAGGCATCAAGCTGGGGTGGAGGTGAATTTAGTGTGTAGGGAGTCTTGTATTTCCTGTTTCATAAATGGAGATATGTTGGGGTTGGTGGTGATGAAATTCTGCCTTCCAGAGTAAGATCTCACCAGGCTGTGGAAGATTGGGGGATTAGCAAACACCCTCTGATACACCCCAAGCATGTCATCCTGAAACCCCAGCAAAATTATATTACTTGTTTGCAGAACTTGCCTTTTTTCAACCCAGAATGCTGGGTCTAATGTCTATATCTGAAATATAACTTATTATGCCATCAGCATTATCTAGCTACATTGCTCAATGGTTACATAATAATGACTAAGCATTCCATATACATAGTTGCATCAGGACTATATAAAGATGGTCTGTCTGTAGGCTTGCATAAGCGTTATTTACAAGGTCTAGAAGCAACTGATCATGGCTTTCCTTGGCAGGGCTCCCCTTAGGTAAGCATTTCAGAAATACACAAACAATTAGGACACAGGTACTAAATTAATGCTCAGCAAAGCAAAGACTAAAAAATATGTATAGGAGATACATATATTTTTTGTAAAGCAAATATATTTAAAGCATGTTTATTTTCTTAATGTGGTGTTAGAAGGGTTAGAGACATAGGCTACGCTGAAGGGAAAATTTTATATCTTTAAAGACAGGAAGTAGCAATGCAAATTTTGAGACTAGTGGTGCTTGTTTAGATTTAAACGTATTTCATTCTAATGTATCTGCAAGTTTGAATTAGAAACTCTTACTGAACCTTGATTGCACGACTATAAAACTGATTTATTAATAGATATAAGAATCAATAACTCCTTTTCACACAAGAACAAATAATATGTGTGAATATCTGAGTGCTATACTTTATGTTTGGAGATCTATCTCACTGCAAACAGTCATACATCTAGAAAGTATTTTAAGTGCTGGAATCTGCCATTCAATTATGGAATTAGTTGATATTGTAGAAGATCAAAAAAGGAAGAGAATTTTCCATTGAGAATAATCTAAATAGTTTCTTCTGTATTTCTTATTCAATGAAATATTGAAGTACCTGAAACTTTGCAAAATACTTGGCTTTTCTTATGGTCTATTTTTTAATGGTGAAAAATTTAGTAATAATAGCACAGGTACTATCAATATCAAAGATACTGGTATCTAATAAATAATAAGTAAAAGATTATTTCCATTTTTCTAATTAAAGTTTCAGGGAAGTTTCCATGTATACACACAAAAATCTCCTCTACCTCCTTCTCTCTTTCTCTCTTTCTCTCTCTCTCTCTCTCTCTCACTCACACACACACACACACACACACACACACACACACACACACACAATATACGAGGATGCCAGAGATTCTGGCTTTCATGTCCTGGCAGACTGAATCAAGGACTATGATCCCAAGGCCAACTCATATATCATGTCATGTTAGCATTCCATGGGTTTCCTGAACTAGAAAGAAAACACACAGTTTATCACCAAATCTAATAAAGACTGAAAACTTTTCAGATATGGTATCTCTTCAGTGGTAAATCTATTTTTAGTACTATGTTTTGAAATAGAAGAATGCATGTTGAATCAATTAAAATGCTTTTTCATTAAAAATATAACAATAATTTCTCTACCTTGATATAATGATAGGATAAATTATATAAAAGGAGTCAATCTATAAAATATTTTCAATTTTAAATAGTGAACTGGTGTTTAAATAGTTGAACATGGTGTTTTACTGTTAAAGTACCTTCAAAATTCAGTTTGGTAGTATTTTAGATAAGAATATTTTCATCAACCAAACTTATTTGGTCAATCGCTTTCTGTTTTTGACCGTATTATCTTGTTTTAATGTCAGCATTGTATCAGCATTACAATTATCTTCAAAAAATTAAAATTCCATGACATTAGTTGTAAATAACCACTGGATTATTTGTCCAACCTCTTTCCACTGAACCACTCTCTGACTTTAGAAATGGATATCAATAACCATATTTGTTTTAGATCACTCATCTCTGTCCCTAACTTTTTAGACCAAGAGTGGTCCATTAAAATTCTCCCTACTGAAAACTTAGAAATGAGATTAAAGACAGTTTTTCTGGCTTCTCAAAATTAAGATAAATACATTCAGGAGTTAAGACTTCAATATTGAGGTAGAAAACATAGGTTTCCACATGGCTGCCTATGTAAAGACAATATTTTCCAAACTCCATTACACTAGATGTGACCTTGCACTAAATTTTCATTACTGAAATGTTTGTCTTGGTCTTAAGACATTATATGACCCCGTGTTTCCATGTATCTCATGGAACTTGAAAATACCTACAATCCAGCCTAAACTGTCGAAAACAAAATCGGAGGGTATATAAAAGTCAGAATTTATAAAGGATCTGAGTCTTTGAATGATTGCTGACTTGGGCTGCTTACTTTAAACTTTTATATCTGAGAGGAAAAAAATCTTTTTTCTAAGCTTCTTTACTTTAGGCCTCTTTTTTAAAATAGCAGCTTAGCCTTTATCCTAAGTAGGCCAAGCATATGAAGTAGTAAATATTATTAGTTAGAGAGAAAATGAAGTGGACTGAGAAAGACACAGAAGTTGGACTCATAGAGACATATCCTGCAGAGGGTCTAAGAAATAAGTACTAACTTCCATTTTTCCTGTTTCTTACATAATTTTTGATTCTGGGACTAAGTTGATTCTAATAGAATGGTTTCCCAGTTAGGCTGTGTAGGTTTTAGGAAGTGCCTTTTTTTCTTTTTTCATTTAAGCTAGATTGACTTCTCCTTCCAAAAAAAGTCATTACTAACTCAATATTTGATCCAAAGCCTAGATTGCAACTAACATACCCAGAACCATGCCTGGATGGGGAGTAGAGAGAATAAAGTTTCCTTTACCCTCGCATGTGAAGTGGGCTCCAAATGTGCATTAATCAAGTGATTTTCTACTACCTTTGGCATCCAGATGATATGCTCTAATAATATAACATTTTAGGAGACTTATAAGCCAAATATAATCAAATTGTTTTGATTATATTTCTACATAGTAGAAATGAGTAAAATTGAAGTCCCAAGTTACTTTGGCTGAAAATAGAAAGAAAAGCAGATAAATGCTCTGGAATTACTGAGATCCAAATTAATTAGATTGATAATAATTAAAATAATAATGGCAGTTTACATGCATCGTTCCTGGGAGCCAAGTAATTTATACGCATTGTCTAATTTAATTTTTGCACACATTCAAAATGGTAGATTCTTCTCTCATTCCTCTTATTCCTCTGAGCAAACTGAGGTCTAGAGTGTTCAGAAATTTGTCTAAAGAAATGAATTTGATTCCAGTTCTGCTTTGTGCAACAACCACTACACTTTTAAGCACTATACTATATTGGACATTATCAAGAAATTAACAATGTGCTTTGCTGAATTGAAGTGGCTAAATTCTCTCTTTCTATTTGTGCCTGCAGTATTGAGTGATTCAAAGCTGAAAATGAGTGAAATCCTAGAAATATGAAATCATAGGACCCCAACCACTTTCTGTAACTATGTTCAACTCCACAGAGAGAATGTGGAGATTAATCCACATTCTATTAGAAAGCACATTCTACCACTTTGCCTTGTACAAGGCTATTTTTAAATGTTACCTCTGGTCTAACTAGTTGTTTTTCATATAGATCTCTAGACTAAAGTTATTAAAAGATCACAGGGGTGCCTGGGTGGCTCAGTCAGCTAAGCGTCTGACGTCGGCTCAGGTCGTGATCTCACTGTACATGAATTTGAGCCCTGTGTTCAGGCTCTGTGCTGACAGCTCAGACTCAGTGTCTTGACCTTTTCTCTCTGCCCCTCCCCTGCTTGTGCTCTATCTCTCACAAAAATAAACATTAAAAAATGAAAGTTATTAAAGATCACTAAAAGAAGTTTTCAAGTACTGTGTGGTTTTTGTCCAATTAAAAACAAACCCAAATACTGAAAGCTGCTATGAGAATAGAACTTTTTTAAAGTTCTTATTTAAATTCCAGCCAGTTAATATACAGTGTAATATTAGTTTCAGGTGTACAATGTAGTGATTCAACACTTGCATACAACACTCAGCGACCATCATGACAAGTACATTCCTTAATCCCCATAACCTATTTTACCTATTCCCTGCACCCCACCTTCCCTCTGGGAACCATCAGTTTGTTCTCTATAATTCAGATTCTGTTCCTTGGTTT
This sequence comes from Cryptoprocta ferox, assembly GCA_028646485.1. Lineage (NCBI taxonomy): Eukaryota > Metazoa > Chordata > Mammalia > Carnivora > Eupleridae > Cryptoprocta > Cryptoprocta ferox. The sequence continues at coordinate 15,648,490 of CM053570.1, forward strand.
GCCTCTCTGTATCTTTTCCCCTCTTATCTCATTATTTTGTTTCCTAAATTCCACATATGGATGAAATCATATAATATTTGTCTTTCTCTGACTGACTTATTTCACTTAGCATAATACTCTCTAGCTCCATCCACATCATTGCAAATGGAAGAGACTAGATCTTAACATAAGTAGGTATTTACAAGAGGATACAATAATACTGATTCGAAGGGGCAAATGGCCCCTGATGTTTACAGCAGCATTATCAAATAGCCAAATTCTGGAAACAGACCAAATGTCCATCAACTGATGAATGGATAAAGAAGATATGGTATGTGTGTGTGTGTATATATACATATATACACACACACATATACATATATATATATGTATGTATATATAATGGAATATTAGTCAGCCATAAAAAAGAATTAAATCTTGCTATTTGCAATGACATGGATGAATATATCTATATATCGATATCTCTATCTATCTATATTTTATACCAAAGTTTGAATAGTCATTGAGATTATAATAGATCGACAGTGACTAGTTCACCAGAGGGGTGGTTTTAATTTACAGTAGGGTAAGAAAAGTTATAGAAACAGGGTAGGAATTACCATGTTTGAATGCAGGAAGTTGTATGTATTTAGAGTAGCCAATGGTACTAGGTGTAATAGAAATAGTGGTTATATCACTATTATATTTACTATTTTTATCATTATATTGCTAGATGTAATAATCAACCCTAAGCAACATTTTGCTTAGCTGATTATACCCTTCCCTTGGTAATCATATATAGTGTTGTTTTGTTTTTTTGTTGTTTTTTTGCTTAAGTTTTAGGTCAACACAGTTCCTTGGTTTTCTTTTCTTCCTACTAATTACTCTTTCTCAATCTATTATTTGATACTGTATTATGTATTCCCTCTATTTTGAATACTCTGACAACCAGGATTATGGTAAATTACTCAATCCCATAAGCCAGAAATGATTAGGCAAGGGTCCTTGCCAGACCCCAGTTCAATCACTCAGTCATACTCCCAGAAATTTAAAATTAATTTTGAAATAGTCACTCCCTGCTAGCTGTTTACCAAAACTAAGCTTGACATTTGGGGCCACAATTGGCAATATGTCTAGTGATGGGCAGAATTTTGAGATAGCTCCAAGGATTCCCATTCCTTGATGTGCATGCCTTGTATAATCCACCCCTTCATAAGTGTGGAATGTGGATGGGACTGAGAATATGATGGATTTCTTCTGATAATTAGATAAGGTTATACTGACAAAGGAGGAAGGATTTTGCAGATGTAACTAAGGTTCCTGATTAGTTGACATCAAGAAATCAAAAGAAAGATAATCCTACATAGGCCTGGCCTAACCAGGTGAAGCTACACAAGAGCTGGTCCTTCCTAAAAGATGGAATTTGGAGGATGAGAGAGATTTTCCTGCTGCCATTGAAAAATCCAGCTGCCTTGAAGACATGAACAAACTGCTCCAAAGAAGATATAGAGAAGGCCAACAGACCCATGAAAAGATGCTCATCATCACTCATCATCAGGGATATACAAATCAAAACTACAATGAGATATCACTTCACACCTGTCAGAATGGCTAAAATCAACAACACAGGAAACAACAGGTGTTGGAGAGAATGTAGGGAGAGGGGAACCATCTTTCTCTGTGGTTGGGAATGCAAACTGGTGCAGCCACTCTGGAAAACGGTATGGAGGTTCCTCTGAAAGTTAAAAATAGAGCTACCCTGTGACCTATCAATAGCACCGCTAGGTATTGACTCAAAGAATACAAATATATTAATTCAAAGGGATACACGCACCCCAATTTTATAGCAGCATTCTCTACAATAGCCAAATTATGAAAACAGCCTAAGTGTCCATTGACTGATGAATAGATAAAAAGATGGAATATTATCCAACCATAAAACAGAATAAAATCTTGCCATTTGCAGTGGTGTGGATCAAGCTAGTATTACGTTAAGCAAAATAAATCAGAGAAAGACAAATACCACATGATTTCACTCATACGTGGAATTTAAGGAACAAAACAAAGGGAGAAGAAGAGAAAGAGGCAAACCAAGAAACAGACTCTTAACTGGAGAACAAACCAATGCTTCCCAGAGGGACGTGCATGGGGTAAGGGGTGGGTTAAATACACGCTGGGGATTAAGGACTGCACTTGTCCTGATGAGATGGAGTGATATAATGAGGTGTTCAATCCCTATATTGTACACCTGAAACTAATATTACCCTTGTATCTTAACTAACTGGAATAAAAACTTAAATAAAAGAAAAAAGAAAAATCCAGCTGCCTTTATTCCTACAGACACAAGGAACTGAATTCTGCCAACAACCAATGAATACTGAAGAATACTCAGAGTCTCAGCTGACATCGTGGTTTCAGCCTGTTAATCCAGTTAACCTACCAAGTCCAGATTCCTGACCTCAAAAATAATGAATTGGTGTTATTTCAAACCATTAAGCTTATGGTAATTTGTTACATAGCAATAGAGAATGAACAAGTTTTTGTAGAAGCATAGACAACCAAATAGGAGAGGTGAAAGGAATTGAGGGGAGGGAGAGGAAGGCAGTGAGGATGGGAGAGGGAGAGAGGAAGAGAGAGAGGAAGTAAAGAGGGAGAGGGAGAATGGGATCTAAACTAAAAAAAAAATAGCTAAACTCAAGAGACTCATAGAAAAACAAAGGAAATATATGTTTCTATTTCTGATGGCTTTTCAGTTCCTGATTCTAGTATCTCATGAGACCTGTCTGCATTTTTTTTTTTACCATATGATAATTCTGACTAGCTCAAGCACAAACACCTAAATTAAGCTAGCTCATATGAGTTTTTATTACTTGGAATTGAAAGATCTTAACTAAGACCTCATAATATCTTTGTTTCATAAAAAATAAAATAAGATGGAAATAGTCTCTTGCTGAGAATGGTGAATTGATAACAGTGCTTCATAAGTCCATGTGTGGAATGAGTATATGTAAATATTAATTCCTTGAGTGACTCCATTTATTACATAAATTCTCTCACATGAAGAAGCTGGTTTGATGCTCTCGAAGGTATTTATTTTTTTGATACCCACTAGCTCCTACCCCATCCCATCCTATTGCATTCCTCGCATATAACTCTACTACTGTTCTAGCAAATTAAAAAGCTAACAAACCCTTTTTCCTTTCTCCATATGTCTGACTAAAATATTCAAACACAGTGTTTGGTAGATTCATATTTTGTCCCAAAAGAGACATTAACTGTAGCAGATGATGCTTGTGCCAAATACACATCCCCTCAGCCCCCTACCTTGATAATTATAGAAGTACTCTGCCAGAGACTTATTACCCCTCCCCCTCCAGCCTTGGAGGAGTGTGTTTGGCTCATGCCCACAGGGCAGACTGAGTTTGCTATCTCAATGACAGATGAGTAATGGTAAATAAATATTTCAGATTTCTTTCTTGGGATAATGCTAAAGTGCACTGCACTATGTCTCCCCAATGTCCCAGTGGAGTTAAGCCCTTATTGCGCACCATGGAAATCTGCTTGATGATACATCTTTTGCTTTCCTTTCCTCTACTCCCGGTTTTCATACTCTCTTCTCCTATTCTACCCAAAAACCTACTTACAAAGGCACTGTGTCTAGCATTGGATCAAAATTACTCTTGAGTGTTCAATAATTATATCTATATTATATGCTAGATCAATGGAAACTAGGACTAAGGAGGAAGAAACCGTTCTGCAAAAGTTGGAGCCTTGCTGGAGGAGCAGCCAGTGCTGGAGACACCTTCCAAAAGCAGAGGAAGGAAAAGGGAAATGCTATGGTTTCTCTCTTGAAACTACCATTGACAGAAACTGTCAAAAAGTAATTTGCAGGAGAGTCTAGGAAATGAAATTCTCTGCATTAGTGAACAGAGCAGGGGAAGCACGAGAAATGTATTTTAGAGCAAACAGGCTGTAGCAGCCATGAAAGTTCTGAATTGTCTCTCAGATCACTGATTGCATGGAGCATAACTGATCAAAACTCCAGCTTCTGTGCTCTGAAATACATCACACAGAGACCATACCTCACATGAACTGCTCCCAAAAAATGACAGCATGTAGCAGGGATACTATGGCAGGCCCATTCCTGGGAAATGGGCAAGTCCTCTGATAGTGACTGACTCATGGATGTTTTGACAAAACTTTCTTACAACTGCACCACAGCCTAGGGGTTTTAGTATTTGTTGTTTCTTCCTGTTCCTTTCTTCCACTACAGAACTGTACCACAGTCTCATAGGCTTTTCCTACGTCTTCGGGCTCACTTCCCATTTTCTGTCATGGTGTTTCCCAAGAAATATCTTGCAGGTCCAATTCCACTTTGTTCTGCCTGCTTCTTAGAAGACTCAAACTAACACTCAGGCACAGATACAAATAAATAAAAGACATGCAGCAAACTAGAAGAATGTAATAGTAACAGAAAATCAAATCAAGGATATGAAATGAAAAATAACCTTATGAAAATGAAGAGAGGATATAAACAATGAATTCATAGAAAATGAAATGACCAAAAGTGAAACAAAATATTTAATTTTTCTAATCCTTAGGGATATAATATCTACATTTAAGATGAGATGCCATTTTGACTAGTCAAAAAATGGAAACCATTAACAATCAATAATGAAAATAGGTTTGCCACTCTTAAATGGCTGGTAGGAATGCTAACTGTTATAATTTTTCTCTTTGTAAATCTGTCAGTAACTATTATATTAGTTTGCCAGAGCTCCCATAACAAAGTTACACAGACAGGATGGGTAAACAATACAAAGTTTTCTTCTCATGGTTCTGGAGACTAGAATTCCATGGTCAAGATACAGGAGGTTTGATTTCCTCTGAGGCCTCTCACCTCGGCTGGCAGGTGCCTATCTTCTCGCTGTGTGCTCACAGGGTTGCCCCCAAGTCTGTGTGTTCCCTGTGTCCTATTCTTCTCTTCTTATAAGGACACCAGTCATATTGGATTAGATACTCTCTGACATGACCTCATTTTACCTTAATTAGCTATTTAAAGGCCTAACTACAAATACAGTACATTCTGAGATCCTGGGGGTTAGACTTCAACATACAAATTTGGGGGGGTACAGAATTCAGCCCATAACAACTATGAAGTTTATAAATGGGCATACCTTTTAACTCAGAAGCTCCATAGAAAATATATACTTTGAGGTTCCCTTTCTTTGGGAACTTACTCCAATCTAAACCACAGGAATATTTTCTATCCTGCTGTTTCAGTGGGGATAGATCTCCATGCTCTCTTTCAAAATTCTGTGACTCCAATCAAAATATTCCATCTCCTTACCCACAGTTGATTGCTTTCTACCATCTGGGTATATGACTCAGACTAGACCAATCAATGTAGTTACTGGATCTTTCCAAATATTCTGGAAAGTTACTCCCTCTTCTTGAATGTTGGGTTGGACAGTTGGCTGTAATCTTCCTACCATAGTGAAAGAAACTATCTTCCAATGGCACTAAACAGAGAAAAAGGGAGATATAGATAGACAGATACCTGATGACATTGGTTAATTTATAATCTAATAGTTCTTGAATTACATGCACCTTTTGGTTTCCTAATTACATTAACCAATAAGTTGATTTTGTTATTGAGCTAATTGAATTGCATTTTTGTCATGCGAAGCAAGGAGTTCTAACTAATACAAATATATACTCAAAGTTTTAATTACAAAAATGTTCATTGAAATAATATTAAGTTAAAAAATAAAAATGTTTTGAATTCCTTTAATATTGCAAACATTTAATAAATTGTGTTATAGCTAGACTGTGAAATGAGATGAATCTATATGCAGTGATGTGCAAAAATGATAATAGATTTGTTAAATACGTAAAGTAATTGCCAAATAAAAGTATGATCTTATTTATATGTGTATGAATAGGTATATAAATGTATAAAGTATGAATATAGTACTTATAATGGCAGAAAGAATGGTGTTAGAGTTGCCTTTGAGATGAAGATTTTCATCATTTATTATTTATGATTTCATTGTTTTATATTTAATATATCCTTCATAATATTTTTAAAATGATACTTTGAGCTTCTGAGTTACTCCAAATCACACTGCCAGATTATTATAGTAGGTGCCTAAGAGATGTTTATAGATACATATATTTAAGGGTGTGGTAGGCAGAGTAATGCCCGCCATCCCCCATGGCCATTCCCTAATTGGTAAAACCTGGGAATGTATGAGTTTACATGGCAAATGGCATGCAGATTTGATTAAGGTTAGAGACCTTGAGAGGCGAAGATTAGCTTGCATTATCCAGGTGGTCCCAATCTACTCACATGGATTCTTAAAAGCAGAGAACCTTTCCTAGCAGCAGAGAACCATAGAAATGGCAGCACGATTAGGACTCCACCTACTGTTGCTGGGTTTGAAGAAAAAGGAAGGAGGCATAAGCCAAGGAATATGCGAGGTCTCTAGAAGCAAAACCAACCAAACAAACAAACAAAAACAAAAATCAAAATACACACAAGAAAACAGATTTTCCCCTAAAGTCTCCAGAAAGGAATGCAGCCCTGCAGCTAGCAGAGCCTTTAGTTTTTGCCAAGTCAGACAGTGTTGGACTTCTCCCCGCCTCATCCATGGATTATACTTTCCAAGACTCCCAGTGGATGCCTGAAACCATGGACAGCACTGAACCCTGTATGTACCATGCTTTTTTTCTGATACATACATATCTATGACAAAGCCTAATATATAAATTAGGCACAGTAAGAGATTAATAACAACAGGAATGAAATAAAACAATGATCACAAAATACTATAATAAAAGTCATGTGAATATGGTCTCTCAAAACATCTTATTGTACTGTACTCACCTTTCTTCTTGTGATGATGTGAGATGGCAAAATGCCTATGACATGAGATGAAGTGAGGTAGGCAGTGTGATGTAGCTTTAGGCAACTATTGACCTTCTGCTTCCTATTGTGGTTGACCTTGGATAACTAAAACCCTGGAAAGTGAAACTGAAGATGTTTACTGTAATGAGGTTGTATTGTTAAGCCACCAAGTTTGTTGCTATTTGTTACAAAAGCAATACAAATTCAATAAAAGGGTTCTAAAAATGACTATAAATTATGCTAAAACTGTGGAAGTTATCTTGATACAAGCATCATTTCATTCATTCTAAGTATTTGTGTGCCTTTTGTGCACCCAGACACTCCTTATACTTCATTACTATAGAAAATCGATGCCTACAGAAAAAGCACAATGTACTCTGTTTAGTGTGCAGATGAACATGAACACACACAATATATAGCAGAAAATATGTGCTTGAGCTTGAATCTTAATTAAATAACTCACATGCTTGAACTTCAAGTTATGGAACATTTCATCAAGAAGGAGTCAAATAGGAAAATGCCCTAGATTTCAAAATGGAACAAGGCCCAGATGGATTCACAGAAAGGTTGCAGTTCTCCTCTGAAAAGTGCAGACACAGATTGTTAACTAGATATAAGGGAGCCATTTAACAGAAACTCAAAAATGCAAAAAATAACAGTTTCAGCCCAATTCTCTTGTGAGTAGGAAATTGTTCTTTAACTAAAGTAACATGAGCTTAGGGGAGGGAAAATTAATTTTACAGTTGCATTTATTATGAATATAACATTGGAAAGAACAGAAATACACCAAAGGCAGATGACTTTATAACAGTTTGAGATCATACACTTGAAGAATACCTACATATGCCATATCTGTTAAAATTTCTGTAACAATTCTGTAAAATTTCTGGCCTGAGACACCCAGGCACCCCAAGGCTTCATTTGTATAGTTAGAGTGTTCGAGTAAAAGAATATCAAATATGATTCTGATAATGAGAATAATGAAAATTACTGTCTACATTCTCAGATGTGGCATGCTCAGTGTACCCAATATTAAGAAATCATACTTCTTAATTATTGCTGGAATAGGAAGAATAGCTAATTAGTAAATTAAATATTTACTTTATATTTTTAAGTTTATTTTGAGAGAGAGAGAGAGAGAGAGAGAGAGAGAGCAGGGGAGGGGCAGAGAGAGAGGGAGAGGAAATATCCCAAGCAGGCTCTGGACTATGAGCATGGAGCCCGATGGAAAACTTCACCGCGAGATCATGACCCGAGCTGAAATGAAGTCAGTCGCTTAACCTAGTACACCACCCAAGTGCCCCATAAATTCAATATTTAAAATATATTCATGTATAAGCAGTTTATTCCTATTATTTTGCTTTAAATTCTACTATATAATTTGAATGTACAAAGGAGCTTGCCTCTGTCACTAGTTACCACTATAAGATATATTACCATGCATATTAATAGGTCCTAAGTATTATTTACTTACTATTACATTATATATCACAAAGCTTCAGAAATATGTATCCTATTACTTATTAGCCTTTTGAAATTCCAGAAATCAAACTCCTTGCCTTCACTGAACTCAAAGTTAAAGTTTAACTTTTCTTCTGTTCCATATATTTTTCTGTCTTTCTTACTCATTTTATGCACATAATCTCAACCACTTCCTGCTCAATTGTAGTCTTCATTTTCAGAACTTGGTTACTTGATCTCTTCTTCTTCGCCTCCCTCCCTTTGTTTCTTCCCCTTTTCCCTTCCTCCTTTTCTGCATATAAGCATCTACCATGTGCTAGAGGCTACACTAAGCCTCAAGAAGACACAGATGAATAATGACCTCAGTGAGCTAGCACTGTTTGCAAGGCAGGCTAATAAAACCAAAAATTATAATGGAGGGTTAAAAATATTATAAGAGAAAATTCTATGGGAACACAAAAGAGAGACAAAATACCTATGAGAGTCAGGGAAAACCTGCCAGTGGGAGTAATGCTTCAACCGGGTTTTAATCCACAAGAAAGCTGATCAGGTGAAAAAAGAGAAACATGACTCTGCTTCTTTGTGTACTTTTGGTATCCGGGTTGTGCATGATGTGTGTGTGTGTGTGTGTGTGTGTGTGTGTGTATGTGTGTTTATCCCAGAACTCTGAAGGTACCTGATACACACACACACACACACACACACACACACACACACACACCTTTTTGTTTTTTGGCTTTTGCTAGCATATCACTCAAAATTTTGGTATATATTCTGAATGTAGTGGGGGTAGATAAAGGATTCTAAGAAAATATTCTGTAAGTTCTTTCTTTTAGTTGCTGTTTTTCTGCTCTGCTTATTCCAGCAGAAGGTAAACTTTGGATGCTGAATTCATAGCTGGCAACTTGTACAGCCTTTAGTTTTGTCTGAGTTTTGATTCTGACCTAATACGGTGTAATATTTCCAAATAATTATGATAAAATTAAATTAGTTAATACATATAAAATACTCAGGACAGCACTTCCCATGTTAACTCTTTTTTATTATTAAAAAATTTTAAATGTTTATTTTTGAGGCGGGGGGAAGTAGAAGAGGGGCAGAGAGGGAAGGAGACACAGAATCTGAGGCAGGCTCCAGGCTCTGAGCTGTCAGCACTAAGCCTGACGTGGGGCTCGAACTCACGAACTGTAAGATCATAACCTGAGCCAAGGTTGGACGCTTAACCGACTGAGCCACCCAGGCCCCCCTCACATGTTCTCTTACTCAGCAAAATAAACTGTCTTAAATGAAGAAAGCCTAAAGCAGAGAATAAGGAAGAGATGATGGTTTGAACTTTTAGTGCTGAATATAAAACTTCACCATTTAACTGGGTCTTATACCAACAAAAACTCCTATATTGTTAAAAAATATATACAGTCTTTTTCTGTTATGGTATAAAAACATGAATTCCCCTTTCTAGAAGTTTGGTTCTAAAGAAAAGATGGAAGTTGGAGGTAGTCAAAGCTATGAGGGTCATTAATTAGTAACCAAATAGGTAATTGTTTCAGGAAGATCCCAGAGGGGACATTACTGGATGAGATCCTGGAAAAAACCTCTTACTAGAAAAGGAGTAACACTTATTCTCAGGCAGAAAGGAGTTAACTTGCTTTTTAACTTAGGGAATTTTCCCTGAAAGATGCATTGAACTGTTAATTTATAGATAAGATACCTAACCTATCTAGGACTTGATTCCATGTTCAAAAGTTCACTTAATAACACAGCCTAATTCTGAAGTGCTGCAAAGCTCCAAATGCAACTTTTAGTTGCTCCCACAATTATTTTGTGAGTGATTATGTACCTATACCACATTTCTTTGGGGGATATTTGTACTTTATATGAATCTGTATTTTATCACATTTCCTTTGAGAATAAGAATAGAGCTATCATTCACTTACTTTTGACAACCACTGATTTCTTTAGTCTTGCACCTTTTAGTATTGTTTTTTAAATCTTTCCAAAATATAAGATTTTCATAAGTTCTATGAAGAATTACATAGAACCTAGTTGGGAGTTTGACCAAATTTGTCCAGATGAGAGTACCTGCCTTTGGTTTATTCTGCATTACTCCCTCTGAGCTATTTCTCTCATACTAAGAACTTGCATCTAATTTGGGGAAGCTTTTAGGCAACGTTAATTTTATCATTATTGCATTCCAGGTTTTCTGCCTCCAACCGAGGGTCTAAGCTATGTTTTATTCTACTCTGAAAGCACTCACTTTTAAACTGTTAAAGTTGAAATGGTACATAAATTATTTCATTTATCCACCATCTGCGTCTTCTTATCTATGCACTAATTCTTAAGTTTTGATTATCTCTTAAACTTAATCATGATGGAAATTACTGAAAAATAAAAGTAGAACATCAAGTTCATAAATTCCTTCAACAGAACATTAGTATTCATAATTATACATGTAGAAATCTAAGAAATTTGGAGCCCGAGAAATGCTTAAGTGACATGTAACAACAAATATATTCTAATGGAGCAAGTCTCTGCAAGACAGAGGTTGGCATCTTATGTCCTTTAGCTCAAATCCTGCCACAGATGCCATCTGTTTAGTTTATGCCATCGTTTTAAAACATTTGAGTTATGTGTCAACATTTTGAAATCTGAAATTTACATGTAATTTTTAAAATATAGCTTTTATTATGTTTACAAATAATATATATGATAAGGGGTTAATATACAAAATACATAGAAAACATATACAAGTCAATGCTAAAAAACCAACCAACCAAACAATCCAATTAAAAAATGGGCAGAGGACCTGAATAGATATTTTTCCAAAGAAGACATACATTATTGCCAGCAGACACATGAAAAGATGCTCATCATCACTTACCATCAGGGAAATCCAAATCAAAACCATGGTGGGATATCACCTTAATACCTCTCAAAATGACTAAAATAAAATAGACGAGAAATAACAGGTGTTGACAAGGATGTTCCATTCACTGTTGGCAGGAATATACATTGGTACAGCCACTGTGAAAAACACTATGGAGGTTGCTCCAAAACTTAAAAGAGGAATACCATATTATTCAGTAAGTCCACTACTGGATATTTACTCAAAGAAAACAAAAACACCAATTTGGAAAGATATATGCACATTTATGTTTATTGCAGCACTATTTACAAGAGCAAAGATTTAGAAGTAACCCATATGTCCATTGATAGATGAATGGTTAAAGAAGGGGCACCCAGGTAGCTCAGTTGGTTGAGCATCCAGCTCTTGATTTTGGCTCAGGTCATGATCTCAGGATCATGAGATCAAGCCTCATGTTGGGCTCCATGCTGAATGTGGAGCCT
>CM053570.1:15660684-15721572 GCA_028646485.1 Cryptoprocta ferox
GAAGAGGAGGAGGAAGAGGAGGAGGAGGAAGAGGAGGAGGAGGAGGAGGAGGAGAAAGGTAAAAAAAGAAAAATAAAAAATAAGATGTAGCTGTTATATAGCCATAAAAAAGATGTGATTCTGCCATCTGTGACAACATGGATGGACCCAGAGGGTATGATTCTAAGTAAACAAGTCAGACTGAGAAAGACAAAACCATGATATCACTCATATTTGGAATCTAAAAACAAAACAAAACAAATGAATATGTAAACAAAAAGCAGAATCAGACCTATAAATACAGAGAAAAACCTAATGGGTACCAGAGGGACGAGGTTTGGAGAGATGGGCAAAATGGTAGATGGGGAGTGGAAAGTATGAGCTTCCAGTTATGGAATGAATAAGTCATGGAAATAAAAGGCACAGTGTAGGGAATATACTCAAGATATTGTAAGAGTGTTGTGTGGTGACAGATAGCTATGCTTGGGAGTATAGCATAATATATATAGATGTTGAATCACTATGTTTTACGTCTAAAACTAATGCAAGAGTAATGCAATTTAATGTTAATAGTTGTGTGTCAACTATACTCAAAAGAAAACAAAAAAATCTAACTTCTGTTATTAAGCTCTGAGCCCTAGGAGCAAAGGATCCATGTTCCTTCATGCCTAAGATTAGCTGGGCAAGGCTGGAGCATGAGCTCTAAAGTTGTCTCAGTCAGTCCCTGGCTGGTTTGCTTAGGTCATCAGAGGAAATATAAAAGACCAAAACAAAACAAAACACACAAATAAAAACAGATGATGCAGGGCTTGTAAGATCTACTGGAAACTTGTTCTTTGTGATATGCTTCAAGTAGTAGGGAGCTACTAAAGGGCTTTTAGCAGGCAAATGGAAGAGAATTAAAAAAATTTTTTTAAGTTTATTTATTTTGAAAGACAGAGACCATGCGAGTGGGATAGGGGTAGAGAAATAGCGAGAATCCTAAACAGGCTCTGTGTTGCCAGTGCAGAGCCCAACACAGGACCTGAACTCATGAATCCATGAAATGATGACCTGAACCGAAACTAAGAGTCCTACGCTTAACCAACTGAGCCACCCAAGCACTTCAAAGGGATTTTTTAGTATTGAAATTATTATTCTGGCTGCTGGGTAGATAACAGGTTTAGATTGATCAGAGTGGAAGTAGCAAAGCCAGTCAGAAAGCTACTGAAGTGTGCTAGGCATGATATGATTGTAAGTGACAGATGGAAAAAAATGGATAAATGTGGGGGAAAAAAAACATGACATGAATCATCAGTGACCAGTGGACTGAATACATGGGATTCCTGAGAAAGAGGTAAAGAAGGACACTTTTACATGATAGGGCTGCTCAGTGAAATAGATTGTGGGAGGAGAACTGGGTTTATCAGAGTAAAGATTCTATGTTCAGAGTTGGAAATGTGTTTGAAGTCTGTTGAGATCCTAGTATGCAAGGAGAGGTTTTGAATGGAGATCCCAAAGACAAATGCTGTAGAGTGAAAAGAGAGTGAAAGGCCTGGAAGAGAAAAATAGTCCAGGAAAAGGAAATATGAAGGAACAATCAGGGAAGTAATAAGACTATCAGAACAGTGAACAAACATAGAAACTAAGAAAATATATTACTAAGAATGGAATGTTCAGAGTGGTAAATACTTATAAGATGTCATGTAGAAGAGAGAATGAAAAATGTTCATTGTATTAGGGTCAAAGTGCCTTTTATAATTAAACTATAACATAAAATAAGCCTCATACTTTATACTATAAGGTTCTAGTATTAGTTCTGAGGTTATTCTTTAATACAATTTTTTAAACTGAATTTATTTTAATATTTTCGATTTTGGTCTGACTTTATTTTATTTATCTTTTGATTTTACATTTGATCTTAAGTTGACAAAATTAAATGGATGACAACCTTCAGAATTAGAATATTGCTTTTTTTCTCTAAAGAGAATCCCTATTTATTTATTTTATTATTCATTTATCATTCTTTATCTCATTTTGTCTACCCTCATGCTACCTATAGTTTGCTGGTAGATAATGTATATCTTAAAACCATTTATATATTTCCTTGTTTAAAAATCATCATCATGATCTCATATCTACAAAATCATATTAGTGGAACTGTAGGAGTGATTTGTTTTTCCTGTTAATACTGGCCTTTGATCCATCTTGAGGTCCATGTTGATGTATGTAGATGTAATTTATTTTAATTGCTGTAAGATGTCTTATTAATTTCCATATAGCACATTTTATTTATCCATTCATTTACTGCTGAACACTTAGACTGTTTTCCTCTCTTTGCTGTTACGAAATACACACACTTATGTATGCATACGCATATACACAGAGTCATGAATATCCTCATATGTGTCTATTTCCTTGGCTCAAATTTTGCTAGGATGTATAAATACTGGGACATGGAGTTTCTGGCTTGTAAAATATGTATAATTTAAGGTTCATTAAATACTTGAAAAATTATTTCCAGAATGGCTGCATTCATTTTCATAAGCTTTCCTGTGCTAGAGCCTCAGGACCTTTATTATAACTTAGAGAATATTCGTAGGTTATATATTCAGAAATTCTCATGGTTTCTGTCGTTTCAAGTCTTAAAATATTTCTCAGTAGGTGTGTTTCCACTGATATGGTCTGAAAAGAATAATCAGATTTCATTCATTTCACACAGAATTCTTATTAAGAATTCTTCCAGCTATCTCTTTTACTTTATTTATACATTTATCAACACAAGTGTTTATCAACTTATTGTACTTTTAGCTTTCTTATCTCTTTTATCTAAGCATTTTATGCTCTGGTCAGCACCTCTGAATGCCATGTGGTTGATAGAACTATTTATTATGACATTATTCTGTGGAAATATATTGAAGAAAAGAAGAACATGTGTGTTCTTAAAATGGTGGTCGGGAGGGCGGAGATTGGTGGATGTTTTAGTTGAAGTATTTCATTAGTTAATTTTTTTTTTTGTCTTGAGATCTCACTTAGAAGGGGACAAGGTATAGAATATCCTATAAAGTTCTTTATTCTAGAATCACTTTATAAATTGTCTGCTGAGAAATTATCTTATACAAAGGGATATTCTGAGATTGATTTACTTCACAAAATTTCACATATCTATAACTGAACAACAATAATGACAACATACAGATGGAAAATGAAAATTGAGTTGATTTCCATTGGTTTCACTAGCTTCAGAGGAATATATTTTGGATAAAATTATCTCTTCTTTTTTTCTCTCAGGGGTGAAAACATTTTTCCAATTATTTCCCTCAAATTTTAGCAGTATAAAATAATGCATAAAAGATATCAAGATGCAGAAAATAATAGTTTTATCTAATTTTCCTCCCCAACTCTTATTGAAATGACTAATAGAATATTCAAGTTTGAAACAAAAATCTGAACTGCTTCTAATTAGAGAAGGATGCTACTCACATATAAGGAATAATAACGAATTAGTATTCAATCTAGGGCATGTAGAACTAGACATGAGGAGGTCCCCAAGGAACATTTTATACTTGCTTCTTTTCCTAAGAAACAGTACCATCCCAGGGATGTTACTCAAGAACACGTAAGCAGAAACCCATTAAAAGTTACTGATTTGGGGGTGAGCCTGAGTGGCTCAGTCAGTTAAGCATAAGAGTCTTGATTTTGGTTCAGGTCATGATCTCACAGTTCATGGGACCAAACCCCGTGTAGAGCCCCATGCTGACAGTGCAGAGACTTGGGATTCTCTCTCATCCTCTTTCTCTGTCCCTCCCTTATCTCTCTCAAAATAAATTAAATAAACAAAAAAAAATGTTACTGATTTGTAGTGAGATATGGAAGCAAGGGAAACTGCATCGTATAGGGAGTTTATGACCTGAGCTTCATTTTCCCTGCATAGGATGTATTTGAAACCAGTGGTGGTAACTATACATCATAGTTTGGTTGGTGACTAAACAGAAAGGCAGCCAGGAGCAGAGCTGGTAACAGGTGTGGCTTGAGGCAAAAAGATGTGCAACAAAACCACAAAGTTTCCTAGTATAGGATCTGCTCAAACTGCAGATGGACATAATAAATTGATCAGCTTTGCTGCAGGCTCACCCTTCCCCAAGAAGGAAAGACACAGATATGAGGTTCCTCTGCTAGGTTATTCTATATTTTCTCCCCGCTAACCTCAGGTAGCTTGATCTTTGAACTGATAATGCAATTTGATATCAACAACTTCTCTAGCTTAACATTTTTATTGTGGATGGATTCATGTGAGGTTTGTCTAATAAGATGAAGAAACGCAGTCTTTGGCTGTGATAGATGACTTAATGACATAAACAAGTAGAAATACTATTTAGTATAGCAGCAGAAAAGTGACATGAAATTAAGACACTTTCGTCTTTCCCTTGTTGTAGGTTTCCTATAAGGCTAGTTAGAGAGACATACTTTTAAAAGCCTAGAGAGTAAAATTTGGGGGAGTGGGGTCAGGATTCCTTGACATTTTTGGGTATATTAATTTAAATAATGTTCAAAACATGGTTCAAAGATCACAGATGAGACTATTTGCCTAACCAGTAAGAAAAAAAATCTACATGACAACTTTCTAAAATATTTGGAATCAATTATTTTTAAGCATCCTTTTTGTTTGGGAATTAATTTAGAAAAAAAGGCTCTTCGCTTTACTGGTGATAGTTCTGGAGGTACAGAGTGAGATTTTACATTTGAGTATTCCCTCTTGGCCTCAGGAAGAGATATATTCATCTCTGGCTGTCCATGACATAAGCCCATGAACTGAATATACGCCATATTCCCTTACAGGTAGAGGCTGGCTTTCATCTCAGAGGTTAACAATGCTGAATATGCACTTTTTTGTCTATGTTTTTTCTTTGTCTCTCCTTTTTGTTAATGAATGCAACCACAGCAAGTCCTGACTGATGGAACCTTGCTGGGCAACTTTTGGGAAATGTTTTCCTATATAATAAAGAGACAGTCACCAGAGTGCCTCTATCCTCATGCTAAACCATAGTTGTTCCTAAGTGTGATGTTCAGAACTGTTGCCGCTATCTCATGTTCAAGAGGCAGATATTAGCAGCACACTGAAGATTTCAGAGCAGCTATCTGCTTGATATATGACCGAGTGTCTGCATACCTTTGGAACTTCTCGCCCTGATCTTTTTATTACATGAGACAAGACACAACTCTTCATGTGCCAGTTTTCTGGCCTCTGATGATTCCCTGGCTGATGCTGATGCTGGAGAAGATGAAGAATTGTTCTAGTTTTCAGTGTCTTCTGAATGCATCTTTGTTGTAATCCCATATGTCCTGTTCATCAGTTACCAGTTTCATAGTTTTGATTTCTTGATTCTGTCATCAGAAATAGGGATTCTGTGTGTGTGTGTGTGTGTGTGTGTGTATGTATTTGTGTGTGTGCATATAAATATTAACGTATAATCATACTGTAACTCACATCTTGTTTAATTCAAATTTAGTCTTATTTTTTAGAGCAGTAAGTTGGACAATTTCATCAATTATAAGTTGGTGAAAATAGGGTAAGCTATTCCACCATAGATTCTGAGACTAGCAAATGCCAAACTTTCATGAACCTATGCGTGAGAAACATCTGAAACAGGGCTCTGTATCACAATGCTTCTGATGCATATTCTAACAGCAATATACCTGAGGATGAGGAAACAGCAGGAGAACGTTTCTACTTGGTACAGATAATATCCCTGAATAGATCTGTCCAGTACTAATATTATAAAATAGAGAAGAATGAAACCCCTCATTTTTGGCCTATAAAAACATTCCACAATGACAAAATAGCAGAAAAATGGTTATACAATTTAAGGATAAGAAAAAAAAGAAGCTTTGAAAAAAAATCTTGCTGTAAGGAAAAAGAATAAATGCTAGTATATATCTATCTGCGTTTTCAATATAATTCAATATAACTTGGATCCTCTGTAACAAGAGATGAAATGTGGAATGATAAGACAAAAAACACATGACAAAAGTTCTGGCTGAGAGTCAGATTGAAATAAAACAGAGATGGATGAGATAGGAAAATACTAAAATTAAATTAAATACAGCAGCAGGGAGAAAATTCCCTTATATTTGAGGAAAAGGAAATAACAGAGCTTATACTATAGAAAGTAATATGGAGTTAAAATATGTTCCAGAATAAGAAGGATGGGGCAAAGGAATGAAAATAACAAGCGAAGAGAATATGTTTGGAGCACCAAGAACAGAATTAAACCTGGAGATAATTGGTGCTCCCTAGAGAGATCTCAGAGTACAGTGGAATGGAAGCTATAGTAAGAAATACAATAAAGAAAAATCAAAGAATGTCACATGTCTGTAGGTTGAAAGGGTTCAGCAGGGTTCCTGGGAAGATTAATAGAACTATATACCTGTGTCTACATAAATTATGGTGACTTTCTTTAAATTTTAAGAATACAGAAATAATTGCATAAAAATCTAATCAGAAAGTTTAAAAAAGGAAAAAAGAAAAAAAAACCCTCTAGGATATTCTAGAGAAAGAAAATTAGGGCTTCCTTTAATCTCACCTATAACATTAAATGAAGGAAAATATTAAAACAATAATTCATCTGCATAGTTTTAAGGAAAATATTTGTGACCTAAGATTTCATCCCCTATTTATCCAGTGAATATAAGAAGTGAAAGAGTATTAGGCCCTATCATATTTGTATGTAATGTAAATATATATTGATACCTATATCTAGCTAGCCCACATACATATCAGCCTGAGAAATGATTTAAGAGCTCTAAAAAGGAATGTTATAGTGTAAGACATTTGTTTTGGAATAATTTCAAATGACCTAGAAATATAATTAAAACAAAGTATAATAAATATTATTTCAAAACACAATAAAATGTCTCCTATTTCTTTACCTCTTTACCATTTTTCACCAATATTCTGCCTTTACTGAACTCTGATCTTCCCTGAAAAATTTCATCTGCTGGTGTTTATTCTTAGGAAGATTGCTTGTTTTCCCCTAGAGATATTATTCCACTATCACTTAAAGATTAGGTGTATTTTCCTTTTTTTTCAAATTTTTATTTAAATTCTAGTTAGTTAACATATAGTGTAATATTGGCTGCAGGAGTAGAATTTAGTGATTCATCACATAGAACACTCAGTGTTCATGCCAACAAGTGTCCTCCTTAATACTTATCCACCACCAGTCTCCCTCCATCAATCTTCAGTTTGTTCTCTATAGTTAAGAGTCTCTTACAGTTTGCTTCCATCTCTCTCTCTCTCTTTTTTCCCCTTCCCCTATGTTCATCTGTTTTGTTTCTTAAATTCAACATGGGAATGAAAGCATACGGTATTTGTCTTTCTTTGACTTATTTTGATTAGCATAATCCACCCTAGCTCCATCTATATCACTTTAAAAGGCAAGATTTCATTCTTTTTGATGACTAATATTCCATTGTATATATGTATGCCACATCCTCTTTATCCATTCATCAGTTGATGGACATGTAGACTCTTTCCATAATTTGGCTATTGTTGACAATGCTGCTATAAAAATTGGGGTTCATGTACCTCTATGAATCTGTATTTTTGCATCCTTTGGGTAAATACCTATTGGTGTTAATGCTGGGTCATAGGGTAATTCTATTTTTGATATTTGGAGGAACCTCCACACTGTTTTCCAGAGTGGCTGCATCAGTTTGCATTCCTACCAACAGTACAAGAGTGTTCCCCTTTCTCTCACCACACTCACCACCATCTGTTGTTTCCTGAGTTAATTTTAGCCATTCTGACAGGTGTGAGATGGTATCTTACTTTGGTTTTGATTTGTATTTCCCTGATGATGAGTGATGTCTGTTAGCCATCTAGATGTCTTCTTTGGAAAAAATGTCTATTCATGTCTTCTGTCCATTTTTTAACTGGAATATTTGCTTTTTGGGTGTTGAGTTTGATAAGTTCTTTATATATTTTAGATACCAATCCTGTATCAGATATGCAACTGCAAATATCTTCTACCTCTCTGTAGGATGTCTTTTAGTTTTGTTGATTGTTGCCTTCTTTGGGCAGTAGTTTTGACCTTGATGAAGTCCCAGTAATTTATTTTTTGCTTTTTTTTCCCTTGCCTCTGGTGATGTGTCTTGTAAGATGTTGCTAGTGCTGAGGTCAAAGAGGTTGCTGCCTGTGTTCTCTTCTAGGACTTTGATAGCTTTCTGTCTCACATTTAGGTCTTTCATTCATTGTGAATTTTTGTCTATGGGGTAAGAAAGTGATCCTGTTTCATTCTTCCACATATCTCTGTCTAGTTTTCCTAACACATTTGTTGAAGAGACTATCTTTTTTCTATTGGATATTCTTTTCTGCTTTGTCAGAAATTAGTTGACCTATAGGTGTGGGGCCATTACTGGGTTTTCTATTCTGTTCCATTGATCTATGTGTCTGCTTTTGTGCCAGTAGGCGTATCGTTCTTATGTTGCAAATATCTCCTCTAGTCCAAAAGCTAATATTATGATAACACTAGAAACTAAATTACCTCCTATTCCAGACATTTGCACCTGTTTTTATCACCTTCTTTATCTCAAGTTTTGCGATCTAGCTTTATAATCTATAGTGATAACTTAGAAATTATCCTAGTCTCTCAAATCTTTGGCTTCTTCATCTGGAGGGCTTTTTACCAACACTTTTCTTCTGCCATATGAACTCTCCGAGGTCTAATTTTGAAAAAAAAAAAGGTGACTACTCAGACCACATTGAGTTATGATTTTATATTTTCCAAGTTTGCAAAAAAATTGGCAAGGATTAAATTAACAAAAACTGTTACATAGTTAGAGGTTAAATATTTCACATTATTTTGTGAATTTGAAAATGTGGCAATCCTCCTATAGGCATATACATTGGAGAAAACATTTCACATATGCCAAAAACAGTTATAGCTATACTGTTTAATTTTCATTAAAATATATATCCTAGAAACAACACAAATGTCCATCATAGAAGACTAGCTGAATATATGTGGTATTATGTTGGACAACTGAATGTTTATTTACTTTTAAGATAACTGTCCACAGTCTCCCACTTTTTCTCTATAACACATCATATGTCATATGTCAGCGGACTTCTTGGTATGCTTAGGATGGCTGGATGATTTGAGAGTATGAAGAAGCTTTCTCAAGTCAATATATTTCTTCCTCTCTATGTGCTTCCTATCGTATCTAAATAGAAGTTAGTTCTATTCCATGGCTCAATCTCTCTTTGGTCTCAGGTCTGCAAAGCAGTCCCAACCAAGGCTCTGGGACATAAAATAATAATATTACCTCTTTCCATTATCCCTCCAGCCATGAAGGTGGTAGTGGTTTTCTGACAGGCCCCAAAACATATAGTTTTGGTTGCAAAATGACTGCATGAGTTGTAAAACTTCAATACATCTCCTATATTAAGATGAGAGCATTGTTCGGGATAGAATAGGACCCTGAAACATGTAATGTAGAAATTTTGGAGGAACTGGATGAAGCTGAGAACCTCAGAACTCCCAATTCCCTTTTAATGTTCCTCATCACCAGAAAGAGCCTCATTTTCCACTATCTTTGGAGACTAGCCTGAAAGACTCTGCAGTGACCTGACCAGAGATAGTTGCCTCATAATAATGGTGTTTATTCTCCCCAAAACTCACTTCTACGATCTTTGTTGATAGAGTTTGAATTTATCACTAAGGGGAATATCACAATATGTACTTCATAGAGAGAAAGCTTACGTAGCAAAATAACTGAGACATTACTAGTTTTATTGTCGGGTATTTGAGAATACATGTGAGAATGAATTCTTAGGGCATTAGTCTGAGGAGAATGAATTATAACATTGGATCAGACCAAATTTATTCATATGAGACATTTATATGAGATTTTAGATTTAATGCTTTAGCTTCAAGATGCTGGAAGTGATCTTAGTTGGCTGATTGATACCGGGATTCAAAAGTTGTCTATATGAAGTGAAGTTGGCATGACAGAATATTTCTAGCATAATATGGAGGGAAATAACTAAAATACTCAAGAAAATAGAAATGTTAAAGTGGATTGTGTACGACTGCTCATCCTAACCTGAACTGTATCTCTTGAAAGGTTGAGGAACCAATTTATTCACAAAGGCATTGACAAAAGGCAGGGCAAAACTAACTTTTTCAAAAAAGTTATTTTAGTGGCGGTGTTGATAATAGGAGATGATGCCAATGATATGGACTCCAATAACTTCACTTCTTCTTTCATGTAAATGTTAGGGAATTACTTTGAAAGGAATGAGACTTTCAGATTTAGGATTGTAATATGAGTGGGCTTAGATGATTCTTTTCTTTTTAAATAACAGGTACTTTATTGAACTGTTATAGAATCTGAAGATTTGGCTATTGGGTCACAATGACTATGTGACTTATGCTACCCATTTAAACTAAGGGCTATGTGGTCTGCGAAGCCATAAGAGAGAGGCACATACAGAAACAACCTCTTATTAAATGGAAATAGTACATGTCCTTGAGTGGGTTGTGAAGACACAAACCAATTGCACGAATAAGGAATTCAGACTTCAGTAGAAAGACTCTTACACTAATTTCTATGCTTTCATGAGAAATTATTTATTATGGGTTAATGGAGGAAGAAAAATATCTCAGATCTGGTTTATAGACAGATATGCTGGCACCAGATTGTAATATCGCTGGCCCTTAAACAACACAGGTTTAAACTGTGTGGGTCCACTTATACTCGGATTTTTTCTTGATAAATGTAGTATATATTGTAAATGTATTTTCTCTTCCTTATGACTTTCTTAATAACATTTTCTTTTCTTTAGCCTATTCTATTGTAACACAAAATATGTGTTATTCACTCACGTTATCAGTAGGGCTTCTGTGAACAATAGGCTATTAGTAGTTAAGCTTTGGGGGGAGTCAAAAATATGCAAATTTTTCAGCTGCATGGGCATCGACATCCCTAACTTCTACGTTGTTCAAGAGTCAACTGTAGTCTAAAATCATATTGCAACTCTATTCAGGGGTGACCCTGAAAGAGTGGCAGACAGAATTTCGTCTAGTGAGCACAACTTTAGGCACTATGCCAGTATATCTGATTGTCTGCTTTGTTTGAAGTGATAGCCAGAGGAATGGGTTTTCATGGATTCATGGGCAGTGGCAATTTGCTAATTGATCAGGGAGTTGAGATAAATAAGATTTGATGATAAAGAAGTATTACAAAAATCATGTGAATTGACTTCTCTGAATGGGTATAGCCCATGAACATAATTTCCCGCTGTTGGTACTCACCAAAAAGGTCTAATGAAAATGAGTTTTTCCATAATTAGATAAAATAACCCATGTTTTGGATGTCAATTACTTTCATTCCTTATTCATCTACAAAGTAGTCATGGTGTAAAAATGCAAAGTGTGCATAGGCTTAATAACAGATTGCCCAATCCCGAAGATGATTTCACTACTCCTATCTAAGTATCAAGGGTGCTAAGCACCTGATGTGGTGCTTAGAGAGAGGATGAAAGATTACAAAGGGTCTAAGAGGGGTTATGAATTTAATTTCCTTTCCCTTCCAGAAATGCTTCTGCCACTACCACTATTCATAGTTTTGGGAAGCCAATCTTGATACCACAAACTGCACTGCTGTAACCAAATAACCCATTTCTCTTTTTTCTAAAATTTTCTAACATTTATTTATTTTTGAGAGACAAAAAGAGACAGAGTGGGAGTGGGGGAGGGGTGGAGAGACAGGGAGACACAGAATCTGAAGCAGGCTCCAGGCTCTGAGCTGTCAGCACAGAGCCCGACACAGGGCTTGGACTCACAAACCCTGAGATCATGACCTGAGTAGATGTCAGAAGCTTAACTGACTGAGCCAATCAGGCACCCCTCATATTTCTTTAAAACAAACAAACAAAAAAAAAAAACACAAAGAAACAAAAACCAATGCTCATGGATTTCATGGATTATATCAAATTTACCATCATTACATTCAGCTAGCCTGATACAATTATAGCACCTGCCAAAAAATTATGCAGAGAAGTTGGGGTACCATCCTATTCAATGTAGTACATGCTGTAAAACAATGATAAATAGGGTGTTTTTTATTCGAGAGCCAGAATACACATTATCTGAGACCTAAGGAGTGGAGTGTGAGTGGTCCCTCTACAATACCACTTACCTATTAGTTTGCAAGACTTTTGCTTTCTCTTCCCACAATATTGGACTATTTCTGTTCAGAATTCTTAAGACTTAATGGCGAAAATTTTTCAAAATGGTCTTCCTCTTTTAAGTTGAGAATGCTCATAAGCTCCTTATGATCTTGAGCCAATAGGTAGAACAAGATGATTGATTCCAATGACCAGGAGGAAATAAGGCTGCTGGTACTCAACAGGGAAAACTATGAATGTAACCCACATGTTTTACTGGCACTTCTTTGTACTTTTATGATAAATGGTAGATGTCAGTGGAAAAACATAGTAATTCAATAAATACAAGATTCTAAAGGACTTAGGTACTTCAAAATTAAATTATCCCATCAAGTAGAGGATGCTAACCAGCTTAGAAGTTAGCTAAGGGTGATGGAAAAATGGTATAGGTAAAAAAGAAAGGACATGATGAATATCACTATGAACTTCTCGCTAATTACAAACTATGGGCTGCATTAACAGTGTACGTTTCTGTCATGTATATATCAAACACATTTTTATGTATCTGTTTTTGTATATGTTTGTTTGACCTTCCACCGCCATTTTCTTCCCATTTAGAAAGACGGATTTTAGTGATGCCTAACTTCGCTTTCATAGATCATGAAAATCTCACTAGAAGCCACACACATAACTGATAAGGAGGAATGCATGTTGCCTGGAATCTCTGGAACTGAGATGGCTACCATGATTGTTGGGACTTCATGTCTACTCTCTTTGGAGAGACAGTGTCTCCGCTTGTAATAGATACCACCTTATATTAGTCAGAAACATCAAGTTGTATAGTTGAAGGGTTAGAATTGATGGTAAATGGAAAAAGAAAACATGTACTTAGTATGAATATATATTTTAAAAAGCAATATAATAATAAATGCAAAGTCCAGAAACTACTTACTTCTTGAGTATATGAGGATTGGATAGAAGAGGAAAACATAAATTTATTCAATGATTTTGGCGATGTTCTAATCCTTTTGTTAGATTTTGGAATCATTAGAGTTCATTTGATTATCGTGCTTTGTAACTTCCCTATTTCCCACATATATTCTATTATATGCATCAAAGACTCACTCCTCGCTTATAATCTGTTATCCTTCCTAGCATTAAAATTTTCTTTAATGTTTATTTTTATTTTTGAGAGAGAGGGAGAGAGACAGAACGTTGGTGGGGGAGAGAAAGTGAGAGAGGGAGACACAGGATCCAAAGCAGACTCCAGGCTCTGAGCTGTCAGTGCAGAGCTCGATGCAAGGCTCGAACTCTTGAACCACAAGGTCATCATCACCTGAGTTGAAGTCGATGCTTAATCGACAGCCCCCCAGGCAACCCACTCCTAGCATTTTTTAACTTATTCTTATATGGTCTTGAAATCATATCAGTCATCATTTTCTAGGCCCTTCGCTCTCTCTTTCCCATTTGGTTTCCTATTATCTTCAACTTCTTTATCTAAAATATGACATTACTTTAATTTCAATTTTCATTCTTAATTTTTATCAATATTGTCTATTTTTCTGACTGTCCTTTTGCATCAACTGAAGTGATCATTACATGTTGACTTCCTCTAAAAACAACAATATGACTTCTTTTCCTTTTCCCCCAGTGACAATGAAACACCACCATCCATCTACTCAGTTGCCCATATCATTCTTAATTCCTCTTAATCTTTCAACTTTCCCTATTCTAACATTTATAACACTGGCTTATCTCTCCAACATTTCTTATCTAGATTACTACCACATTTATTTATTACAACATTCATGTTAAGCAAAATTTCATTCTCCCCAGATGTCACTGTTTTACAGTCAAAGTGATCTTTTGAAAGTGCTCTTGTAAATGTTTTTAATTGCACCTTACTGCCATAAGATAAAATAATTATGATGGAATGTTATGAAATAATTTTAAGTTTTTCAAAACTATGAAATTATGTGAGAAAAATATTCAGGATATATTTGAAATCAAATTCATGTCACAAAGAGTCTAATTTGATTTTAGTTTTATAAAAATGTTTATGCATATATGTAACTATATATCTATGTACAGTATCAAAAATCTATCTACCTATCAATCATCTATCATCTATCTATCATATATCTAGATCTATTTTTCTTTCTTTCAATATATCTATCATCTCTCTATCCACACATAGAAAATACTGTGGAGAAACACACCAACATTTTAAGAGTGTTTCTCCCTTAATTAAGGAGTTGTGAGCTATTTTTCCTTTTTTTAAACATGTTCCTGCATTTTTCAAACTATCTACAATATGTTTCTGTGCTTTTTAACTTTTTTACAATAGCTATCTATTGATACAAAGAGACAAACAGGTTAAAAATATAAACAACATATGATTTAGAATTATATTATATATAATATAGGATTTAACTTCCTAGTTGATAAAGAATTTCTCTACTTTTCTTCAAAAACAACTAAAAAACTGAGAGAAAAATACACCAATATTAGATCCTAGGAGATTCTGTCTGATTTAATCCCTGCTCCTTTGTATGAAGTAAATGTCAGCTAACTTCACTTTGCCAGATGTGAGGCATTTATCCATGAATGTTTGCTCATTTGACAATATTAGCTCTGGCTTAAGTCAAATGTTACTTATAGGGGAAGGGAAAAACATTGATATTTAAAGCAACCACACATATATATGCCATG
This sequence comes from Cryptoprocta ferox, assembly GCA_028646485.1. Taxonomy (NCBI): domain Eukaryota; kingdom Metazoa; phylum Chordata; class Mammalia; order Carnivora; family Eupleridae; genus Cryptoprocta; species Cryptoprocta ferox. The sequence continues at coordinate 15,675,527 of CM053570.1, forward strand.
CACACATACACACACACACACATACACACACACACACGCACACACACACACACACACACACACACACACACACACACACACTTTTCTCTGTATCTGTTTAGATCATATCCAGTCCTTTTCTCCCTGCTTCCTCTTCAAATAGAATTTTAAGGGTCTTCTTGGCAAATTATTCTATATAGATCCTACCACTTAATTATTGGTGATGTGTCATCACAGTATGTAATATGACTAAACATCAAAGTTCTAGAATAGTTTAAAGATTTCTACTAAGAGGGTCGGGGACTACACTTGACCGTCTTCCCTTTCACGTCTCTCTTTATTTCCACACTGCCTCATCCAGCAAAGTTAGAAACAGTGTCCTATGGGCAAGTATAGCTTCTAGAATTCTTTTAATTGGTATACTTAATGAATATTGTTGTTCCACTGTTCACATGCTTTAGTCATGCCTATGCTGAGCCCTCTCTTTCAGCACACAGTTCAAGCACATACTATGTGCCAGCAACCATTATTAGTCATGGAAATATCATGTGCAATAGGAGAGAATCAAATCCTTAAGGAGCTCTCACTCAGCTTGCCTAAAAATAAAAACACTGTCAGGGCACCTGTGGGGGGCTCAGTCGGTTAAGCGTCTGACTCTTGATTTCAGCTCAGGGCATGATCTCATAGTTCAGGAGATCGAGCCCTGCATCAGGCTCTCTGTTGACAGCACAGAGCCTGTTTGGAATTCTCTCTCTTCCTCTCTCTCTGCCCCTCCCCTTCTTGTCTCTCTCTCTTTTAATAAATAAATAAACATTAAGAAAATAAAACCACTGGCATATTTAGAGAAATAGCTTTATATTTTTCCACACATATTCATTATTTAATTAAGCCTTAGCATTGTCTATGGCTCATGAATAAAATTATTTCTCACTTCTTCCTTGAAGACTTTTAAAGAAAATTTAAGGTGGCTACTCCAAGTTGATTTTTATGAGAATAAAGAAAAGCAACATTCATGTTATGCTTACCCTTTCCAAGCTTTAACATTATTTTCCAAAAGAAATATGTGCCTATATGACCCAAAGATTTTTTACCACCATAAGTACAATTGGGTATCCATCATCTTAACTTATGCTCCTACATACAGCTTTAATGTCCTAGGAGAACTACAGATGAAATTAAGGCTAGAACAGAAGCTTTGTACAGGCAATAGTATTATGTTATCTGGTTGAAAAGGCAATCAAACATGCACTGTGAGATCAGACAGACCTGGGTTTGAATATCTCTTCTGTCAATTATTCATGCTATAACCTCTGATAAATTATTTTAATTTAACTGGGACAATAATCATCACTCTACAGGATTTTGGGAAGTATTAAATGAGATAGTATATATAAGGTTGCTATCAAGTAAAAATGAAAGAACTCAATAAATGATAGTTTCTCTCTTTGCTCCTATAATAGTGGAGGCAGTTAAGAGGAACTTACTCTAATAAAAGTTAAGAGGATAGACACTAGAGACCTTTCTGGGCTCAAATTGTACCCTTTCCCCTGTGATACTTTGCTATTAGAGATGGTGAACGTACTGGATGAGTTATGATATATAAAGAATAGTGGCTGCTTGCACAATTGGTGGGAATGCAAACTGGAGCAGCCACTCTGGAAAACAGTGTGAAGGTTCCTCAAAAAATTAAAAATAGAACTACCCTACAACCCAGCAATAACACTAATAGGAATGTATCCAAAGGATACAGGAGTGCTAATGCATAGGCAAACCCATAAGAGACAAACACAGAGAACAAACTGAGGGTTGATGGCGCTTGGGGGGCAGGGAGAGAGGGGAAAATGGGTGATGGGCATTGAAGAGGGCACTTGTTGGAATGAGCACTGGGTGTTGTATGTAAGTGATTAATCACAAAAATCTACCCCCAAAACCAAGAGCACACTGTATACACTGTCTGTTAGCTAACTTGACAATAAATTATATTTAAAACATAAAAATAAATTAAAAATGAATATATTTATACAAAAAAGTAAAGAATAGTGGCTGGAATGTAGCTAGTAGCATTATTAGGATTATTAATAGTATCATTATTATTGTTAGTAGTAGTAGTAATAGTATTTTTAATAAAAGTCCTCTCCAATATTAATATTATTATGATTATCATGATTAATAAACAAAAGGAGCCCACTCTGCCCAGAGGTAACCTTTGTGTAGCTGCTATGTCTAAGTTTGGTAAGATATATGTACAGAAACAATACTCTTTCCAATCCCTATGCTAAATCAGATTAAGAAATCAATCTGGGGCACCTGGGTGGCTCAGTCAGTTAAGCGTCTTACTTCAGCTCAGGTCATGATCTCATGGTTTGCGAGTTTGAGCCCCATGTTGGGCTCTTTGTTGACAGCTCAGAGCCTGGAGACTGCTTCGGATTCTGTGTCTCCCTCTCTCTCTGCCCTGCCCCCGCTCAGATTCTGTCTCCGTCTCTCTCTCTCTCTCTCTCAAAAATAAGTGTTGAAAAATTATTAAAAATAAAAGAAACCAATCAACATTTGTACACAATCCACTCCCTCTTCATTCAATCCTAGTACTTATCCTTACTTGAGAGCTCATGAGAAAATCAAACTATCATGTTATTATATGCAGAGAATTATTTTTTCTGAAACAAAAACAACAGCATAACCAAAACTAGCATGATCACCATTATTTCTTTGAGTCATCAGCAGAGTATATCTTTCCCATTCTGCAGTTTTCCATTGGTGTGTCCAAGACATTCCTATTTCACTTTGTTCATTATTAGCTCTAGTACCTCTGACCCTCTTTCTTCTCTCCAGCCCTTTTACTCATAAGAAGACAATTTCTCAAGAATTTCTTCTCTGAGTTATATTTCAGTCTGCCTACTCTGATAAGTTACTTTATGGCCTCTGATAAGTTATGACCTCTGATAGGCTACTCTAATGAGAATTTAAGCTAAGTAATTTGGCCACATAACTTATTTTTTATTTGACCAATCCTTAAGAGAGTATTTTAATGTTATTATTTTAGATACCAATGGAAAATATCTCTGTAAGATTCTTTCTTTTCTAACTTCATTCTGAAAATAAGAATTTCAAAAACCTGTGGAAATGTAATATATATCTGTGTGTGTAAATAGAATAGAATATAATATTGAGCCAATAATCCTTAAAAACTTTTTTCTTTTTTTCTCTACCCTTTAAAGGCTGGTTTACTAGTTAAATATATTTTCTAATAACAACACAACTGTCAGGAATGGATATGGATGATGGGGTTTGCAATGTCTTAAACAGGGAGTTAGTTGTGAATACCCATGTATGTATGTGTGCGTACCTACTCATATATTTTATTGCACATTCCTTACTTCAAACTAATATCCAACCAGGTCAAACTCTTGGTTGTATATGGTGAGAGGGATGAAACTGTTCATTGAAGCTTTAGTGGTAGACAGAAGCACAGCATGTTGAGGACTTCAGGAAAGCTTTTTACTCAACTCTCCTCCCTCAGGAGTTTACATTTTCTGTTTTATCTCTGGGATTGAGTTTAGTGACAAGCACACATTGAAAGGCTGTGAGAAATACCATGGGAACTGCTTAACGGCATTCAGATGAGGGGATGGCATTTGAGTTCCCAGCATCTGGCCTGCCTCTTTTGCATTGGAAATCTTAATCAGGTGAACTTATAGGGTAGGAGGAAAAAGAGATCAGCTACATATCTGTTTTCACCAGTAAAAGATGCATCCTATTTTTGAATCAATTCTAAAGGTTAGAGACCTGAATAATTTTCATTTGATTGACATGTCTAAGGTAGTAAAATGGCTGGTTCTTTGACAATATGTAGAACTTATATTTTTCTACAATTGTTCTACTACATGGACCATTTCATAAATTATATTTTTGCTACAGTCCTCTACTTTGTGATTCTGGTCAATTTATTCTACATTAAGTGACCAGCATGTTTCAATTTATACTATTGTAGTATTTGTGTGGCATTTTATAAGAGAAAAATTAAGCAGTTGACTATGATCTGTAATCAACAGCCAAGCTTTATAATTAATACTCTGTGCTTGAAATGGGTACACATTTGATTGTAAATTATATATAATTGAAATGAAATGCTGCAGTGATTTTTCCACCATTAAATATTTCTAGAATTCCAAGTCTACCTGAGCTGCATAATGTGAGGAGGAATGCAGATATTTTCTCTTTTATTCAGTGGTAAATACGATATAATTCATTCAGTAGTGTGAAATTAATAAAGATAGGAGAAATGAATATAAAAGCAAATGACTGAATTGGAAAAGTAATAAGAATGTAATCACTGAAGCTGTGAGATAAGTAAGGTACTTTGCAATGTTATCACTCTGAATTGTTGTTAAAATATAAAATAATTCTGTTTTGCATATTTTTAAATTCATGAAAACAACTGCTTTGAGTTTGAAAAATTTACTGTATAAAGAATTAACCTCATTCCACAAGACCAGATGTTTAAGGTTAAGTATAATAGAAACCTAAATCTTCTATAAGTCTTATTAAAGGAGAAATATCTGCAGTATCTGAGTTAGATTTCTTTTAACCAAAAACTCCCATTCTGAAATGCTAGCATTCTGACATGGTGACAAATTGCTGGAACAAATGCTAAATAGTTAAATAGACAGGTGATGGATGGCCTCATAAGCCTTGCAGGGCAGCCTGTGTAAGATACTAATTGGTTCTGTGGAACTGGTTTTAGTCAATAAATTCACTTGAGAGATTTTTTGTGTGTTAGACATCTTTTAAAGAATGTAGTGCTATAGGTGACAAAACACTTGCAACATATTAGGCCACCAACAACTTTATTACACCCACTGTGCATGATATCTCTTTTCTTAGATCTGGTTTTACTCAGATGCCAAATATTCATTTTTAAAGCCCATTGAGGAAAGTCTTTATTGGTTCTCTATTTTACCCTTTGACTTTTAAAGACTACCTACTTTTCTCACTCCAAAGAAATTCCTTAATTTTTCCCTCTTACTGGAAGCAACCTGTTTTTTTTTCATAAAATTTAAGTTTTAAAAAAATGGGTTTTAAACATTTTTCCAAAGGATTAGAATAAAAAGAATACTATTACAGTGTACGTGAAAAATGAGCAGATTTAATATTTTTAAGGATGAACAAAATTTTTTCTCTCTTTTTAAAGTAATAAAATCACTTAATATTATCAAATTCATTTTCAAATTTCCAGAATCTTGTTTAATGGAAGGAAAGAATGAGAAAGGAAGAAAGGAAGAATGGAAGGAAGTAGGGCAGGGAAAATGGATTAAGTTCCAGTTGACCATGTCCTTATGAAGTTACTGAGAAACTAAATCTATACTTTCTTAGATTGAGAGATGAATACGAACAAACTGATCTGTTCATTCTTTGCAACTGCCCCAGATGTTTCTGTACAAAAACCGAGAACGTTGGTTACCAATCCCCATAGGCTACTGAAGAAGAAAACATATTGTGTTTCCATTTTCAAAATATCCCAGACAATCCCTCTTTCAAGACTGAGCTAGGTCTATGAAGTGAAATGATTCTTCTGCCCACAATATTCCATCTATACAAAGAAAAAATGAGACACTTTGTAGATAACAAGCAAATAGGCTCTGCAAATGGACTGCATCAGTCTAAACTTAACTCTGGAATTCATTGTGTGACACTGAGCCAGTTACTTTATCTCTTCGTGTCTTAGTTACTGTATTTCTTTGGGTCTCATCTGTAAAGTTGGGATAATATTGGTACCGATTTCATAAGTTTGTAATTGATTTATATGTAAATCACTTATACCCCCATCCAGAACATAATAAGCACTCAATAAATTTCAGCGATTAGTCTTATTATTGTTATTATGATTATCATTATGTGTATTTTTTAATTTATTTAATGAACCTAGCTTTATAGACCTTATATGAAATAAAGGTTTTAACTGGAGATTTCGGCTTATTATTATAATCATTATAAAAGAAAAATGAATAGGGAACAGAATTATATTAACATATACATAATGTTAATTTATATTAACATACACATAATGTTAACTTCATACCTATGAAATACTTTCTCTCTGTTTTAAGGATACGTCTCTTAGCATGACCATTCTCTGTATTCATGAGATCCCCCCAAATCTATGCCAGCTAAATGAAAGTTTATCGAATTAGCTTAGAAATTTCTGATAGCATGTTGAATTATCCTGGTAACACTCATTCTCCTAACCTGAATTAACCTGATTGCTGCTTTGATGTTATCAATTTTATAAAAAATCATAGCTTTTTCTGCTTTTCATGAACAGCATAATTCTAATCATAGCCATAATGCAAATAAAAGAAAATTTTCTCAGTGAAATAGCCAACCTGAAACAAATGAGACAACAAAAAGTATTGTACAAGTTAAAAATCATTTAGCTGTCTGTCACATCAATATCAGTAAGAATCAATCCTGACTTACCATGTCTTAAATAAATAGGAGTCAATATTTTTCATATATGAAGAAATGAGGAAGCTTGTGACATTAGTGAAGAACTAACATTTGTAATTATGAGCAGCGATGGATGTTAACTAGTTTTACTGCGATGATCATCTCACATTGTATACACATATCGAATCATGTTGTACACAGGAAGATAGTATAATGTTATATGTCAATTAGATCTTAAAAAATGAGAAAAAAGAAGCTCAGTGATATTGGTCACAGAATCTCAATGTTCCTCTTTTCCTTTCTATCATGGTGGCACAAAGTTTGCAGCAGCTTTAGACTTCATGTGAGTGTTTAAAACAAGAGGACAGACATGAATGGCACCAGCTACATCTGTTTCTATTTTAGGAAATGCAAAACCCTTCTCAAAAGTTTTCAGTACATTTTACTTGCATTTCATTGATCAGATCTGTGTCACATGGCCATACTTCCCTGCAACAGGGGTGGGAAAAAATGAGTATGTAGTATTTCCAGTCTAGAGTGGAGGTGGCAAGAAAGAACAGTGGATCTCTAGCTGGCTAGCCAATTAACAATATTACAATAATATTCATTTTTATGGAATTAAAAATATTGATAATATTTTAACAAGTTTTTCCCCTCTTGTCAAATTCAGTTTTTTGAAAAATGATTGCCATTCTTGGTCTTTAGTGTATACCAAAGTTAAATTATATTTTAGTATATTAAAAATATTTTTAAATTGTTAGATAAAAATGAGGATATTTTCCTTATTTTTCTTATGACAACAAAACTAAGATTTTTTAATGTTTCACAGGCTTTCTTTTTTTAATTCAGTATAATAAATGTATATTATGCCATGAAAATCTCCTTAATTTTTCCAGTTAGGTTATTTCCAAGATGGTATTTGGCCAAACTTAAGGCTAGTCAACTTTTCCAAATATCATATACATAAACTTTTTATTTATTTATTTATTTGCTTTGTTTTCAGTTTTTTTGTTTGTTGGGTTTTTGTGTTTTTGTTTGTTTGTTTAGTTTCAGGTGTAGAATTTAGTGATTCATCATTTGCATACAATACCCAGTGTTCATCACAAGTGCCCTTCTTAGTACTGATCACCCATTTAATACCCCACCACCACCGCTCCAACTACCTTCAGTTTGTTCTCTATATCGAGTCTCTTTTATGGTTTGCCTCTCTTTTTACTCCTATGTTCATCTGTTTTGTTTCTTAAACTCCACTTATGAATGAAATCATATGATATTTGTCTTTCTCTGACTGATGTATTTCGCTTAGCATAATATACTCTAGCTTCATCCTTGCAACTGCAAATGGAAAGATTTCACTTTTTTATGGCTGAGTAACATTCTATTGTGTTACACACACACACACACCACTTCTCCTTTAGCCATTCATCAGTTGATAGACATTTGGGCTCTTTCCATACTTGGCTATTGTCGATAGTGCTGCTATAAACATCAAGGTCCATGTACCTCTTTGAATCTGTGTTTTTGTATTCTTTGGATAAATACCTAGTAGTGCATTGTTGGGTCATAGGGTAGTTCTATTTTTAACTTTTTGAAGAACCTCCATGCTGTTTTCCAGAGTGGCTGCACCAGTTTGCATTCCTACCAACAGTGTAAGAGGTTCCTGTTTCTCCAGATCCCTCACCACCATCTGGTATTTCCAGAGTTGTTAATTTTAGCCATTCTGACTGGTGTGAGATGGTACCTCATTGTGGTTTTGATCCGTATTTCTCTGTTAACAAGTGATGGTGAATATCTTTTCATGTGTCTGTTAGCCAAGAAATTGTACATATGACTTCCTAGAATGAATGCACTGACAAATTGAATTGTATTCTGATATATGAAACTGCGAATTAATCTCTTCATTATTCACAACTTTCTCAGGAATGCCGTGTTTCTTTATTCTTAGAAAATGTTCACAACTTTTCTGTCAAAAATATATATAAGTATATAAAATTAGAGTTGTATTTAGGGAAGCAAAAGATCATAAAGGGATAATATCAGAACTCAGGCAGTAATTTCTCTGACATCAGCTGTAGTAACATTTTTCTAGATACGTCTCCTAATGCAAGGATATAAATAAACTATTGGGCTATCACAAACAAAAAAGGTCTTTCACAGCAAAAAATATCATCAATGAAACAAAAAGTCAACCTACTGAATGCCAGAAGGTATTTGCAAATGATATATCTGATAAGGGTTAATATCTGAAATATAAAAAGTATTCACATAACACCAAAAAACACTCCCCAAAAAACAAATAATCTGACTAAAAATGGGCAGAAGACATGAATAGACATTTTTCCTAAGAAGACACAGATGGCCAACAGACACATGAAAAGATGCTCAACATTGTTAGTCATTAGGCAAATGCAAATTAAAACCACAATGAGATATCGCCTTAAACCTGTCACATGGCTAAAATAAAAAATACATGAAATAACTGGTGATGAGGATGTGGAGAAAAAGGAAATTGTGCACTATTGGTGTAAATGTAAATTGGTACGGCCACAATGGAAAACAGTATGGATGGTCCTCAAAAATTAAAACTAGAAATATCGTTTAATCTAGTAATTCCATTACTGGGTATTTACCCAAAGAAAATAAAAATATTAATTCAAAAAGATAAATGCAGCCGTATGTTTTCTGCATTATTGATAATAGTCAAGGTATGGAAGCAACTCACGTGTCCATCGACAGGTAAAAGGATAAAAAAATATGTACACACACACACACACATACACACACACACACTGAAATATTATGCAGCCACAAAAAGGATAAAATCTTGCCATTTGTGACAACATGAATGGACTTAGAAGGCATAATCTAGAAGGTATCATACGAAGTAGAATAAATTAGACTGAGAAAAATAGATACCATATTATTTCACGCATGTGTGGAATCTAAAAAACAAAACTAATGAATAAACAAACTAATACAGAATCATACCTATAAATAGAGAGAACAAACTGATGTTTGGCAGACAGAAAGGGAGTAGGGGAATAGGAAAAATGTGTGAAAGGGAGTGGGAGATACAGGCTTCCAGTTATGGAATGAATAAGTCAAAAGAATAAAAGGCATAGCATAGGGAGTATAGTCAATAATACTGTAAAAGCATTGTCTGGTCGTGGTAGTTACCCTTGTGGTGGGCAAAGCATAACATACAGAGAAGTAGAATTTCTATGTTGTACCCCTGAAACTAATGTAACATTGGGTGTCAACTGTACTCAAAAAAAATTAAAAGGTATAATATCCCAAATAACTCTAATCTTTCAAAATTAGAAACACTTCCTCAGTAAATGAAATTGAAATGGGTAGACGTGCAAAAACAAAGTCTGAATCATCCATTTCTGACACAATCAATAATAAAATAATTTAAATTTAATTATGGATAGTATCAACCATATTAATGTTAATGGCAATTTTGCTCTATTCTTCCAGAAACTAGCATTGTATATTTTGAACACTCATTTCATTTTACACATTTATTTATTCAGCAAGAAAAAACAGTAAAGTTGTATTTATGCCAACTTAAAAATCATTTTAAGGGTAGTTGTAGTTCATTCAGTAGCTGAAAAAGGAGGAATTATAATTTCATTTTTATAAACTGAATATATTAACATCTTTTTCTGTCACTTGGCTTTATTCCCCTCCATATATGAATATACAATGTGGGGTGCCTGGGTGGTTCGGTGAGCTAAGTGTCTGACTCTTGATTTTAGCTCAGGTCATGATCTCATGGTGTGTGAGTTCAAGCTCAATGCAGAGCCGGCTTAGGATTATGTCTCCCTCTCTCTCTAGCTTCCCCTTCTCTCTTTTCTCTCAAAAATAAGTAATAAATAAACATCTTTAGAAAAAGGAACATACAATGTATAAAATAGGTGAAGGGGATTATTAGGTGCAAGTTATAAAATGAATGAATTATAGGGATTAAAAGCACAGGATAAAATACATAAAAAACTAACACTATATATACAATCAAATAAACATATAAAATAACCTACAAATAAAATGACATGTCAATTTCTAAACATATTCTTATTTAGTGAATATTATGAAAAATAGTTTGTCACTGTCAAACAATCTAAATTTTGTATTGACACTGAAACATCATGTGGCATTTAGCTATCTATCAACTTATAAAACATTAGAGACTTGAAATACACTATTTAAAAATTGAATATACCATTGAAGTAAAGTATCATCTTTGTGTTGTTTTTAAGAAAACTAAAGTCATTATGGCTCTTTATTACAATCAGAAATATAAATGGAGAAAGCCTATATGGAGATATTGTAAATTTTTGGCCAATAATGGAATTTTACATCTATATACAAGTTAATAGATAGTGGTTTACATTACAATTTTATTCATTAAAATTAACAAATTAGTATGAACAACATAACAGTTTTTATAAAGATTATTTGAAACTTATGAATATGCAACGTTTCACTGGAGACATCTAAAAAGCAAAGGAGCATAGATCACATGACAGAATACAAAAAAGGAGGTCAACAAAATTTAAAACTGATAAAAAATTAAGAACTAAGGAGTTTCACTCCAGTAGGGGCTAGAGATTATATTCTTAACGCATTAAATTCATATATAATACAAACATCCTCGACTTTGTGTCTTATGGGCTTTAATAATTGAGGTTTAGATTCTTAACTGCAATTATAACACTGTCAAAAATCAGTTATTTTTAAAACAGTTTTGTTAAAATATAATTGATGTATATACAGTTTTACTTATTTAAAGTGTACATTTTGATGTTTTTATGCATCCTCACATCCATGACACTATCACCAAAATCAAGAAAGTGACATGTTCAACACAATTCTTATAATTCTCTCGTACCTCACCTCTCTTTCTTCCGCAGGCAACCACTTATCTTTGTCACTTAAAATCAGTTTGCATTTTCTAGAGTTTTATATAAATAGAATCATAAAATAATGTACTTTTTCCCCCTCATTCTTTCACTCAGTATAATTATTATGAGATTTACCTTGTTGCAGGTATCAATAGTTCATTCTGGTTTATTGCAAGTAATATTCCATTGTATGGATATACAGTGAATTCTCATTATTCTCATAATTCATGATATGGAACATTATTTATATTCTATAAAGTCCAAGCAAAGATTGAATTAACAAATACTGAGTCATTGCCCCTGGGGACAATACAGTGTTAGGTTCCTGCCAGCATCTGGTCACAACATTTTTATCAACCAATCACTATATAATACTGTTTTATGTGAGTTTCTGTTTAAGGGCACCTTACTTAATATATATTTTTATTCAATAACATTGAATTTATGACACTATAAGTCATGGTGAAAAGAAGCTTAGTTGATATACATATTTTCTCCAGGAGGCATAGCATTAGACAGTGCTTCAGTACTGTTTGGGGGCCATTTAAACAGCAAAATCACCAACAAAACCCACAAAAATGCAAAAGACATGGCACTAAATAAACAGCAGAAAGGAAACTTGATTATATTATGACAGCTGAAACAAGATCTTGTTCAATGTCAGCTAGAAAAATAAGCTCTTAGGGTGACTCAAATGTTTTCAATGCTCTGTACTTTCACATGTCCACCAATGCTTGTGAAAATGCCATGAGGATTCATTTGGGTGTTATAAATACATTTTAGTTGGTAGCGGAATTTGCACATGGGGAATTCTCAAATATGAAATCCTTAATAATAAGGACTGACTCTACCATAATTGTTTATCCATCCACCCATTGGTGGATATTTGTGTTGTTTAATAGATTTTATCTATTATAAATAATGCTATCAAGAATACTCACGTACTATTATTGGTATGGATGTATGCTTTCTTTCCTCATAGGTAAATTGACCAACAGTGGAATGGCCAAGCGGTATATCACATGTCGGTTTAACTTTTAAGAAACTGTCAAACCGTTTTCTAAAGTGGTTGTAGGATTTTACATTCTCATCAGTAGAGGATAAAAGTTTCTGTTGCTCTAGAGCATTCCCAACATTTGGTACAATCAGTGTTTTTAATTTTATCCAATCCTGTAGGTGTCAGGATGCATTTCAATGATATTTAGCTTGCATTTTCCGAACAACTAATGATGTGAGCATCTTTTCATCTGCTTTTTGCTATCCTTAATCTTCTTTGTTGAACAGTGTTTTCGAATTCTCTGCCCTTTTAAAAACTTTTAAATTGTTTTCTTATTGAGATTTGGGAATTTATATATTCTGAACACATGAAGTATGCTTAGTAAGTATTTTCTTTCAAACTTGTCTTTTCATTTACTTTCTAAAAGCATAAGTTTATATTTTTAGAAAGTCTATTTCATCAATGTTTTTCTATAATGAATTAATCTTTCAGTTCTGTATCTAAGGAATCTTAGCATAAATCAAGGTAAAGCAAACAAACAAAAATGTTCTCTTATGTTTTATTTTAGGACCTTTATAGTTTAACACTTGACATTTACATCTATGATACATTCAGAATTAATTTTCTGTCTATACTGCAAGAAACAAATTTGACTGTTTTTTTGTTTTTGTTTTTGTTTTTGGTGGGTTTTTTGGGCAGATATTCAATTTTTTCTGAAGCATTTGTTGAGAATAGTTACCTTTTTCTTTTTTTAATAATTACTTTTTTCATGCTGAATTGCTTTTACAACATTTTCAAATATAAGTTGTTCATATATATGTGGGTCTATTTCTAAATTCTCTATTTTTTTTTATCTATTTGACTGCAATTTTAAGTCGAAACCACATCTTTTTGATTAGGGTTGCTTACTTCTAGTCCTCTAATTTTATTTTATTTTCAAAGTTATTTGAGCTGTTCAATATCCTTAGCACTACCATATGAATTTTCCAACAAAAATATAGATTTCTATAAAACAACCTTGCTGAGACTTTTATTAGGATTGTGTTGAATCGATAGATAAATCTGGGGAAAATTTATATCATAAATACTGAGTGCTCTAAATCAGAAACATGATAAAAATCTGATTATTTCATGGGTCTTCCTTACATCAGCAGTGTTTTTTTTTATAGTTTTAAATGTATAAGACACACATATTTTGTAAGATTTATCCCAAAGCAATATTATTTTTATTCTATTGAAAATACTACTTTTAAAATTCTGACTGTTCATTGCTACAGTAAAGTTGTAACAGAGCTGATATTTATATATGTGATGCTATATCCTGCTACTTTGCCAAGTTCACTTATTCTCGTAGCTTTTCTTAAACATAGATAATGATGCTTCATACAAATAAAACTTTCCTAATTCTTTTTAAATTTGCATGCCACTTATTTTATTTATGCCTTACCTCACTGGTTACAACTTCAGTACAATGTTGAATAGGGGGGCTGAGAGCAGATATCCTTATCTCATTCCTAATCTTAGGGGGGAAAGCATTCAGTCTTTCAACGTTAAGCGAGATGTTAGCTTAACATTAAAAGCGAACGGTTGTTAGGTGCCCATTATCATATAGATGAAGTTCTCTTTTATTGTTAGTTTCCTGATATTTGTTTGTTTGTTTAAAAGGGAATGGATGTTGGATAAGTCCCATCTGGTCATAATGCTTTATTCTACTCACATATAGTTAGTTAAATTAGCTAGAAATTTTTCTAGAAGTTTTGCACCTAGGTTTGTGGAAATTATTCTTTCAGTTTTCTTACTCACAGTACTTTATGTGGGTTGATATGAGAGATGGTCTCAGAGAATGAGTTGGGAAATACTCTTGCACTTGAATTTTCAAAAAGAGTTTGCGTAGAATCGCTATCATTTCCTTTTAATTGTCTAGTAGAGTTAATCAGTGAACAATATGAGCCTTGAATTTTCTTTATGGCAAGATTTTCAACTTAATTATTTAATGGATATTGGGCTATTTAGTTTTTATCTATTTCTTCTTGAGTGACTTTTGCCAGTTAGTATCTTTTAAGCAATTTGTCCAGTTTAACTGAGTTAATAAAATATATTGTTATAAAATTGTTAACATTCCCTTATTATCCTTTAATATCCATAGAACCTATTGTGATGACACCACTATTATTCCTGATATTAATATTTGTTGTCTTTTTTTCTGATCAGTCGGAGTTGTTGTCAATTTTATTAATGTCAGAGAAACAGCTTCTGGTTCTATTTTCACCAGTGTTTTTCTATTTTCTGTTCAATTGATTTTTGTTCAATTTGACCTTTATCATTTTCTTTGTATTGTTTACTTTGGGATGGATTTGCTTTTATTTTTCTATCTTTTTTTAAGGTGGAAGCTGAGACCATTAATTTGTGACCCTGCCTGCTTTCTAAGACAGGTACTTAGTGCTATAAATTTCCTTCTGAGTGATAGGTTATTCTCATTGTCATTCAGTACAAAATACTTCCAGATTTCCTGTTGATTTCTTCTTTGTTCTATAGGTTATTTAAAATTGTGTTTTTTGGGTTTCCAAATACTTTGGGGAAATCTCTGGAGATCTTTTTGTCATTGATTTCTGATGAAGAGAACATACTTTGTATGGGTTGAGTCTTTTTTAATTTATTGAAATTCAATTTATGGTTCAAATTTTGGCTTATACTGTACTGTGGCTTTTGAGTTGAATGTGTTTTCTCCTGTTGTTGGGTGGAGTGTTCTGTGAATGTCAAGTAGGGCAAGTTGGCTAATAGTGTTGTTCAGGTATTCTATATCTTCAATGATTGTGCATTATCCTATCAATTATTGAGTAAGAGTTACAAAAAGTCTAGTCTGTCTGAAGATGTTTCTTTCTTTCATTTGATCAGCTGTTTTTTTCATGTATTTTGAAGCTTTTATATATAACACCAAAAGCACCCTTTTCCATAAAAAGAAAAAAATGATAAATTACAGTTTACCAAATTTATGAACATCGGATTCCAAGATATTCTTAAGAATGAAAGGATAAGCTAGATACTGGAAGAAAATAAAATTCAAATCACATATTTGGTAAGGGACTTATACCAATATTATATGATAAACTTGAAACAGGTTCAGATAAAGACAACCCAATCAAGAGGTAGGCAGAAATGACAGACATTTCATCTAAGAGGATGCAGAAATGACAAACAATTACATGAATAGGTTTGAGAATCTCTTATAATTATTCATCGGAAAATGCAAACTAAATCACCTATTAGAATGGATGAAATGTAAGAGATGTCCCCAAGCAAGTGTTGGAACAACTGGAGCTCGGGTGGAGCTGCTGGTGGGAATGCAAACTGTAATTCTGGAACACAGCTTGACAGTCAGAGAAACACAAATACTGTATGGTTTCACTCAAAGGAAGAAACAAATCTTAACTCTAGAGAGCAATCTGATGGTTACCAGAGTGGAGGTGGGGTGGTGGAGGATGAGTTAAATAGGTGATGGGGGTTAAGGAGTGCACACTTGTCATGATGAGCACAGTGTGACATATGGAAGTGTTGAATGACTACATTGTACACCTGAAACTAATATTACAGTGTATGTTAACTAACCAGATTTAAATAAAAACTTTTAAAAAAGAATTAATTATAAAGTTACCAAATGATCAAACTAATCTACTGCTAGTCACCGAATAGAAATGAATGCATATGTCCATACAGAGATTATATGTGAGTATTCATAGCATATTTACTTAGAGTAGCCAAACATGTGAAACAATTCAAATGTCCATTAACAGCCAAATAAGCAAATATGACATATCCGTATAATGGAATATTACCTAGCAACAAAACAATGCACTATTAAAAAATAGCATGAATACATCTCAGGATAATTATGCTGAATGAAAGAAGAAATAAAAAGTACATTTTTTAATGATTTTATGTATTTGAATTCTAGAAAAGACAAGTAATCTATACTGACAGAAAACGGATGAGTTGTTACCTGGGGATAGGAAGGAAGAGCTTGAGAGAGAGTTTACCGAGGACTATGAGGAAAATTTTAGGGGTGATGGATATGTTTACTATCTTGGGTTCAATGATGCCTATGCATGTTCAAATGTACCTACATTTTAAATTGTAAGTTTATTGTATGTCAATTATATCATAATAAAATTGTCAAAAGCAAAATTAAACCAAAATAGATATAGGACTTAAATGTTTTTCCTTTCATATATATCAGCAACTCAAAGAATTAAGCTTTTAAGCTTTTAAATATATGTAAAACCGTAGTGAGACTATCATAGATGTATTATAGACATGAAGGATCAGATGCAGTAAACTAAGCCTCCAATTTAGTGAATTAATTACAAATATTATACATTTTCATTATTAGTCATTCAATGATTATTTCAGTTTTATTTTACCAAGTAGTTTAATATTAGTGATATATTTTTCTTAATTATTTCTGCTTCCTCATTTTATGCAGTGATAGTATTTTCCTAGTTGTCTGCTATATAAATAAATTTTATTCAACCAGTATTTCATGTACATGGAGACTGATAGAGGCAATAATATTTTGGCTCCCTCTTTTTATGTATTTGTTCCTCAGTGTCTCATCCTTCCCCCCTCTCCTGGTCTCCCCTTGCGCCCACAAACTAAACAAGTGTAGAGAGATTTCTGCTCAGATTTGTCATGTCTGAGGATATTCTTATATTTTTTGTTATTATTACTGGGTGTGGTTCCTGATCCTTAATGATCAAAAGCAATACTTGATGAGCAGTTATGTTCCCGGCTCGGCTGAGTAGACAAAGTAAGTTCTATCAGTGACAAGAACATAATTACTCATGTTCATACTCTTTTGCTTAGTATAGGATCTGGCTCATAGTAGGTGTTTTTAAATATTCATTAAATGAATGAAAAAAATGTTAGCATTCAGCTCAGAAGAGATTATGGCAGAACTGATATTTCCACTTGGTTACCGTCATAAACTAGTACAAGTGCCATTGTGGAATAAGGTAAATAAGCATGGTAAATGTACTCACTCTCACCTGCCTTTTAATTGCTGTTTAAGGATTTTTGCAGAAAGAAACTATTTATTGGGCACCTTCACTGAGTACACTGCAAGAGACTTTACATACATTGTTACAGGTCTTTGAGTTGGCTCTATAAGGTAGGTAGAATTTATACCTTATCCTCCAGGAAAATGAATCCTGGAAGAGGTAGAATGAGTGAACTAAATATAGATATTCTGAGTATGTGTGTTCATTCTAATTATTTTTTTTAAATTAAAGTACAAAATGCTAAAGGTAATATCATGTACATTTACTAAATGACCACATAATCTGGAGCCTGAGATATTTTTCAGTGCCACGTCCTTTGGAAAAATTCATTGTTTTTTTTTAAATATAATTACATCCTGGTTGTAGCTCAGCATTTGTGGGAGCAAAATATTGCCATCTAAAGTTAGTTTTTTTCTTTCCTGGTCCACTCTTTCCTAGCAAGTATTCATACCCACTGCTTAGAACTTAAATTCCATACCTCAAAGGCAAATACTACTGGTATTATCTCATGCCCTCTGGGAATCATCCTGATGCAAATACAACATTCCCCAAGTACTCTAAAGGCAGCTTGCACATGCATTCCTAACTCCCTGACTGTGGCATCTTGCTAAAAACCTATTAATCTTGGCCACTTCATCTCTGGTAGGTCCTTAAATTTGACATTGCAGCCCCACAGGTAAAGCATTTTCTCCTGGCCATTAACTGATATGATAATATATTTAAATATTAAATCACTTTAATATATAGGATTGTTGAATCATTGTATTTTATACCTGAAACTAATATAATACTATATGTTATACTTGAATTAAAAAAGAAAAATTAAAAATAAATAAAAAATAAAGAAGTCATCTTAAATGAGCATCATATTCTTCTCAAGTAATCACACTAGACTCAAAGGTAAGAACATTGTATCTTTCTTTAAATCCATGCATAGAATATATAGTTTTATAAAAATACATTTTTCAACTGAACAGTTTTATGCACAATTGAAGATGTATAGGAATGAAATTTCAGATGGTGAATTGCATTAATGTGACTCAGGATTGCAAACAATAAATGTCAATAAAAGCCATCTATTTTTATCAAAAGTACCTTGAATTCAAAATCCGCTGTAATAGAATTATTATTCAGTTAAATATCCATATAATTTGATTCAAAATCAAAGTAAAAGCATACTACTGAATTATATGTATGAGCTTTATATAAATAGGAACTTTATCCTGCAGTTTAGCAGCTAAAGACATATAGTAAATTGAATTGATTTGCAGTTGAGTTTTCAGATACGCTTCTCTTGTTTCATGGGATGATCAAATAGGGGACATATTATAGGAGTTAAGAGCTAAGCTGTTAAGAAGAGGAGCTGGATTTCTATCCGTCTGAGAACCCACTGTAATGCTGCGTACTTTCTTGCATTTTATCAGACTGTGTGACTCTACACTGTAGGCCTCAGGTCTCTCAGGAACTGATCTATATTAAATATTTTATTTTACTAATACTAAGAATTGTGGCAATACACCAAACTGAACAAACCACTGTTATGTGATTTCCAATACAATGCTTTATATTTATGTGCCATAAAAGCCAACGGTAGACGTATCTAGAATATTGACCTATAAAGCTTAACTACTGAATCAGATATAGCAGGGAGACAGAAGTTGTATAAATAAGTAAAATAATTTTATAGAAACATTTGCTTTAATTTTTGTTATTTTTATAAACTCTAGGTTCTGAAGATAATTTTAAAATTCAAACATCTTAACATATACCCAAATCTCTTCATGCCCAATCTTGGCAATTAATGAAGGTTTGTATTACAGTGAGATATAGTGAGTCATTTCCAATTAGCTTTCATAAAATTGGAAGACCAAGTTCCAATAATGCTACTGTTTTCAAGAGTCATATTATAAACTTATAAGGCTTTTTTTCCTTTAGAAATTCATAATAGTTTGACTCTAATACTCTCTTATTTAATAATTGAGGTTGATTAGTGCAAAACCAAACCCACATAAGTTAAGGGATTCTGAAAGATTATGATTTTAGCCTAAAAATGTAACCAATAAAATTAGGCAGCATTCAATAGCTAGTCTTCATCCATAGGGAACAATGTGGGTTTTTTTTAAAGATTTTATTTTTAAGTAATCTCTACATGCAACACGGAGTTCGATCTTACAACCCTGAAATCAAGACTCACATGCTCTCCCCCCTAAGCCAGCCAGGTTCTGCAGGGGGTTTTTCTTGAGATTAAGTTTATGATGAACATTAACCAAATTCTCCACTTAGTGTTAGAGTTTACAAGAGATAAAAATGAAAATTACCTACAATTTGCTGTTTTTCCCTCCCACAAATGTTTGTGCCTTTTTAGCTATTGTTGTTATTAATTAAGAAAAATCTTAGTATGCTTACATTCATATTAATGATTTTTAAAGGAATTAAAAATGAATAAGTATCTAAAAATGATAGTTTTGAAACTGGAAAAATAAAAAAGCTAATACTTTTTCTACATTTATAGGAATTTATTTTTTCTTTCTTTTTTCTGGTCATTGTAAATGGTTAAAGAAAAGGTATGCTTTTGTGGGCTTTTTCCATGTTGCTTATTTTTAGCATTGTACTTTTTATTAAAAACCAACACAAAATTATAGGTCATATACAAAAATATTCTTTAAAACTTAAGCAATGACAAGTTTAATATTTTTAAAGGATATAGAAATATTCATACACCACTTTTTTGCTGTAAAGTGAAAAAGTTATGCCAAAATCCAGTAAATTGTTCATACCTTCTTCATCTTTGTTTTCCAGCTAACATGTTTAGGGTGTTATCAAAGGAATTACGTGAAGTGGGGGAAATAATAAGGGGATAAATGCTGATGACATGCTTTGGAATAAAAAGGCCATCTAGAGATAATTTCTTTGTGCTTGTCGTATTGAAGTCCTATCCTTAATTCCTCATCAAATTTACTAATCTCTGCCTATATCATGCTACATCAGAAATCTGAAAGAAATAAAATTAGTTGGTGTCATGGTCATTTTTCTTTAGCATTTCACTCTTTATACTGGAGTGTCTCCTGAGAATGTCAAGCTGAGTTTACTTGGGAGCATTTCTTAAGAGATATTACAGATCAATAAAGAGACTGCAAACACTGTGCTGCTACTCTAAATATCTCAGTCAAGAGTAGAAGATACAGTGTATTCTCCCTCTGAACTATGAGATGTTTGAGGACAACAACTGTGTCTCAATCCCCTTGAGCTCTCTAGTTCCTATCCCAGTACCCAGATGTGTCAGGAGCTAATGTTTGTTATACTGACTTCAAACTATGGCTTGTGAGATGAAGTGGTGGAGCAAAGACTGAACAAGGAAGTGGATCATCCTGCAAAAGCTTGAGGTAGGGCTAATAAAACCAAGAAGCTGGAATGATAGGAAGGGAATGGCATTGGGGCAGGGCACAAGTGCATAGAAGTCTTAACTTGGAATTCAGGCAGCAGTATCCCTACTCCAAGGAGATGATGGGATGTTTCAGGGAACAGTTTCTGATCCTGCTTTTGTCGAGGCTATAAATATTAATAAGGATATAATTTCTCGACAGTTCCCTCACCGTATAGCCCCAGCGAAATGTCCTAGTCAAGTCAAGCACTAGAGTTGATCCCATAACCCAGCATATTATCCTCCACCTTTCCATTGCATCCATCTCTCTTAAAGACATTACCAGCTGCTTCCCCTCCTCTCCACACCTTTTCCAGGTTGGGGTCTGCAACAGAGTATGCGGGTGAGTACCAGGAAGAAAAAAAGGTAAAGGTCCTGTGAAATGATTTGATTTTTTTTTCTATGTTTGGGTTTAAGCAGGGCTCACTGTTACCAGAGAAGGGAATGTGATTCTGGCATTCTGGCAACACATTTAGTGGAAGACAGACAGATAGAAAGCAGGACAGGCTGCTGCCAAGAATGACCAGCAAAAACAGAGAAAGAAGAAAGGTCTGGTGCTGGGAGAAAGAAAATAAAGAGAAGGGAAATCTGTGAGAGAAACTGAATAAGAGAGGAAGAGAAATGTCTTTGGGGACACTTCCAGAGTAATGAGTACCCACCCTGCCATTTTTTTAGAGTTGGAAAGTCTGATAATATTTTTTAAATTTGCTTTATTGGAGGCAATGATTTACATCTAATAAAAGTCACCAGTGTTATGTGTACAATTCTATGATATTTGACAATATATGGAATCATGTGACCCCCAATGCTATCAGGGCAGAGAAAAGTTCCACCAACCCAAAATGCTCCCCCTATGTCCCTTTGCAGGCAATCTTCTCCTTCCCACCCCCATTCCTGGCCCTCTCTTTCTTTTGCTATTAGTAATCCTTTATTAGAAGACAATTTTCAGTATCCAAAAGTATATAAGGAATGATGTAAAAACTTGCCCACACCATTGTTGACTGACTTTGTCATCCCTAGCACTCACTTTATGATATTTGCTTTCTTTTTAAAAATCCAGTATTACAGATAGAATTAAAATCCATGCTGACCCCTTTCAAAATCCTCTCTTCCAGGTCCTACTTTTGCATTTTTTATTCCTGTGCATATTTTATTAATTTACTATATACCTGTGGGTCCATGGGTTTTGTATGGTCATTTTCTATTTTTAAAGGTGAGTAGAGAGGTGCCTGGGTGGCTTAGTCGGTTAAGCGACCGACTTCAGCTCAGGTCATGATCTCACAGTTTGTGGGTTCGAGCCCTGCATCAGGGTTTGTGCTGACAGCTCAGAGCCTGGAGCCTGCTTCCAATTCTGTGTGTGTCTCTCTCTCTGCCTCTCCCCCATTCATGCTCTGTCTCTCTGTCTCTCAAAATAAAATAAACATTGAAAAAAATTTTTAATAAAACAATAATAAAAATAAAGGTGACTAGAGATGACATACTATTGAATATATTATCCTATTGTTTTTTCTCAACATTTTGTTTTGAGATGTATTAGTGATACTTAGTACATTTACTTTATCCAGTTTAGCATATTCTGTTCTACTCCCATATATTTATCCATTCTCTATATGGATAATTTCATTTTTTTTCTAATATTCTACAATTGCAGCTTATAAAAACATTTATTCTTCTTTTAAATTTTATGAGAGAGAGACAGAGGTGAAAGGGGAGAGGGGCAGAGGAAGAGAGAATCTAAAGTAGGCTTCAAGCCCAGTGAGGAGCCCAACACAGGGCTCAGTCCCATGACTCCAGGATCATGACCTGAGCTGAAATCAAGAGTTGGAGGCTCAACAGACTGAGCCACCCAGGCACCACATATATTCTTGTATACAAATACAAGAATTCCTCTAAGATGTACATCTGGTAATAAGTTACTGACCCACAGAATATACTCCTCTTAAATTCTCCCAGATATTGACAAATTGCCTTTCCAAAAATTGAAGATATTATACTAATTTAAAAGTATATTGGGGCACCTGGGTGGCTCAGTCAGTTAAGCGTCCGACTTTGGCTCAGGTCATGATCATTCGGTTGGTGAGTTCGAGCCCCGTGTTGGGCTCTGTGCTGACAGCTCAGAGCCAGGAGCCTGTTTCAGATTCTGTGTCTCCCTCTCTCCTCTGTCTCTCCCCCACTCACACTCTGCCTTGCTCTCTCTCTCTATCAAAAATAAACATAATTTTTAAAAAAAAGTATACAAGGGTACCTGTAGTTCTATATATTTACCGATGTTGATGTTAATAATTTGTTAGTTTGATATTTCAATGGGTATGAAAAAGTATCCACTATACATATATATAAACCATTAGCGTCTTCTTTTTGAAAAACTTTCATATACTTTGCCATTGAATGTATTATCTTTTTCTTATTGTCTGAAGCAATTTTAAAATATATTCTAGATACTAATTGCCATTCATATGAGTTGCATCTGTTTTCCTTCAGTCTTTGGCATAGATTTTCACTTTGATTTTTCTCCCCCCATGGAATTAAAGGTACCTAGATAAACTTCCCTGGTGGTTGTGGCAAGAAATGTTAAATAGCATAAAAATATCAAGAAAAAAAAGAAAAAAAATGTCAAGGAAAATGCCTCCTCCATGGCTGGCATTGATGCAAATCTGTTGGATTATATCAGGCCACAATATTTCTTATCCTTTTCTTTCTGTAATAGGTGTACACAGAATACCTATCTAATGGTGAGAAATGAGATTTCCCAGGCTCACCTTGTATTTTTCTATGAGAAACTATGCTGCAATGAATAACCCTGAGCACGTCATTTCACTTGTACAGGTAGAAGAATTCATTATTTATTTTCTACTTATTACCTTTGATCTGCTTCACCATTATTTTAATTGTAAAAATTTTTAATTTTAATGCATTCAAACATAAAATTCTTTTCCTTTCCATATGTTCATTTAGGGTTTAGTTTTAAAAATACTTTAGTCCTGGGGTGGCCGGTTGGCTCAGTTGGTTGGCTCAGGTCATGATCGCTGGGTTCATGAATTCAATCCCTGCCTAGGGCTGTGTGCTAACAGCTCAGAGCCTGGAGCCTGCTTCAGATTCTGTATCTCCTTCTCTCTCTGCCCCTCCCCCACTTGCACTCTCTTTCTCTCTCAAAAGTAAATACACATTGAAAAATAAATAAATAAAAAAGCTTCAGTCCTAAAGAGTCATAAATAGTTTCTTCTACATTTTCCTTTATTTATTAATTTTTTTTGGTTGTACATTTTGGTCTTTTATTCAGTTGTAGTGCAACTAGGTCCACAGGAAAACATAGAAATTTATTTATTTTTTTCATGCAAACAAAAAAACTGTCCAAGCACTACTGACTGAATATTTTCCCACTGACCTGTAATGCTGCCTCTAACATACATTTGGATACTCTATATGCATGGGCCTGTTTTGCAGTTTGTTTCTCTCCCATTGGCTTATTGTGAAGACAACACATCCTTAATTACCATAGAATTAGGATAACTCCTGAAGTCAGGTAGACTAAATCTATCTCTCAGTCTTCAGAATTCTCCAAGATATTCTTGATCTTGTGCCCTTCCACACACACACATATATGTTAGATATTATTGGGAATTTAAAAAACTTTGTTGCTATGGTATACAATATTTATTTATAGTTACAATTTCTAATGCTTTGATGCTGATTTCTAGAACAAACATTATTATTATTGGTCTTGTTTCAAGAAAGCTTGCTAATGTCTATAATAGCTTGTGGTACTATGGGACTGCCTATATGGGCTATCATTTTATATGCAAATAAGGCTTCTTTTCATCCTTTACAAATATTGCATACTTCCCCCTTTTTTTTTTTTTTCTTAATGTGTTGTTTAGAACCTTCAGGGCACGATTGAATAAAAGTGGTGTTGCTAGTCACCCTGTCCCTTGATTTTTAAAGGAAATGTTTCTCATGCTTCTTTAAAAATGAATTTGCTGAGATAGAGAAGATCAATTTTACTTAGTTAAAGAAATTCCCATATATTACTGGTTTGCTAAGAATTGTTTTTAAGTTCTAAGTTATTTTTTAATATTTTTGTCTCTTCCATTTGATCAGGAAAATCCTATATTTTTTTATTTTTTAAATTGGTACATGTGTGATGCAGCTTGATTATAATTACAAATGTGCTTACCCATATGTCTTTCCATTTATATAAATATAAATATAAATATAAATATAAATATACTTGCATAAAATATATGTGTAAGCATACACATACATATATTTCTACATTTGGTCTTCTAAAATTTTGCTTATAATTTTTGAATCCATATTTACAGGTGATATTGACCTCTTTCTTCTCATATCTATGTATAGTATCGATATCAAAATTTCACTATCTGTATATGGGTAATTTGGAGACTTATTCTCTGAATGAGTTTGTATAAGACAGAATTTATATGCTTAATTAATATTGGGGCACATTACCTATCATACAGTAAGGACAAAACAAATTAAAGTAAAACCTTGGACTGTGAGTAGCTTGTTCTATGAGTGTTCCACAAGATGAGTAAACATTTCCAATAAATTATAACTTGATGACCAAGCGATGTCTTACAATACAAGTAGTGTGTGATATGGAATGTCACATGATCATAGCTGAGTCAGTGGTTCTTCATTCTCTCTCACTGTGGGATTGTGGGTGATGTCTCCCATGCTTGGATGCTCGGTGTCAGGCCATAGTGTTTGGCAGAAATCAGTAATTATTCAGAACATTGGAAGGTGCCCACAACTGGCACTAGTGTATTTTTTGTCACTTCAAAACACCTATGGACTGTTCTTTGCTTTTCCACACAAGAGTAAGCTTAGTGATGCTTTGCTTCATCCTAGGTTAGGCTGCCTGCAGATATAGACCCTTTCCTCTGCTGCCTTATTACCAGTTACATTAAATACAGAATATGACGAGAGTTTATTAATACTGTACTGTAGTCAATATCTCTGTGAGCATATACAATGGCCCCCGTTCAGAAAAAGATTCCATTGAGCCAGTAGATAGCAGTGATTCTGTTAATGACAGTGAAAATCATCCTACACAATAAACTTCCTGTCTCTTGTCTCACAGTGACCACAAAGGTTTTTAAAGGTAAGTGCAAGTTAATTTGTTTATTTTTCTTTATATTTTGTATTTTATTATTTTGTATTATATTACAGTATTGTAATCATTTTTATGTGAATATTTTGGGGGTGTGGAATGAATCATCTTGAGTTTCTGTTATTTCTTATGGGGGAATTTACTTTAATATACAAGTGCTTTGCATACAAGCATGTTTCCAGAAAAACTTATGCTCGCAAACCAAGGTTTTACTGTATATGAATCCTACAGCATAAATCCCAAAACTCAGTAGCCTTCACTTTCTAACCAGGGGTACCTACTCTTAATGTTACCAGCAGACTAGAGGGATTATCCTGTCAGTTTCCCTGTAAAGGTCCTTTTATCATTTTTATGGTGAGATTTTTGTATATTTCTGGCCTCTTCTGACTGTTTCGGAGTTAATTTCTGCTTCCAAGTTAAGTAGCTGATAATAAACCAAAACATTTCTGAGTGTTTACTCCAAGAATACATAAGTCAATTTTAATCAATTCACTTATTTCATGTACAAAGCTTAGGGTAAGTACTTTATAAAGATTTATTTAAATCTGAAAAACTTTTATGAGGATAGATAAAGACACTGAGGCACAGAGAAGTCAAGTAACTTCCTAAGGTCACTTAGCTCGTAAGTCAGAGATGGGATTCAAGCCTGGGCATTATGTATCCTGAATCCTTGCTCCTTTTGCCACACATGATGTTACTGCCCCTCTCAGTTTTCCAGGTATTCCCCTAGAAGACCCTTACTAAAGCGCAGAACTTGACATGGGGCTGGAAATCAGGAACCATGGCCAAAGCTGAAGTTGGAGGATTAACCGACTGAGTCACCCAGACACCTCTGAAAGTCAAATTTTTGATACCTAATACAGGTCAGGTGAGATGCCATGTTTTCTAAATATTCATGATAAATAAGTTGATGAAGAGCAAGATGCTACAGCTTATGTTTATGGGTATTTGAATTTCAGTTAAACTAGAAATGAAAACTTTGCTTTGTGTAAAACCAGTGTACTTAATTGAATGCAGAAAGCTTATTGTATTTGGAACATTCTGAGCTGAGAGAGAGACTGGTGTTCACACAGGAAAGTGTATTGAAGAAATTAAGAAATCAGGTACTTTATATAGAATGCATTGCACATGCTTGTGATTTTGTGAATTCTTATTACTTTAAACGGCAAGTAGAGTTTCAAGGCCTCTGGAGTTGTTATTATTAGTTTCACATCTAAATAAACATTGGGAAGAAGAACCCATGCAGGGTACTCCCAATTTAGTGTGGCCTAGTTTAGGAGCATCATCCCCAGAGTCAACTCACTAAAAATCTAATGGGTTAAAGAAGCATTCTGTATAGCAGATCCTTTTAGCGCCCAAACCAGATCCTCTTACAATTCCCATCCAGGTCAGGCCCCTACTGTCTCCTGTCAGCCCCCGACTGACTTGACGATTGAAGACTCTTTCCCAGTTTATACACAAGCTAGGCCAGAAATGCTGAAGTGTTAACCCTGCTGTAAGTAGTCCAGTGAAGAATATAAGTCAGAGCTCAAATACCCCCAGCTTCCTCGCCCCTTTATATGGGGATTAGGGCAGCTCTGAGGCATTTTCTACTCTGTCAAAGTCCCCAAAGAAAACTAGCCACAGTTTTACACAATGCTACCCTGTTCAAAATAACAACATTTTTGAGGAGTAGGGGGAGGAGTTTTGTCTCTCTTTCCAACTCTCTACTTTGTGTTTCTTGAAATCACCTCTCAAGTAAACTATGTCTTCTCATTACTACCATATCCCCCCATAATTATTTTTTATCTCTAACATTCAAATGACCACCCTGAGCACCATTTATATATACCTACTTGTATATGGGGCCCACTGCAAAATGTAAATGCACAGCCCTTTGTTTAAAAAGCAAGAAAAAAGTGCCCCTGAAGTTACTAAAATGTAAAACCTCTTCTTTTCTTCTGCTAGTTCTCTTTCAATGTGTCGAGGTGTTTTGTATCTACAAGTTAATCTTGCAGAGTGCAGACACTCATTGCTACCAGAGAGCTTCACCCTGTTGACCCTGCATGTTCACTCAGTCCACTGATGGCTGGGTTCCTCTTCTCACTAGTCACTGATATGCTATGCCCTGGCCAGGGGAAGAGAAGTCAAGCTCCCTTCCCTGTGGCATGGCTGCCCCGATTCAGAGTTGGCAGGAAATTACCAAGGAATTACAACCTCTGCAATAGGACACACAAGGTACTTGGATCGAGGTTGAGCTAGAGGCTCATTCCCACCAAGTTACCCACCAAACATGCCATGTACTCTTTTCAAGTACATGACTCTCTTACAACACTGAATTCCATTCTATCTCTAACTGTCTACCAATTTAATAAAGATATTCTCCACTGCCTTCATGGGAGTGGGTATCATGTATGTATATATATATATATATATATATATATATATATATATATATATATATATATAACTTTTTTCTCCATATATCTCCTGACATTATTCTTGGTGCTTTGGGGATGCCCGATGACATTGTTATAAAGCTGGATTTCTATCTCAACTCCATTTGCAATGAATACTTTCTTCAGTTCACATCTAGAGTCTTGAGGCCAACCCTTAGAGCAATGCTGTCATGATCATTCCTATTCTGTGTAAGGTCCTGAGCTGGTCACTATCATATGGGGCACTGCAGAGACAGTGGTGGCTTTCCAGGTATTCACCTTTAAGAGGACCTTACATTAGCCAACACTGGCTGCACATCCAGGGCAAGATGTGGGAATGCAGGGTTATTCCGAAAATGAGCAGTCAGTGGGGCTGAAAATGTAGGAAGGCTTTTAGAAGGTAGAATTTTATCTGGGTCTTCAAGATAATTCCTGTACCAACAAGATCGAATTCTAAGAAACTTCATAATTCACAATATGTAACTCCCATCTTCACTACTAAACGAGGTTGGAAACATACCGGAAACTGTGTTGACTTAGCCTTACGACAAGTCTGTAGTCTCATTAATACTTGGCAATGCTTTTGCTCATCTGTAAGAGACTCCTTATTCCCTGGTTTGTCCAACTTTTTCTACTCTCATTTCAAACCTCTCCTCTCTCACTTAGCCTAGATAACTGGATGCCATTCTTTTGGAATCACATCCTTTGGCCAGCAGGAATCCCCCACGACATTCATGTGCTAATTACATCAGCCCAGTCTGTATTGGCTGCTTTTCCCTTCGCTTCCAATCACTCTGTGGGTATGTTTTTATTCTAATGGCCAACAGTGTTTGTTAAATGCACATATTTCCTCAATTTAGTTAATTCCATCCTCATTAAAAAAAAAGAAGTTTTGCTTCCAACTTTACTAAGAAAAAGTCCAGGTGACTGAAGGTGTCTAGCTTTGTCCTGCAAGTCCAACTGTCTATGTCTTTAACTGCCTCTGCTTCCTCTTTAAGCTTAACCAGTCTATAGTCTCCTATCACTTTGGTAAGCAAGTAACCCTTTGCCTAACCGTGCAGGGAAGATCAAATTAAAATTGGCTACAAGATTTTAAACTAAGCCATAATCTATTAAGCAGAGGACTGAAGTTCATTTCACCTACTGGGAGAAAAATTAAATTGAAAATGATTTTATATTATTTTAAAAATATTGAGTAATATACCTTTGATGTATATATTTTTGGCACATTAGTGTAGGTATCTTTAATGGCAGTGCTGAGTTCTTACTGGTTGACTTTTTATATTCCAGGTTTTCTTACCAGAAATTCTTCATAAATGCATAAGTATATACATGACTTTAGTTACTGAAATGCTGTAACTAATAGGATGCTTTTGGCAAGATCCCTTTCTACTTTAAATGAGATATTATCTAAAGTTCTTTTCCTACTTAGTTTTATTCATATACCTACTGTTGGGCAACATAGATGAGACAGGGCATATGTAACTATTTTGATTATCAAAAGTGCAGTGTAAAATTTTTCTCTTTTCTCTTTATATATTCTCTGAAGTAAAATGCTAGAGGTGATAAAGTGACAGAGAAAGAAACTTGGTAATAATAGGAACTCAGCAGACAGCAAAGTTCACACTTTTCCACCTTCATGTTCTAGCACTTTTAGCCTGAACTGTTAATTGTTCTTACAGCCTAACTCCTAGTGCCAGCAAAAAAAAAAAAAAAAAAAAAAAAAAAAAGCAATATATTCCCATGGAAAATAATTATCTAATTATCAAATAATTATCGTTACATTTATGGAGCAAGATTTTCATTTTAAAAAGTTTTTCTTGGTTTTTGTTAACAAAAATAAATTTAGAATTTCACATACTCCCCTTTGCTAACCTAGTAGTCTGCAGAATGGTTGGAAGCAACTTAAATATTTTTCCTTAAGAGGCGCCATAGAAAGATGAGTTATATGTGTCTATCTCTCCTGAAATTAATTCTATAGAAACTAGAAAAATAATTTTCTTCCTAGTATAAACAACTTTCTCAATCTTGAAATAAAGTTCAGAAAGGTTAACATTTTCTTTGTTTTCTTTAGAAACAAAATTCCTCAAAAAACAGCTTTGAGCTTGTCAGTTCCTATCTAACTTTTTCATTTTCATCAAAAGAACCAACCATTTTCTCACTGGATCTCTCCCCTTCACATCTGACTTTCTGCCCTCTTTGGATGACAGCACTCAGGACCAGCGGAGGCCTACCTTCCTTTATCTGGTCTGCAAAAACCAGTCTGGAATCTTCACAATCTCAGCTTCACACAATGCCAAAGTCAAGGCCCTTCCAGATGGCTGACTGAAGTGGTTTTAGGAGAGACTGGGAAGAAAAATTAAGGGCAGTGCTGCAAATTATATAATAGAAGCCTAGAATTTAAGCATACACATTTTCATATTTAGCACCTCTTCAAAGGAAATTTTTATAATAGAACTGCTTTATATTTAGATCTGTATCATCCTTGGTTGCCTTGTCTTGTTCCAATCCTCTAAGGGTACTCTATAAATAATAGTGACACAGAAGTCTCAGCATCTTTTGCAGAAGGTAAATGTTCTCTGTATACAAAGCTGTTGTTGCAACTGGCTCATCCTTACTAGAACCTTTACTGTGCCTATTTTTAATGTGTCCTTGCCTTTGACTTTTGTAATAAAAGGCAGAAGAAAATAAGGATAAATATGATTTCTGTAAACATAAAATCCATGATGCTTGCTCATTTATCTTTGAATGTCTGGCACATAGTAGGTGATCAATAAATATTTGTTGAATGAACAGGGCCATCATTCTCTGACCAAGTTAAGACTATGGTCTTATCACAGTAAATTAAACAGGCTTAAAAACAAACATCTCACATTTCCTATTTAATTCTTCTTGATGCTGTCTTATTATTATTATGATTATTATTATGATTATTATTGACATGCTTATCTAGCCCAAAGTAATGGAATGCATTACTCATTTTCATTGATATATACCCTCACAGAGCAATTAATTTATTTACTTATCTCACAAATGCTTAATTGAGAATCTGCTAAACAAAATGCATGGAGAACATAGCCTGGTCTTTAAATAGCTTATAGTCTAGAGGAGAAGAGGTGAATTTAACCATTGCCTAAAGTATTTCAGTCACAACAAGTTCCATGAAGGAAAAGTTCAGGTGTTACAAGGGCATTAAATTGGAGAAATGTGCTTATGTTATTGAATAGATGCCACTTTAATGGATTACATTTTTCATTTGTTTCATTTCTTATAATTTGGGGCCCAAGCTTATTATAATACATTTTTGATAATTTTACAGTTCATTCCAATTGAGGTACTGCTATATAGTTCCTAGTAGTCATACTTTTCAATAGTCCTGTTTAAATAGTTTTGAATATTTTACAGTAATTAAAATAATCAGTTATGTGCCTTCTTATTTGAAAACTAAAACCTACTCTGGTCACAGCAAAGATGGTCAAGTTTCACTATAGCACCCAAGTTAGTCTAGTTACAGATAAGAAAATCTGATTATTCTC
This sequence comes from Cryptoprocta ferox, assembly GCA_028646485.1. Taxonomy (NCBI): domain Eukaryota; kingdom Metazoa; phylum Chordata; class Mammalia; order Carnivora; family Eupleridae; genus Cryptoprocta; species Cryptoprocta ferox. The sequence continues at coordinate 15,707,416 of CM053570.1, forward strand.
TAATTACCAACAAACTGTAAAATGTTCCCTCACAGAAGGTCAGGTTCTTGACTGATATTCAATCTGGGCTCTGTCATGGTTTCGCCAAATCTTCCTCTCTACTCACGCGTGAGAGTGTGAAGTTTTAGAAAGGCCTAAACTGTTGTCTTCTAGAATGGAATTGCTGCACAATGTCACACACATACTTACTATAAACAGAGTTTTATTACTTTTATAGCATCTCATGTAGCTTTTAGGATATTTGAGATTGTGTGCCTTTAAATGATCATGAACTACTTCTTTCCAAAGAACGCATTTTCAGAATAGCTAAAGAGGAAAGTTCCCCCAGAATGCCAATTTACACTGTATCTCTTTTGCTCACAAGTTTATCTTTCACTGAACAATTTTCAGGTCATCATCCAAGAGGTTAATAACTGGATTGCAGCTTTCCATCACATTGTTAGAAGACTGCTTCCCTTGGTTTACAAATTCTACAAGTATCTTAACACTCGTACTCTGGAAGGGTGGTTTAAATTTTTCATACACCTGTATGATAAGATAGTAGCTTCTTATTGAAATTCGTATCTACCATATGACTTTTGAAAATTACATAAACACGCAAAAAATATATTGGATTTTAAGAAGCCCATCTCCACTCATTATACATTTTTTCCCCAAGAGAAACCATAGTTAATATTTGGTGTATATCACTTCAGGCTTCTAGTCTTCTCTGTGTGAGCCTATGCCTTTGGACTATAAACTTCACAAGTGTTTCTGTTTATTTCTTTCTACCTCATTAGTTGGAACAAGAAGCTAGAGTGGGATGGGGTTGGGTATCTTCCCTCTCCCATGTCAGTTAGGCTCTGATAATACTTTAGCGGGTTATGCTGTAGTTAACAAGTTTCCCCTGAGGGCAGGCCTTGTTAAGAAGAACTCAGTACTCTATATGGTACTGGTGCAAAAACAGACACCTAGATCAGTAGAACAAAATAGAAAGCCCAGAAATAAAACCACAATTATATGCTCAGTTAATCTTCAGGAAGAATATGCAAGGTGAGAAAGACAATTCTCTCTGGGTCCCCTGGGTGGCTCAGTCAGTTAAGTGTCTAACTTTGGCTCACTGCTCATGAGTTCAATCCCCGGGATGGTCTCTGGGCTGACAGCTTGCAGCTCAGAGCCTGGGGCCTGCTTCATATTCTGTCTCCATCTCTCTTCCCCTTTCCCAATCAAGCTTTGTCTCACTGTCTCTCTCAAATATAAATAAACATTTAAAAAAAGACAGTCTCTTCAACAAATGATGTTGGGAAAACTGGAGAGCTACATCCAAAAGAATGGAACCGGACCACTTTCTTTCATTACACACAAAACAAACTCAAAATGGATTAAAGATCTAAATGTGAGACCTGAAATCATAACAATCCTGGAAGAGAGAACAGGCAGTAATTTCTCTGACATTGGCCATACAACACTTTCCTAGATGTCTATCCTATGTCTCCTTAGGCAAGGGAAACAAAAGCGAAAATAAACTATTGGGATTACATCAAAATAAAAAGGTTCTGGACAGCAAAGGGAACAATCAACAACAACAAAAGGCAACATACTGAATGGGAGAAGATATCTGCAAATGACATATTTAATAAAGTGTTAGTATCCAAAATTTATAAAGAACTTATACAACTCAACACCAAAAACAAATAACCCAATTAAAAAATGGGCAGAAGACATAAACTGTTATTTCTTCATGGGAGACAGACACATGAAAAGATGCTCAAAATCACTTATTATTAGGGAAATGCAAATGAAAATCACAATGAGATGTTACTTCACATCTGTGAGAATGGCTAAAAACATCAACATGAGAAACAACAAGTGTTGGCAAGGATGTGGAGAAAAAGGAACTCTTTTGCACTTTTGGTGGGAATGCAAATGGATGCAGTGATTGTAGAAGACAGTACAGGTGTTCCTCAAAAAGTTAAAAAGAGAATGACCCTTTGATCCAGTAGTCACACAACTGGGTATTTACCCAATCATACTACTAACTCCAAGGGATATATACACCCCCTATGTTTCTTGGAGCATTATTTACAATAGTCAAGTTAGAAATGCAGACTAATTGTCCAACTATTGATGAATGGATAAAGAAAATGTGGTGTGTGTGTGTGTGTGTGTGTGTGATAAAATATTATTCAGCCATTAAAAAGAATGAAATCTTGCCATTTCAACAATATGGATGGATCTAGGGAACATAATGCTAAGGAAAATAAGCCAGTCAGAGGAAGACAAATACCATATGGTTTCATTCATATGTGGACTTCAAGAAACAAAACAGAAGAACAAAGGGAACAAAAAAGGAGACATACCAAAAAACAGACTCTTAACTGTGGAGAATAAACAGATGGGTTACCAGAGGGGAGAGAGTGGGGGGATAGGTGAAACAGACAAAGGGGATTAGGAGTACACCTATCTTGATGAGCACTGAGTAATATGGGGAACTGTTGAATCACTATATTGTACACCTGAAACTAATATAACACTGTATGTTAACTACACTGGAATTAACATAAAATAAACTTAAAAAAAAAAAGAACTCAATACTCTGGAGTACCGGCATCCCCTACTTTTCAAAAGTTCACATTATACCCCTTTATGAAAGACCTATATTAGTACTTGTTTTTGTTAACTGAAAGAATTCTGTTGAGGATTTTTGCTTTTATGAAAAAATGTGAAAATAGCAGTCAGCACCTGTTCAGCTGCGTGTAGTACCCTGAGCAGTGAAAGTGGCCCTGCCAAAGTCCTTCCCCAGGAAACTACACTCAGCATCTCCGCATCCAGCCATGATAGCTTTGAACTGCATCCATGAGCTTCTGTGCTTTATCTTGATTTATTCTGGGGAGGATGGACTGAGAGGCAAGCTGGAGCCTTCTAGTTACCCGAGTTTGGGATGAGAAAGCCCAGAGTTGGCTCAGCATTTGGGGATTGGCTGATTGGATATACTGTGTTTTGGGTCAAGAGGTAAAATTGAATTTATTTAAGTTTCAGTTTGCTAACACAGCACCCTGGGCAGGGGTGGCTCCATCGTGGGCCTAGAAAGTTATTTCAACACATCATAACAAGATGTAAAAAGCTGAATAGACTGAAAACTTAGCAGCTTTTTTAGGATCCATAAGAGAGAGGAGGACACAGGGCAAACCACTACCCTCAGACTAGAGAGATAAACAGGTGAATATAAGAAGTCATGGCTTCCCAGAGCAGAAAATATGACAGGAAGCAGTGCTGGGATAGGTAGGGAGACCTGACTATAATAGATGAGTTGCTGGTAAAGGAAACCAGAATACTGTCACCCCAAAATATGCACTGTTGACATAAAAATTATTTTGAGCTGAAGGTAATTAAGAAGCAGGAAACCTAGAAAAAGTTTCTCCTCTTCTGCACAAAGGCAGGATATAAATTCTCCTTCTCTTGGAGACACAGTCCTTTCAACCCAGAGGAATATGCAAAGAAACTTTACTCCATTACTTCCCTCCTATATATTTACCTCCTCACAGTCTGTTAACCTTGGGAAGCCTAAAACTGCTTTCCTTTCTCCTGCCATTTCTCTAAAAATGTGCATTCTTTGTTGAAGATGCTAGATAAGCTAGACTACTTTACGCCATTTTGAGTTACTTTTCATTTAGGTTTCTTACATGAAATATGCATTGCATGCATTAATAAAGATTTCCTCTTGTTGATATGTCTTTTTGTTAGAGTCTCAGCTGAAAACCTAAGATAGGTAGAGGTAAAGGTTTGCTTCTCCTACCCTGGAAGCTCAGTGCTGTTGAAGAAACAAAGTCTGCACACTGAGTAAAAGCAGACTGATGAGCTTATGGTAAGTGTCCTTGAGTGTTGCAATTCAAGGCAATGGGAGCAATGAGTTCCGAGCTGTGCACACACTCATTGTATTTAAATGTTTTCTTTTTAATGTTTATTTATTTTTGAGACAGAGAGACAGAGCATGAGCGAGGGAGAGGCAGAGAGAGAGGGAGACACTGAATCCAAAGCAGATTCCAGGCTCTGAGCTGTCAGCACAGAGCCAGATGGAGGGCTCAACCTCAAGAACAGTGAGGTCATTGACCTGAGCCGAAGTCGGACACTTAATTGACTGAGCCACCCAGGCACCCCATGTATTTAAATATGTTTTAAGAGGTGAAATGGCAACTTCCACACTCCCTACGTGCATAACCCAACCAATGTAATTCAGTCTTCTCTGTGCATTAATAAAAATGTATAAATATAGCTATAGCCACAAGGATACAAATCAGTATCAGTGACTCTATCCCCTTTAACTTCACAATATTATCTCACCAGAACCTTCAGTACAGATTGACACCATTCTTTCAGCCATATAATATGCCATAGTGTTGACTTCAATGATATGTTAATTATGTTATTAATGGACATTCGTGTTGTGAGATCATCTCTTTATATTCTTGAAACATTTGACCAAATTTTAATTTAACTGAACAAAATCAGTGTTCTCGGCCATTTGGGATGCTAGGTAGGTAGAAAGGCCCTTACCTAATGTTTTATGTGAATTGTACAGCGGAACACATCTCAATGGTTTTGCGGTAATGAGCTTTTGCTAGAAAAGGTTTTGCGATAAATTATTTCAGCATTTAGCAAGTTGGCCTGTGTAAGAGGTACTGCCTATAGGATGTAACGTGAGTGGTAAAAAGAAGTCCTGCATACTCCTCCTCCCCCTAAAATATCACTTTGCTTTACTTCTTTAGAATAAATCATTTTATTGAAATAATTTCATTACATATATATGCACTATCTGGAATAATTTAAATGCGCAATTAACCCAAACTCATAAGTAGGTTAGAATATATGTTCCTAACTGAAAACAAGGTAGATAATTGGAGAGAATGGGATACATGTTTTTTGACGAAGGAAACTGGCAAACATTAATACCTTATTTCAAAATAATGCATTTATTTCAGGGTAGCTAATTTTGGAGAGACTTATTTTACTATATTTTTTTCCTTACATAACTTATTATGATTATCTGATATTCATCTTCTAAAGAAAAGCACCACTTAACTTTACCTATGGCCATGTCTAAGTAGAAATATCAAGTCAAACATTTTGTTCAAGTTTTATAAATTTTGGTGTTGAACTTCAGCACAAGCAATTATACTAATAAATTAAAGCTACCCTGGTATAGCATACTGATTGCTCTCCAATGTGATATATGATTTTCAGGACATCATACACCTAGGCCTTACCGTGTCAAATTACAGTATATTAAATTTTACTATTTAATTGAGATTTAATGCAATGGAGGAGAGGTTGGAAACATTTTTCTTAAAAGGGCCAGATAGTTTTAAAAAATTCTGCAGTGAGTAAAGCGATACCTATTGCAAAAACTCAGACCTACCCTTGTAGGGTGAAAGCAATGGCGGGCAGTATATAAACTCGTATCTGTGTCCCAACGTACTTTATGCTGGGTTTGTCCCATAGGCTAAATTTTACCGATCCTTGCTATACCTCGGAGTGAGATGGAGAAGTATGAAATGAGTGTGGTTGGGTAGAAAGGCATTTTCATCCTGAAAATCAAGGTTTTAGGTACATTTCTGAGCTGAAATATTTTTCCATAGCTCTTTCTCTCTTGATATGAAAATAAACAATTCTAAATCCCTGGTTTCCGATGATAACACTGAACCTCAACAGAATTTATATTTCTATGTTAATACTTTGTGCTGAACTTTAATATAATTGGTAAAAAAAACATATGTAACAAAAATAAAGAATAAAAATAATAAATCAACAAAGTTACTCATTGGTCTCAAATTACTGTACTAGGCCATAAGAGATAAGATATTCTGAGGTTAACAGTATATGCTGGTCTTCAACCAGTTCTGGATTCTACACCCCAAGGGTGGAATATGAATATCTTAGTTCCAATCTACAGTAGATTGTACCACGCCCTGAGACAATATGACGCTTCTCTACCTCATTAACATCAGGCTGCGGCAAAAGGTTTGATTTAGGCTGTGATATATGAACACAAGTGCCATATGCCACTTCTGAGCATAGAATATATGACCTATCAGGTGATTCTGCCATGGCTTCCTTCATTCTATATGAGAATCTTATGTCTCAGGTAGTATCTACTTCTCTGGCCTACATCCCAGAAAGAAGAAGACATCTGGAGCAAAGTCACAGTTAACCTACAGCCAGTACGTAATGAGAGGAAGAAATGAATCTTAGTTGTTGTAATTTACTACACTTTACAGGATATTTCCTTCCATAGCATAACCTACTGAAAGCTGACACAAAAATGGCTTACAGAGTTGTTTGCTAGTCTAATAAAAATACTAAAGTGTGAGATGATTTTAGGGCCCAGCAGTAAGCAACAAAGACTAGAAAAATGGCAACCTATGTTATGCATTTGGGGAGCATCTGACAAAACCATTTCTGCAACTACTTGAAAGATAATAAACTGAGCAGGTTGGTGCCTTCAGGCAAAACTGTTGTGAAACGGACTGGTATTAATGTGCGCTCATAACTATTGGTTGTACTTGACAATATATAAAGAAAAAAAGATGACTCCAGAAAGAATTAGATGGTTTATAACTGGGGAATAGGGAGAATCCAGAAATTCTGGGATTTACAGGCTGAAAGAAGCAACTATTTCTCATATATAACTAGTAAAAGGTAAAACTGAGAATTGTTTCAAGTGAAAAAAAAAGTTTAATAGAACTTTGAGATAGTTCTTTGCCTGTGATAACACCTCTTAATGTTTTCAGATACTGTCTAGTAAACTACTTTGTGGATAAAATGGCTTAAGAAAAAAATGACAGAAAAGGTGTGGGTCTCCTACTTGCCTCTGCAAAGCTAATGGTATTGGTAAGAGAGAGAAAACCATATCTGGAAGATAATTACGGATGTGGTTTCACACATACTTGCTGACTGGAAGCAAAGACATTAAACCAAAGTTCTGAGAGAGTCATATTTCTAAAAGAGCTATTAACTTGTATAAAACAGAATGCAATTGCTTGAGATTTAAGACACATTCTGAACCTCTAACTTTCTATGAGCAGGAAGTGTGACGATAAAATTGCTCAGCACCCAAAACTGGATTTTTCTCTAATGGTTTCTTCATATGTAGTCAAAAATTATAATGGTAAAGTGAGGACTACTCTAAGAATAAGCGCCGTGTAGAGTGGTAAGCTGAGGCGCTATCCCAAGGAACAGATCAGCTCTCCCAAAGAGAGAATGTCTTTCTTCTGTTCTTTGTTTTTTAATGCTTATTTATTTTTATTTTGAGAGAGAGAGAGAGAGAGAGAGAGAGAGAGAGAGAGAGAGAGAGAGAGAGAGAGAGAAGGGAACGGTAAGAGATAGAGAAATTGAGAGAATCCCAAGCAGGCTCTGAGCTGTCAGCGCAGAGCCTGAGGTGGGGCTTGATCTCCTGAACCGTGAGATCATGACCTGAGTCAAAATCAAGAGTCAGATCAATAACCAACTGAGCCACCCAGGTGACCCCCCAAGACAGAATTTCTTAATACTGGTAAAGGGACATTTCCCACCTTATGGCTCCAAGTAGGTTTTTGGAATTGCTACAATCAGAGTATATATGATTGAGAGACCCTGGGATTTCAACCTCTGTCACACCTGGATTTGACTTTAGGGAGAAGCGAATGCGCTTTAGCTGAGGGAGGGCGAAAACCACTATTTGTGACCAAGAGGATAAATTATTTATGACTGAGATCATAAAGTTGTGCCCACTTACTTGCTCTTCCCCCAGGAACAGAATTATCTTTTTCCAACCTATGTCGCCAAGCTCTGCTGTGGCCTTTTTGGCTAAGGAAATGTGAGTGGAAGAGACAAATGCCACTTCTGAGCAGCAGCTCTCATGGCTATCACATGGGCCTACCAATGCCCTTTCTCTCTGCCATGTGACACATGAAGCTCCTTTTGCACTTATCAACAAAACAAAACAAAAAACACAAAAAGAGAGACCCATGTTGCAACAGGTGAGTAAGAGCAAGCCACATACACTATGCAACATCTCATTGGGCATTTCCATTCTACCATGCCTAATACTGTGGAAGTTATCCAAGAAATTTGTAAAATCTAATTCTATCAATACTTACTTTTGTTAGAAATTTAATCTGTTTATTTTTTTTCCTGCATACCTATGATTTATCTAAGTCAGGTAATATTAATCATTAGATTAAAGGACATAATAAGACCTGTGTTACTGGAAACATTGAATGATGCACAATTCAGAAAGTCTTATGTATGTTGTTTGATGATTACTAAGAAAACACCTCTTTTTTTTCTTTCTCATTGTGGTCCAGGCTGCATAGAAAGACAATCACTTTTTTCTTTATATAATTGTTTAAAGTTAGAGCTGCTCTATGAATCTGAATTATTAAATAATTAAACCTATTTAAAGTTCTGGAAGAAGGTAATGCTGACTAGTTAATTGGTGTGTTCGCCTTCTATTTAAAGCTTGGGCAGGCTGTCTCTTTAAATACTCACATTAAAATGACTCGAAGCTATCTAAACCTTGTTGTTGTTTTTAACAATTGAAGAAATATGTTTTTAGAGCGTGTGCAGGAAAAATGAAAGTTGATAAATTTAATCTGGACAACTGCATATTTAGAATTGTCTTCAAAGTTTGCCTTTTCTATACAGTTTTAGATTGCAAGTTACATCATAGGTCTTAAGTATTTATAAGCTAACAAAAATGGTCTCTTTTATATAAATATATTTTTTTAAAAAAATCTTGGATAAAGGCTCTAAGGATAGCTATTTCCAAAGTCTGCAATAAAGCCACAATTGGAAATCTGTTACCTTGTGTTCACATTCTATTTGTTCATGGCTTCACAAGAGCACTCAAGTTTATTTATGGATGTGTCTCCATCTCTGCAGTTCAAGTATCTACTTTTCATTCTTTTCTCTTATGATTATTTCTTTTTCTGAAAGTTAATACTTTGTCAATATAGCACGTTTTTTGAAGCGAGGTTTAAAATCTGATCAAACTAGAAGTTGAAACAACACTAGGACTCTCTTACAAAGGCATTTTTTATCAGAGTTTATGCCAGGGGGCTCTTATACATAGATTCTTCTAGAACTTCTGGTAGCTGAAATAGTATGATATCAGATATTTTTTATCTGTCGAATTCAAACTTCTTTCAGGATGGAAAGCAGCTATTGAGGACACACTTAATTGTAAATTCTTATAATATTTACTTACCTTATGCCATTTGTGTCAGATTCTTGTCATTTTATCCTTTCCATTCTTGAAAGATCATGTTGTGATTATTCTTATTACAAAGGGGTAGGGTAACCTACCTTTCTTTTTCCCAGTTCACTGCCAGATGATGAGCTAAAATGAAAATTAAAATTTTTTTCAGCAAATTTGACTTATCTGGGGGATCACCAGTAATTTAGAGTTGAATGTAAACTTCAAGTAACTATCCTGAATATTCCTTCTAGAGCAGTGAATAGTTATAAAGCAAATAAAACTAAAAAGAAATGCTTAGTGAAACCATATACCAAGTAGTATTATAGTAAAAGTTGCCTCACAGTTTATGTTTTAGATTCCATCTTAAAATGATTAACCTGAAACCTTCCAGTTCATGAAAAATGTTTAAAAATGTAAATAAGATGGAAGCTAAATGAAAAAGGCAGCATTGTTTCTGCCTTAGAAAAAAGTAGGTTCAGCACATTCAAGGTAAAACATATGGCAGCAAAATTATTTTTTTTTTCCAGCAATCACAGTGTCTTAACATCATAACCTTATTTTTAGTGGATGTGTCAAGGTTGGTAAATCTTGGAGCAGACACGTATTCTACATTATCCCCATCTTACAAAAATATCCATGAAGTTTTCTTTTCGAATAAAGACAAAGTCAAATTATTCATGGGGAGGGAAAAACAAAACAATACAAAAACAAACTTTAAAGAGTCTTGGGGTTATTGCCCTTCACAGAAAGAGGCCTGTCCTGAATGCTTGATCGCACACCTGAGAAACAAAACTCATTATAAGCACTTGCTCCAGTTTCAAAGATCCATGCCTCAAAGGGGCTGTTCAAAATAACCATGAAAAAATTATTTTACCAGCTTGGAACATAAAATAATGACATCATATTGATTAAGTTTACTGCTTCTAAACTTGATATTAAACTATACTTAATTAGTAAGATGTAAAATAACACCTCATCTACCATGTTTTCTGTTTTGTTAGAAAAATGTTGCCATTAAGCCTTTCATCAAAATATTAGAAATCCATTTCTAATAGTAATGAAACATTTGGTCAATATTTGAATTACATGACTTCATTTCAATTAAGATATAATTGCAAAGTTATTCATAAGCTGCCTTTTATTATCATTTCTTTTCTTTTCTTTTTTTGAGAGAGGGAGAGAATGCAGGCAAGTGCACATATGCAAGCAGGGAAGGGGCAGAGAGGGAGAGAGAGAATCTTAAGCAGGATCCATGCCCAGCACGGAGCCCAGAAGGGGCTCTGTTTCAGGACCCTGAGATCATGACCTGAGGTGAAATCAAGAATCGGATGCTCAACTGAGTTAGCCACCCATGTGCCCCTTGTCATTTATTTTCAGATAGATAGATATGATGAGAGATATGATACTGGCATTTTTATACAGACTTTAAGTCCAAGGAAATCAATTGAATTTTTTTTCTGTTACTTGCCCTATTTACATTTTAGTTATTAGAACATAAAGAAACTGCCAGTTTATGTCCAACTGACCTGTACAAATAAATCTAACATTATAGAAATGAAACCCCCAGGCCTCTTTAAGACTTTTTTTTAAATATGCACGTTTATTTTAGAGAAAATAAACCAGTGAAGTGCTAAGCAACAACCACCACAAAAAAAAAAAAAAAAAAAAAAAAAAAAAAAACAAGAAAAAGTAAAACCTTGTGCATCTTATTTGCATAGAGGCCGAGGGATAAAATCAAACCCAGTGAGTGGTTAAGGACAGTCTTGGAGCTGTTGATCAGAATATGTTGCTTTCCTTGTGGAGGTGGAGTAAAGCATTGCAAAATGGAGCCCACAGCCAAATAACTGAAAAAAACATATGGTTCAGGAGCTCAATATATACTGAAGCTTTAACTTTAGTACATTGATTTTTAAGCTTCCTCTTCTAAACTTTGGTATAATCTGAGAATTCAAATTCAGACTTCCTTTTAATTTAATTTTTTCTGGAGAAGGAGTGAGACTTGGTACTTTCACTTAAATTTTTACCAGGCTCTTCAGATCCAATTTTTCTGCCCATCATGGTAAACATTAGTCCTTGAGGAGGGGGAAGGTCTCTAAAACATGCAGCATATCTGTCCTCATGTTATTTATAATAAAATCATGAGAACAAAATGTAGAATGTAGAAACGGAGATTATGCCTACTGCCTCAGTTTCCTTCTTTATTCTTTATTAGTATGAACTGAAGGGTAGTTTGAGAAGGCTTTAATATTTTGTGTTAACATAAACCTTGGCACTCAAACACCAAATCTAGCATTCAGTAAAATACTGGTTCCTAGGGATATGATTAGCTGCTTCAAAAGTAACATAAAATAAAATAAATAGAATAGAATAGAATAAAATAAATAAAATAAAATAAACCTTCAATGTTGAAATACGTTTGGCAAATGCTGCATGCTAATTTCCCTTCCCAGGGAATCATGATATTAATATTTTAAAGATTTGGAGGAGAAGTCTGCATGCAAAGAACTATGAGGAACTCCCAGAAAAGCACAACCACAACAGATTTGTGCAGGGGTACTTTCTGAAAAGCTTGAGGAACTGCTATTCTCCATAGCAAGATTTGGGCATTGCTACTGTAGAACATATAAACTAAGAACTAAATCTGCTACCCAGACACCTTTGGAGAGAATCAGTATTGGACATTGTCTGGACCCTAATCATGTCTTCAGCATCATTTACTTTATCTATTATGAGCCTGACCTTTTGACATACAGAAAAATAATGAAACCTCTCCAAACACCACACTCCCGATTTTGGACAATCATCTTATCAATGTGTTCTTTGGTCAAAGTTGAAGCAGGGAGAGGAGGGGACTCTAGGTGAAAGATTCAATCACTGCAAACTCTTTGTTGTTATTAAATAAGTAATAAACTGGAAGGCCTCCTTTCCCTTCTGTCTCTATCACTCGATCCTACCTTTTTTCCCCTCTCCTCCCATATGTCTAAAAATCTATAAAAATTACAGTTTGCCAAATTCTATCGTAGTAAAATGCAAATGAGAGCCAAAACAAATTCCTCTTTGTGTGAGATTTCATATTCTTGTGAAGGAGACAATAATGAAATAATCACAGAATTAAATGTAATTGGTAGCTGAGTCTAAATTTATAAAGGTAGAAAGAGGATCTGCCATTGTTGGACCTGGGATGGGAAGTGGCTGGGGACAGAGGGCAGGAGTTAAATATCAGAGATACTTTTCCTCGAGGAATGACTTTTAAACTGAGATCAATTTAAAGTGGTTGCTTTTGTAATCTTAGTAACCATTTGAGAATGAAAAACCCAAGTACAGATTAAACTTACTAGAATCAGCTTGTCTTTTATATACACTGAATGAGTTATTTTTAATCAGGTAATCAATAATTTATTAGTGGATCCAACCATGAGCTCAATACCAGGGGCTATACTGAAGGTGAGGAAGGCTTGGTCCCTGTTTCAAGGAGTTTGCAGATTAATGAAGGTGCTAAAATGGAGGAAGTACATGAAATATACATTAGTGTTCATGGACACAGGTGGGAATGCATATGAAAGAATTCTGAAATCCTTTAAAAAATGCATTACTGCCATATCAGTTTATAATTTCATATGTTCTCTTATAAACTTTAGCTATATTGAAATTAAATGAATAATGGAATTCTTGAGGAAAAGAATCACACACAAACTTCAGAAATCCTTAAGATGCTTTAGTAAATCTTATAAGAAGATTGCTTGTCGCTTGCAGTTGTTCAGGTTCTCACTTAAGCCTGACAACTGTTTACTGATGGGGTAGAATGAGCTCACCACACCTATAAAATATTTTCTGAGGGTGGCTCAGTTGGTTAAATGGTTGACTTCAGCTCAGGTCATGATCTCATGGTTCATGGGCTCAAGCCCCGTGTTGGGCTCTGTGCTGACAGTTTGGAGCCTGAAGCCTCCTTTAGGCTCGCTCGCTTGCTCTCTCTCTCTCTCTCCCTCCCTCCCTCCATCTCTCAAAAATAAACATTAAGAAAATAATAAAAATAAAGTATTTTCTGAGAAAAAGCATACCTATGTACAGTTTCCTTAATGACATATGTTGTTCTTCTTCCTTTCTGTGACACTTACTGTTATTAAGTTAAAACTCGAAATAGATTATTCCTAGCTATGGAAAACGTACAAGCTCGTATTCAGATCTATTTTGATGTTTTGAACTTTACTGAGTCATGATTGTCTCTCTCTAGAGAATGACTGTTGTCCATAAGTCCTTCTTGGATATCCTCTGGAATTTTGGATGAAAGAAATTTTCAGGACTCTAAATTACCTTCCCACCACCCCCTGCCCCGGCCTCCAAAATTACTACATTCAGAAGGACAATGTAATCAATCTCTCCTTAGTCTTCACTCTGGTTGACTTTATTTTAAAATTTTTGCCTGTATCTAATTTGTACTCCAGTCCTTAATTTTTTTTTATTCCTTGCTGTTCAGAAAATGTATAGAAAACACACTCTGTTTTGTTGCTGGCAAAATCAGGAAAATAGATACATAAAAAGTATGTTGAAACAGTCACAGATGAAATCGAATTTGATTAATCAGTGCCAATGTACAGGACTGTGGAGCAGCTATAATAGCAACACAGGGTCTTGACACAGTTAAATGGTTTTCAAGGAGTGCCCTTAACAAGCATGTGAATTCTATAACATTATTTTCAGTCTTTATAATTATAATGAAATATTCTTCATTAAAATATCAAATGTAGGAAGAGCAGGGAGCTCTGCAATCCGCGCACGCCCGTATGGAATGAACTGAGAAGGACTGAAGGGATAAAACTTGGATTTGCAAGTGGGGGAAAGAAGAAACAGACGCCAGAAAGAAGACAACCTCAAAGATGCCTGAGTGAGTGACTGTGATCTGGGAAATTAGGGGACGGGCGGGTCCCGGTGGGAAAGGGGAAAGG
>CM053570.1:15722072-15755894 GCA_028646485.1 Cryptoprocta ferox
TTAAATCTATCTCACAATTAATCCTTGTATTACTATGAAGTGTTCTCCTTTATGTCTCAGAGTACTTTTTGCTTTAAGATCTACTTTTTAAAAAATTTTTTTAATGTTTATTTATTTTTGAGAGAGAGAGAGAGAGAGAAAGAGAGAGAGAGAGAGAGAGATCAGGGACAGGGCAGAGAGAGAGGGAGACACAGAATCTGAAGCAGGCTCCCAGCTCTGAGCTGTCAGCACAGAGCCTGACACAGGGCTCCAACTCACAAACCATAAGATCATGATCTGGGCTGAGTTCAGCAGCTTAGCTGACTGAGCAACCCAGACGCCCCTAAAATCTACTTTTCTAATGGAACTTTAGTAGCTTTATTTTGATCAGTTATTTAGTGGTGACATTTTTTTTTCATTTTTACATTTGATCTTTCTGTATTCTTATATTTTAAGTGCTTTTCAGTGTCATTCAGGTGACTTTTTAAAAACCAAGGCAGACATATTTGCACTACATCTATTTATATTTAATGTGATCACAGATAATTTGGTTTCAATCTATCCTCTAAGCATTTGCTTTCTATGCATTCTTTTTATTACTTTTGTCTCATTTCCTTCATTATTCTGGAATGACTGAGCATATTTAATTATTTGTTCTCATTTAGACTGCTAATAAATACACTCTTTTAACATCCTTTGTGCAGTTCTTCAAAAAATAATCTATGTCCCTGACTTATGAAGTGGAAGATGAATTAATACTTTTCCTCTTTCTTGATAAAGAACAGTTTAACAGTTTAAAATAGTTTATCTTCATTTATGGACCTCTCAATTTACCTGTTTTACGGCTTGTACTTGAATTCTCTATATGCCTTTAATAAGACATGTTTACTGCTGCTTATAAGTAATATAGACTTAGTTCCACATTTCATCTTTTCTGTTGTTGCCTTTTGTTCTTATCTGCATATCCACCTTCCTTTTGAAACTATCATTGCTCCTACAGAACATTAGTTTTTATCTTAAAATAATCATATTTGACCTCCAGTTTTTCAGAATCTTCTTACTGAATTCAATGTTTCATGTTTTCAAAAGAAAAAATCACCTTTTGAAAATATAATTCCATTATATTTTTCCATACTTTGTTTCTTATTAGAAACCAGATGTCTGCAATTCTGCTCTTTTTGGATAATTTATCAATTTTCTCTGCAGGTATTATAATTTTCACTTTGACTTTTGCAGTTTTACAATGATACGCTTATTTCATATCTTTAGTATATATCCCTCTCTAGGTTCACAGGCTTAATATTTTCCTAGGGTTTTGAAAAGTTATCAGCCGTTATTGACTCACATATTGTTTCTGGCCCAGACTTTTTTCTTTACTTCTAGGATCTATTTATATGTATGTTAGGCTTTCTTGTGGTATCCCCTATGTCTCTTTATCTCTCTTTTATATTTTCCTTTTGACTCTCTGGGCAATATTCTCTTGATTTTCTTTTGATCTTCCACTATATATTCCAATGCATTTATTATCTATTTAGTTCTCTCTAATCTCCTGCTAAAACTTGCCACTGACTTCCATGTACTGCAGGAATACATATCCTGATTATTTTCTTACTTTACTAGATGGTTCTTTCCATACTCCTTTGATAGTTAATCCTGTTTTACCAAACCGTCGAGTGTTAGAGTTCCTTAATTCTTGATCTTAGCCTCTCTAGGACCTTACTCTGTTTAAGTTTATTATCAAGGTCATAAATTCAAATATTATCTACTATTTAAATATCTTATTTATATCATCTCTATTTTTTCCTTCTGATATGAATGTCAATGTATCAAAAATGTCTAAATTCTTTAGGAATCTTGTCCCATATATTTTTCTTTCATTTCTGTTTACTCATGATTTCTATTTTTACTGACTTCTTCTCTTTGTGAGTTAAAATGCTCATATCTTAAGAAAACCCATTCCTAACCTCCTGTCCCTTTTTAACTAGCAATTTTTCTCTTTCTTCTGTTTCATATTAAGCTTTCTAATGAAATTATCCTTACTCATTGTCTCATTTTGATATTTCTTTTCTCCTCAATCAATTGCTATTTGATTTCTGTCCTGATCACTTTATGTGAACTTGTCTAGTAACATAGAAAATACTCATCATTATTAAATTTAATAGGTGTATCTGAATTCTTATATTACTTCCTCTAGCTGCATCAGTTTACACTTTGTCAGTTATTTTCATTTAAACACTTCGTTCATTTGGCTTTCTTGACAACACCACCTGGTTTTTCTTCTTCCTCACTGGCCACTATTTCTTAGTATGCCTCATGGAATTCTCTTTCTGTCTCTCCCTGAATCAGGTATTCCCAGGATTCTCAATTTATTCTATTGAAAATAAATTAGGTAGTGTGTGTGTGTGTGTGTGTGCGCACGCATGTGATTCAATAGTGCCCTTTGCATACTTTAAAAATGGCTGTGTCAAACTGTATTGGATATATTTATCTATTTATTTTACCAGATGATAAAATCTTTATGGAAAGATATTATGAATTATACAATGTTGAATATATCCAAGTTTGGAATCATAGTAGAGTTTAATATATATTTGTTTAATGAATGAATGAAAACACTAGTCCAATTACAAGCTGGACACACTGAGGGGTGCCTGGGTGGCTCAGTCGGTTAAGCATCTGACTTTAGCTCAGGTCATGATCTCACAGTCCGTGGGTTTGAGCCCCATGTCTCTGTACTGACAGCTCAGAGCCTCGAGCCTGCTTCAGATTCTGTGTCTCCCTCTCTCTCTGTCCCTACCCTGCTTGCTCTCTGTCTCTCTGTCTCTCTCTGTCTCTGTCTCTCTCTCAAAATAAAAGACATAAATTTTTTTAAAAAAAGTTGGACACACTGACATTGTCTATGCCAGGAGGCATAGGTAAAACTTATGTGTCCTAAAATTAAATTTTTTTCCCTTTTTCATGCTTTTAATATCCCTTTGAGAGACTTAAGTACCAAGGTTCTCAATATCTGATCACTACATCCACTGTCCAAATAAGTTCACTAGTATTTTTTTGATTGAGTAAAGTGTATATGGTTCTTTAGGGAAATGAATCCCTGACTTTCATGAGCTTATAATCTATTTGGAGATAAAAGATGCACAATTGCCAAAATTTGGCTGCAGCATGTCAAATTTACACAAACAGTTCAAAATAACAGTGGAAGAGAGACAGTGGTGCTATCAATGCTGCCTAATAGAATTGTAGTGCAATATATATACATATATATATGTATATATATATATGCATATATATGTATGTATATATATACTTAGATTTTTTTCTAAGAGTTACATTTAAAAGTAAAAAGAAAAAGATTTAACATATTTTATCTAACACCATATATCTAAAATATTAGCACTTGAACAATATAAAAAATGTTGAGGCATTTTACATATATTTTTCTAAGTCTTTACAATTTAGTGTTTATGTTATAATTACAACATATCTCAAGGCTGAATTTTTAAGGAAAATTCATGACATGTATATAACTTTCATAAAATTTACAGTTAAAAGGTAGATACCTATACCAATTTTTCTAAATATTTTACTTCAAATATTTAAAAAAAGTCAAATATCAAAAATATAATAGCTTCTTTAATATTTGCATCCTATCTACAAAACTAGTTCTTTTGTTAAAAGAATTGATTTAGATTTGAACAAAAAGCATAACCATTTAAAAACAACATATGTCCAAGTTGCACAACTTCTCTAAGTCTTTTGTTAGCTTAGTGTTTATATTCATCAAATTCAAAGGGGTGCTGCCTAACCTGAAGGACAATTCTAACTTTATCAATATTGAAAAAAAAAGTCTTAGAATTTTTCTTCTTTCTGTTATAGGCAAAGTATATGACTCTGTGGATTGCAAGAAAATTTTTTTGCATATTGATTCATGCTAGAAAAATTGATTGTATTATTGATTGTATTATGTTTGGTTTCAATTTCAACACTAGTAGACAACACTCAACCTGCCTATGTAGATCACAATAAACTTTCCACTTCACTGGTGGTGTGAGTTTTCTTGTTTCTATATACTACGGTATCAGTGAGATGACATAAATCATGCTGTCATTTTTTGGTGTTTGACTATTAAATAATTGACAATAATTTGTTTCATAACAATCTTGAACTTGAATTGTCATACTAAATCTTTGTAAGGCTCCTCACAGCTGAATCAATGACCACTGACAACAGACATAATATCAGGAAAAACACTGTCGCTTATTTCTTCTAATGGTTCCAAAAAATGGTGATTTTTTTCCTACAATTTGTATATATATACTGAAGGAATTTAACAACTATATCCCTGGCATTCTTGATACCTTTTACTTTAGAAAATCGAGCACAGATATTTTCAGTATATATCATACAATGCAATAAAGCAACAAGGTAAACATTAGTCTCTTCTTTTAAAATCTCAATAAACTTGGAACACAATCTTTCACAGCAATTTTTCTTTTACAGATGTAAATAGAAATATGAAACAAAAAGTAACCAAAATACTAATTAATCAGTGTCTCTTATATGGTACAATCTATCTAAACCTAAAATAGGCACATTTTAAGTTTTTTAATCAATCACTGTTATTATTAGCAAGATCCTGTATTATGGAACAAATTTTTGGCGATTTAATTGATAATCTATCAATTTTTATAAAATGTATATTTTTTCTTTCACTCATAAGTTTTAAACACGATTTCCACATCAGAAATAAAAATTTATTTTTGCCATCTCTCCATATAATCATAATAGCTTATTTAAAGGTCCGACATTTAAATAAAAATTAAATAACTGGGACTGTATACTATTGTAAAGAGGTCTTATAATTTGTATTTATTTATCTTCATTATTTATCTTAGACTATGGTTTACCTTAGCTTAGGTATTTTATTACCAAAAATTACTTAAAGTACCTATTACTGCCCTTAAGGTTAGGAAACTCAACACCATCATCTTTCTGAAACAGACACATATTAAGTGTCACAAAGAGACTGATATATTGAACTAAACATTTTATGGATTTATATTTAGTCTTAAATCAATTTGTCATGTGGAAGAAAATACTGGTTTCAATCAGTGTGGAATGCTAACTTATAATCAGAAGATTTTGGGGGAAGATATTAACAGAATAAGGTAAATTAAATAAGTCAACCTTATGAGTCATTTCACTTTGGATTTACATAATCAATCAAATAAGAAACACTCGAAATGCCCACACCTCCATATATGTCTCTACAACACAAAGAACCACACCATTAGCACTGAAGCCTCTGGTCTTTGTCCTTCCCATCAGTGTTAGCTCTCATCCCCATCAAGGCTTGGCTGAGAATTTCTGACTACTTAATTTACCTTCCTTCCTCTATGGGCCCAAGGTTGATCAACTCTCCCCACCCCTAATCCTTTTCCTTTCTCCTCACTATTTTTTCATTAGTTAATGTAAATTTAATAAGGACAGTGAATTCTTATAAACTTGGGAGTTAGTTTCCTTGGGATGGCTTGTTTGGATATTAATGTAGTATTTTTATAGCTGAACTTTTAGAGAATGTTCTTAAATTCATATTTCCATTTTTTTGAGAAAAGCCTCAGTGTAATTTCCTAAGTACTGTAAAAAGGACTGAAGAAAGAAGATATACACAGGAAATTCAACACTTCTATGCAAGTGCTAGGTCTACAAAATACATGTATGAGATCTGAGAAGTATTTGAAGGTATCAATTGACCCAATCCAT
Source organism: Cryptoprocta ferox (assembly GCA_028646485.1). Lineage (NCBI taxonomy): Eukaryota > Metazoa > Chordata > Mammalia > Carnivora > Eupleridae > Cryptoprocta > Cryptoprocta ferox. The sequence goes on from CM053570.1 coordinate 15,727,815, forward strand.
TGTTTTACTTTCGCATATACCAACATTTACCCATGAAATATCTTCAAACTGAGAGGCCTTTTGAATAGTTGCTCCCAGGATTTTGGTTTCAGATATAGGAATGTGGACAAATGGTTAGAAACTGTCACCCAGTACTTCCATAAAGATTTGAAACCAAACCAAACAGAATTTGTTCTAAATTGTCTTGTCTTTCTCCTTTTTATTCTTTCTTTGAATATCTAATGATTATTATTTATGGCAGAAGCATAAATGTGATGAAAATTAGTCTCCAGAAGGAATTCAAACCTGGATTTTCATTCACTGAACTTATAACCTTTTAAATAAAAGCAAGTTCTTAAAAGCCAGGGTTATTTTTATGCCACTTTTCTGTTCCATTTTACCTAGTATATTTAATAAGTAATAGTATCATTTTTAAAATACCAGAGTATACACAGTGATCTTTAAGAAAAATTATTAGATTCATCATCTATTGAGCTTTAAAGAAATATTAACAACATTTCTGTATTCTTTTATTTTTTATCAAAGAATATTATGCTAGCAGTTTAACACGTTGGATTCATGGTCTGTCAATTTTGAGACTGTCTCCTATACCGTCAGTGCTTTGTTTCCAAGTTATTTTACTGCAGCAGGCAGGACATCTAACTGAATACATTGCTTCACTGAAACAGCCTGGACTTTAATTCTGTAACAGTCCTGTTACATTACCATCTTTCACGAGGCCTGTCACTAAGCCATGGCAGTAGGAAAGAGGAGCAGGAAAGGAACATTGATGAAGGCAGCTGCATTCTGGTGATTTCCCAAGAGAAGACAAACACCAATCTACTGAAGGACTTTGGCTGCCAGCAGGTAAAATCAGGACACGGCCTTTATTTCCAGCATATTAGGAATGTTTCATTTCTGCCTTCCTCAGCTCGATGGAGAACATGCTGACAGACCCTGACCTTTCATTAGTGGAATCAGGGAATCTGAAGGTTATTACAGGACTACCTAGCGACAAATTCATAAGCCTTACAATTTCTAAGAATGAAGGATGTGGCTTCACATTTAGGGGATGTAGTAATCTATTTGTTTCTGTTACAATTTCTGAAAAAATAACATATAGCTTACAATATTTGTTAGTTAGGATTTTTTTTTCCTTTTTTGTCTATTAAATGGAGGTGATTACTCTTACTTCATAAGAAATGTCTTCCTACCTTTCTGGTGTGCACTGGCCCATTACACAGTAGGTAAGAAATGTATCAATATCGTCTATAACTTCAAGATGCAAGCTGGCTTACTCTGATTTGTGTATATTATTGACTGTGGCATAACACCGTCCAGCCAGCTTCTTGTCCTACAAGTATCGTTTGCTACATTCACACTGAAGTTGTTTCCAGCAACCATTGCGTGCTGTTTACACCTTCACGGTTTCACCCATGTTGCTCCTCTGCCTGGAACATTCTCAGCTCTCTTTGCTTGCTCTGTTAGATCATACTTCAATTTCTCTAGGAATGCTTTAAATGCTAAATCTGATAAGGTTAGCGGTGTCTCCTTTGCTCTCACGGCATCTACTATATTAAGTTATCCTAGAACCTTTTAAGTAAACTAGCTATTTATTCCATGTGAAGTAAAGATCACTTGAATGTCTTTTTGTCTCCAGTGCATAGCATACTTGCTCAAATAGTGTAGGCTTGGAATAAATGCATAATGATGATTTGCTATTTAATGTTTCTTAAAAAAGAGAATGATTGTTATAATTTCCCCCTTAAAGTAGGCCTCATTTCTAATTTAAAGGGTTTTTCCTAGACAAAAGCTCATTAGAAAAAAAGACATACATGTTTTTTATTTCCATATTAATGATATGTCCTCTAAGTTTTAGAGAGATATACTTCCATTGCTGTTTAAATTTTCAGTTATATTGGGGTGCCTGGCTGGCTCAGTAGGTTGTCTGACTCTTGGTTTCAGCTCAAGTTATGATCAAGCCCCATGTCATGTCAGGCTCTGCATTGGTGGCATGGAGCCTGCTTGGGATTCTCTCACTCCCTCTCTCTCTCTGCCCCTCTCCTGTGTGGTGCATGTGCTCACTAAATAAATAAATAGATTTTATCACTTTTTTCACTGTCTCTCAAGGCTCTTTTGTCTTCTGTTCTGTCCTTTTAAGAACACACTCTGAAATCTATTGGAGTGGCAAAAGCCCAACTTTCATTCAATCTAACCCTGCCAACTCAAGTCCACTCAGCTGGCCAATAGATCCATCACTTGATCTGTAATTTTACTCTCTCTCCTCCTCTTTCTCCCTCTCTTTCTCTTTCTACCTTCTGTTTTTACCCCTTCCTGCTGAATAATTTCTTCCAAGCATGAAAACATGAACTCTTCTATCTCTAAAATTATTTTTCCAATCTATATCTTCTCTTGATGTTAATTAGTTTATCTCTCCTCCTCCTTGTATCCTCTTTAGATCAAGAATATAGAAGTTGTCTATGCTCATGAATCCAATTCTCTTTATTCACACTCTCTTGAATCTTCTTTGGTCAATCTTCCTCTACACCACTCAATCTAAAGTGTTTGGTCAAGGTTACAAATGGTTTCCATGTTGGTGATTACAGAGGTCAATTCTCAGTGCTCTGCAGTACTCATTAGAACTAACCAATAGCAGAATTCAACATAGTTGATTTTTATTTCCTCTTTAAAATATCTTTTAATTTGATTTTCATAATGCCACATCTCTGGTTTCTAAGACAGAGGTGTTTGCCCAGGTGCAGTAAAAAATGTATGCATTGTTCATAAAGAAGTTAAAAATAATGACAAAACTTACTAAAATGCTATGTTTTGATTGTCACAATTCATTAGTAATACTCTTCCCTAAAAAATTATATATTTCTATTTTGCTATGCTGATGTTTAGGGGGCGCTTTAGTTAGTATAGAATGTTAATAATTTATAATCTTTAAGTCAGCACCTTCTCAACCTTGACTCACAGAGACTCAGCTGCAAGCCCTTTTTTCTCAAGAGTAATCTTGTGATGATTCAGAATTCTTTGAGCTCTTCTCCAGGGTGATTTGCATCTACAAACCCTGGGGATACTGCACTTAAGTGTGGATTCAACTAAAGAGTGATGCATGTAAAGATGAAGAAACAAGTCATGAGTTACTTCAAGTCTGTTATTCTGTGTTACACTGGGATTTTTAATTTGTGTATAGAATTTAAAACAGTGAAATAGTGAATAAACCTCAACATGTTTTTGTTTGCTACATGTAAGTTTTAGGTCATAAGTGAAATAGTCTACAGTATCCAAATAATATCTTTAAAGTTGGATTTAGTCTTTTTTTTTTAATGCTTATTTATTTATTTTGAGAGAAAGAGAGAGGGGGAGAGAGAGAGGACAAGAGTGGGAAAGGGGCAGATTGAGAGGGAGAGAATCCTAAGCAGGGCCCATGTTGTCAGTGTAGAGCCTGATGCAGGACTTGAGTTCACAAACCACGAGATCATAACCTGAGCCAAAATCCTAAGAAGGACACATACATAGTCGACTGAGCTACTACCAAGTTCCCCGCAATTTCATCTTATTTTAGTTGTTATTTGTTTTAAAAGAATGAATTTAAAAATATAGAAATTGGGGCACCTGTGTGGCTCAGTCGGTTAAGCATCCAACGGCTCAGGTCATGATCTCATAGTCTGTGAGTGTGAGCCCCCCATAGGGCTCTATGCTGAAAGCTCAGAGTCTGGAGCCTGCTTCAGATTCTGTGTCTCCCCCTTCTCTAATGCCCCTCCCCTGGTCGAGTTCTGCCTCTCTTGCTCTCAAAAATAAATAAAACATAGAAAAAATTAAAAAAATAGAAATTGCATTATTGTAAATTATGTTAGACCGATGTCTTCCTTATTTAAAAAAGTTATTAAAATTACTAATCTATTTCACTATTTATACCATAAAATTATGTTTTATGTTTTACTTTTTATTAAAATTTACTACTTAAACAATAGAATTTCTTATCTCTAGAAGTCCAAAATCAACATGACAGCAGGATTGGTTCCTTTTTAATTTTTTTAAATGTTTATTTTGTTTTGAGAGATAGAGAGAGAGAAACAGAGTGTGAGCTAGGAAGGTGCTGAGAGGAAAGGAGACACAGAATCTGAAGCAGGCTCCAGGCTCCAAGCTGTCAGCACAGAGCCCGACGAAGGGCTTGAACTCATGAACTGCAAGATCATGACCTGAGCTGAAGTCAGATGCTTATAAACAGACTGAACTACCCAGGAACCCCAGGTTAGTTCTTTCTGAGGGCTGTGAGGAAAATCTCTGTTTCAGGCCTCCTAGAGGACAAGTCATGTCATCTGCATACAAAGACAGTTTTATGTCTTCTTCCCTGATTTGTGTATATCACTTATACCATTTTCTTGTCTTATTGCATTAGTAAAACTTTCAGTATGATGTTGAAAAAGTGGTAAGAGGGGATATCCTTACCTTGTACCTGAAATGAGAAAATCTACATGACGGTGAATATGGTGATACTTTTTTTAGATTTAACACAAAAGGCACAATCCATAAAAGAAATAACTGATAAGTTGGGTTTCATTAAACTTAAAAACTTCCACTATATGAAAGACAATGTCAAGAGAAGTAGAAGACAAGGAAGGCTGGGAGAAGATATTTGACAAAATATTTAAAAAAGAAAAACAACAACAATTATATCCAAAATATATAAAGAACTCAAAGTTCAACAATAAGGAAACAAACAATTCAAATAAAAAACAGGTCAAAGACCTTCACAGACACCTCATCAAAGATGTACAGATGGCAAATAAGCATATGAAAAGACAGTCCCCATAATATGTCATCATGGAAATGCAAATTAAAACAATGAGACACCATTATATACCCATTGGAATGGCCAAAACCCACAACACTGACACCACCAATGGATGTAGCACAAAAGAAACTCTCACTCATTGCTGGTAGGAATGAAAACTGGTACAGCAACTCTGGAAGACGGTTGGGTGGTTTCTTACAACTAAACATACTCTTACCACACTCCTTGGCATCTACCCAAAGGATGTACAAACCTGTGTCTAGACAAAAACCTGCACACAGATGTTTACAGCAGCTTTATTATAAGTGACAAACCTTGGAAGCAATCAAGATGTCCTTCGGGAGGTGAATGGATAAATAAACTGTGGTACATCCAGATAATGAGGTATTATTCCATGCTAAAAAGAAATGAGTTATCAAACCAAGGGAGACACGGAAAACCATTAAATGAATACTATTGAGTGAAAAAAGCCAAACTGAAAAGGCTACATATGAATAATTCCAACTATATAACATTCTGAAAAAGACAAAACTATGGAGATAATAAAAAGATCAGAACTTGCCAGGGTGGTTGCTAGCATGGGAGAGAGATGAAGAGGAATAGCACCAAAGATTCTTAGGTCAATGAAAATGCTCTGTATGATATTATAATGATGGATATTTGTCATTATACATTCTCTAAACCCACAGAATATACAAAATCAACACTGAACCCTCAAGTGATATATACTAATCTATGGGTGATGTGTCAATGTAGATTCATCAGTTGCAACAAATGCACTCTTCTGGTGAGTGATACTGATAATGGAGGAGGCCATGCATGTGTGGGGCAGCGGGTATAGGGGAAATGTCTTTACTTTCCTCTCAATTTTGTTGTAAACCTAAAACTTCTCTACAAAAATTAAATCTTAGGATGCCTGGGTGGCTCAGCTGGTTAGTCTGACTTCAGCTCAGGTCACGATCTCGGAGTTTGAGCCCCACATTAGGCTCTGTACTGACAGCTCAGAGCCTGGAGCCTGCTTCAGATTCTGTGTCTCTGTCTGTCTCTCTGCCCCTTCCCCAATCTCACTCTGTCTCTCTATCTCAAACATAAATAAACATTAAACAAATTTTAAAAATAAAAATAAAGTTTAAAAAATAAAATGTTAAAATAAAATTCTGTGCTCTGGGTGCCAAATATACCAGGTATGCTATTACATATTAATCTCCTGATTATGCACTTACCTCAGTGGTCACACCCTGTTCCAATGTTTCTAAATACATCTATGCAATGTCTTGCAAATTTATATCTCTAGACTCAACTTTTCCCCTGAACAATTTCATGATTCCAAATGCCTTCCACTATATCAGTTAGAGGTCCTATAGATGACACAAAAGTAACATGTTGAAAACTGAACTCCCAATCTTCCCCTAACAAACTTGATTTTCCCTCAGTTTGATCCATTTAGTAAATGGAAATTCCATTCTTCTAGTTACTTAAGCCAATTTCTGGAATCATATTTGGCTCCTTGGTCTCTTATATACTGTTTCTTGGACTATTAGAGAATCCTGTTATTTCTACCTTCAAATACATTCAGAATTTGACTATTAAATTGCTGTAAGATCATGGTCTAAGTCACCATCATCTACTGTTTGAATATTTCATTAAATTCATACAACGGGCCTCCTTTCTTATATTCTTACCCTTTTGGCCTAGTCTCAACAGAGCTGCCAGAGTAATGTTTAAAACATTAGATATACCTGACGTTTCTTTCTCAAAACATTCTAATGGTTTCCCATTTTCCTTAGAGTAAAACCCATTGTCCTTAAATTACAATGGCCTTCAGGGTCCTGGGATGTCTATTCCTTATGGCTTTCCTCTCTCTTCTAAACTGCTCTCACTGCCATTTACCCAGTTTCACATCCCTGTATATCTTTACTTATCCTGAACATATCAGATATGCCCCCTCCTTAGGGATTTTTCTCCTGGTATTTAATATTTTACAAAGATTTTTTCTCCAGAGATACAAATATTTTCTTCCCTCTCTCATGTTTTTAATGAGATTTCTATAACTGATCAATTGAGAACTATAATATTTCCTCCAAACCCTGTTGCTACAACAATGCCCTAATTTATTACTCCTCTCTATTTTATGTAGCACTGATTTACCATACAGTTTTTATATTTTTTTCTTTTTGTTTTTTCACATAGTTCTATCTTTGCAACAGCTCTGCTAACCTCTAGTAAATGAAAACTTCAGGAAGACTTCAGTGTGTTTTTTAAATTCCTTTCTCTGCAAGGATTTAAGTGGCAGACTGTAAGTGCTTAATAAATACCACCAAATGAGTCAGGGAAAAATGTGAATTTAGAAACAACATTAAAATTTTGAATAGATCTCAGTTTGTCACACACACACACACACACACACACACACACACACACACACAGGGATTCTAGTTAAAGTTAACACCAGCTATTGTAACGGATACACCTGAACTGTCAGTAGCTAAACTACTGATAAATGTGTTCTAAGTCAGCAGTTCTCCAAATGATTATTCAAAAGTTCTGACACCTTCCACAGTGTCAATCAACTATTTTCATTGAACAGTTTCCAGGATTATCCTGGAATTGTGCTCATTCTGGGAACATTCTGGATATTTTTTTAAGTGCTAACCCTTGAATTGGTTCACAATATTTCCACTCACATTTCATGAGTTAACACTCAATCTGATGGCCATATTATACATGCTATATATGCCCAGTTTGAAAAGGAAATTTGTTTGATAAAGAAGTAACATTATCTGACATAGCAAATAATGGAATGGGCAAAATAAACACAGGGTGTCTGTTTAAATTTGAATATCTAATAGTGCACATTATATTTCAGTGTATTATGAAGACATAATTATATAACTGTCTTAAAGGATTCTTAAAAAATTATCTGTGTTTCAGATATATAATTTTGGCTATTTTGCCTATTACATGCAAAACTCAAAGAGAAACGTGCTTAGTATATACCCCTTCAACCAAATATTTGAATTATTGCATTTGGTGTTGCTTCACATTTACCTGGCAGGTGGATTCTTGAGACTAATACAGTGTTATATTCCTGCAAATGTGCTTGCCAACCTGAGCATCTTGTTTTGTAGATTCTACTTTCAAAAAATATTTTGCAGGCTGAGATTCCCCCTCAGGAGCACAACTGAACTCTAAGAACTTTTAGTCTAAACATGTATTAAAGCTAAGGAATGAAGCAAAATTAAAAGGTTCATGGAATCAACCTGGGGAAAAATTACTTTCTTTGAGTATTCTAAGTTTTACACTAATTATTTAAATTCAGACACTCTATGTGTCCATTTCCCAAATATGGTCCATAGAACAGTAGTTATATGACACGACCAAGGTGGAAAAAGTTTTGTCCCATGAACAAATATATGTAGAAAATATTTCATGCAGTAGTTCCTCTCTAGGAGCATCAAAATAAGTACTACAGTGAAGTTAATAAGATACTGTTCAGGTCAGTTTAGCTGTGTGTAAAAGTATGTTCTTTACTCTATTTTGACCATGAAATGATTTTCTCACATCAATACCTATTGTATTAGTTTCCTAGGTATCCCATAATAAAGTACCATAATTGGGTATCTTAGAACAACAGAAATTTAGGATCCTACAGTTCTGGAGCCCAGAAATCTGAAATCAAGATGGTAGCAGGGTATCTTCCCCTGAAACCTATACAAAAAAGGATCATTTGTTGCCTTTTCCAGCTTTTGGTAACCCCAGAAATTCCTTGGTTTATGGCAGCAAAATTTTAATCTCTGTCTCTAACTTCATATGTATCCAAACTTCTCCTTTTAGTCATATTAGATTATAGCCTCAACATTGTGCCTTTATTTTAGTTTGATTACTTCCACAAATAACCCTATTTACAAACAAGGTCACATTCTGAGGTACAGGGGATTAAAAATTCAGTATATATTTGGGGGGTAGGGTGCACCATCTATCCCATAACACCTGTTTACATGTTTTCTGAGGAGCACAATTTGGCATATATTAAGCTAACCATTGCCATCTCTTAACAATTGTAGTGGGAGTGTATATGTTGTACTGCAATTCATGGTTAGAAAAGGAAGGATGTGAATCCGGGAGGGAACTTGTAAAAGAGAATAAGATAGAAGCATAGTAAGGGGTGGTTGGGATGAGATCAGAGAGTAGCTGAAGTTGGAACAAAGGGAGGTACTGGAGCAGGCAAGCAGGGGTTGTTGTCACAGAAGAGGAATTAAGGCTGGGACATCAAACAATCCCTACACAAAACAATGCCCAGCTGTGGCCATGGCATTCGTTGTAATCATTGGGGGTTGAAATGTATAGTTTTTGACAGTCTTTACATTTCTGGTATCATTTTAGAATCACATTCTCTGCAGAGGATAAACAGATGTTTGTTAAGAGGTTATGTGAAAAATGGTGTTCAGAGACCTGGGAAAACCTCCCCTGTTCCCAGGTAGATACTTTCTTGGAGAAATCTTTTCCTTAAGCTGTGAAAGAGCTTGCTCTGTTCCCTATGTTATGAAGAATGCTGCATGTATCACTCCAAACCCAGAGTACCTAAATCTATCTGTCGTGTCTACTCCTGCAATTGGAGTGATGATGCAAAATGTGTCAATTTTTAAATTCTTCCTGAAAGGGGCCACACACCTAAATAAGAATATAAAACCATCACAGGGCGAGACCAGGACAACTTGACCTTCATCATCACACTGAGTCATTTTATATCTGCATACTCTCTCTCTCATATCACTTTTATATCCATATATTAACATCTCTCCAAGGTCCTACCCCATTTTAAAAATTCTCCCATTTCTCCTTCTTCCTCTAACTATGTTTACTGAATTCTTCAAGTGTTATTTCTACCACTCATTTTGTTCCTTAACTCTGTATTTTTGATAGAGCTATAAAACTGTTTCATTTATGTGTCTCTTTTCTCAGTGTGCTTTATTATTCTTGGAGACAAAGGACTTCATATTTATTTGGGTAGCACCGACCACAGAAGGAGATTATTAATAAATACTTGTAGAACTGAATTGAGTTATCCCAAGGAGTCGCCAGTAAGTCAGAGGATCAGGGATGTACGGGGAAGTAGGGCTGCATCTTTAGAGACTAACTTGGTCACCACCCTTTCATTGTCTCCTGTGTTACTTATCTGCATTATTTATCTGCATTGATGTTCTGCAAAGACAACAGGGAGGAATTCATTACGCTTTCAAAGCAGTACATCGTACTAAAAGTGGTTACAGGTCACCAATTTTTCCATTATTCTTGGGAGCTCTTAATTGCACACACTATTAGTATTGTTTCTTTTCAGGCAATAGAAAAATGAGTCTTCATAAAGGCTAAGCATATCAGTCCATAAATTTGCAAATTGTATACGCTGCTTAATGTAGTGTTGCTGATGTAGCCCAACTGGGTTTATGACATACATATTCCTGACTCACTAACGAGGCTGGGAGAAATCTGTAAGTCTGTGCTTCTGAGTTCTGCTACTGCCCTTCCTGCATGAATAGGGTCATGGCCTTGACGAGGTTTCTTTCTTTATATAAACCAAAGCCTGGTTTTCCAACATATAAAGGGTAAAAAGAGACATCCTTACATATTTTTACAAAAATTTTTACAAAGTTTAGTATTTCTGTAGTTTTTATAGGAAAGTTCAAAGTAAATTGGAAAAACTGAACACAATCAATAGGCACTCATGAGCATCAAGTTGATAATTAGTGATATTCCTATTTAACTGAGTCTCATATGTATGTTTACCAAATAACAACTCAGTTATAAAATCCACCAGGAATCCTGTTAACGTTTAACAGTCAAGTTAACACTATTTCAAGAAAGATGTTTTTAGTCATATCATAATTATCACCAATCTCACTAAATATATAGTCATATGCATATTTTAAATTTTTTAAAATGTTTATTTAGTTTTGAAAAGAGAGAGGGAGAAAGAGCATGAGCCAGGGAAGGGCAGAGAGAAGGAGAAACAGAATCCAAAGCAGGCTCCACGCTCTCAGCTGTCAGCACAGAGTCCAACATGGGGCTCGAGCTTACAAACTGTGAGATCATGACCTGGGCCGAAGTTGGACACTTAACTGACTGAGCCACCCAGGCGCCCAACAGTCATATGCATTTCTAATAACATTGTTGTTTTCCTAAGAAATTAAAGGCAAGGGAATATATAGTCAAAGTAAAGAGTTTTAAACATATACTTAAAATCTAAGTTCTCAGTTCTGAAATCCTTGCCTAAAACAGTATTATCCATGCACCTCATACTTAATAAATATGTGTTGTCTTGCTGAATGACCACAGCACTTGGGTTAAATCTTAAGTATTTCTTGAAGCAGCTGGTCATAAAATATAGACATATTATTGGGATGTTTGAAGGTTAATCTCATTTCCAATAAAATGGAAAGGTTCACATAAAAAGTAAGGTAAGTGATGATTTAAAGTTACTGCTTGCCAAGAATTAAGGAATTTCGATGAAAAAAATGGAGAGGGATTTCAGGTGGAAAAAATGAGAATGGTCCTGTGGCTTCTAAAGAAAGAATTTATTCTATAGAACACATTCCCTTATGTTTGGAAGAAAAGAGTTTTGTTTGCTCTTAGTTATAAAATATCCCTCCTGCCATTCCTTTTAAAAGGCACTAAGTATTCCTAGTTTTCAACCTCATCCACATGAAATACTAGAAAATATTATCATGATAGAAGTGAGTGTTTTTTTTTTTCTCAGCAACAAACTCATTGAATACATGCCTTGTTTATCAATGAGGGGTCATAGCTTCTTTATGGATATAAATTTACTTCATGAGAAGAGAAAATAGATGTTTTGATCTTCAGATAATAATACAGTACAATACTTACGTAGGTAATGAAAAGATCTGAATAACAGAGCTAATGCAATTTTGTTGAAAAGATTTTAATTTATAGCAAGCTTAGACCTAAATAATAATTTGTGGAAACCAATCTGACAATAAAGTATAAAGTTTAAAAAAATAAAAAAAATAATAATAATTTGATGATAAGCATTATGTGACGTTGAAAATACTTATGTATGCTTCAGCATTTTACCTGTCTTCAACAAATGCAAGTATGTAATGAATTATTTCTACTCTGTATCAGTTGCTAAGGATAAAAGTCAGGACTTAGATGTTCAGCATTAGGGGGGATTTTTTTAAACAAAACTAAATACAAAAGTAGGCTATTCCTTAGAATGCACCACTTTTCATTTCAAACAAAGTGTTGAGTTGATCAACTTGTTTTCATCCAAGTTGTGCCAACCCAACAGTATCTAGAGCACTAAGACTAGAGCCTTATTTTTATTTTTCAAATGTTTACTTGGATTATAATTAGTTAACATATAGTGTAATATTGGTTTCAAGAGTAGAATTTAGTGATTCGTCACTTACATACAACAGCCAGTGCTCATCACAAGTGCCCTCCTTAGTACCCATCACCCATCTAGTCTATCCCCCACCCACGTCCCTCAGTTTGTTTTCTATTGTTAGGGTTCTCTTATGGTTGTTTCCCTCCCCTTGTCTGTCTTTCTCTTTTTCCCCTCCCCATATGTTTGTCTGTTTTGTTCCTTAAATTCCACATATGAGTGATACTATATGGTATTTGCCTTTCTCTAGACTAGAGCCTTATAAATACTGTTAATGTTACCATCTCACCCAGTGCTAAGTTAATTGGTACAGTGGATTTTACCATCAATAAGTATCTTACATTGAGAGATGAGAACAAATGAGAAGCGTGCAATTCACTTGTAAGAAAGTAAAAGGAAGATTACCTGGTGAGGGTGTGTGAAATAGTAAAAGTGTAAGTAGAGACCAGGAGGTTTGTGTGCTGGATCAGGTTTTGCCACAATTACTAATGTGACCTTATAAAAATCACTTTCCTCTTTGAATCCTAGTTTTCTCATCTTTTATATATGTGGGTTATTAGATGATCTCTGATCTTTCTTTTGGCTTTTATATCACATAACTAAAGAGATTAAAATGTGGAATTCATTGACTACAACATTATATATTTTATACAGAAACTTAATTTCCTAGTAATAGACTACAGTTAAAAATGTATAATTCAAAATATTGGCCCCAATAATAGACTTTGGGCCAAGGAGGGAATACAGATATTGTATTATCTTTATATTTTAAATACATGACAATTTACAGAGTCTTGGGTAATCTTTCTTCTTCACTTTCTAAACTTTCAGTTGTAGACATGGCATGTTAAAAGGGGGGTGAGTTCATTTTTTATTCAAATCTTTTCAAACAGATTGTATTGGAAAACTTCAATGTTTACTATAGCCTGCCACCATTATGTGTCACCTACCAGCACAGATATCTGGAGCAGTGCAGCTGCTGAATGGTGGCTGAAGTGTTTTAATAAGGCGTGTAGGCCAGAAAGGGCAACTGAGATATTTTAGGTTGGAAGCAAGAAGGAACTCACGGAAAAACAAGTTTGAACTTTTATTCTCCTAGAAGGTCATTTGCAATTAATTTTTGAGTCTCATTCTAGTTAATGGAAGAGCTATAAAAGATAATACTATTTTCATTTATGATCTAGCCTATCTTGATTTTTTTCCATAACCCCTGTTTTAAGGGATAATAGTTTATTTATTCTTTACAATGTTCATTTTTTTTGAGAGAGAGAGAGAGAGAGAGAGAGAGAAGTAGGGAGGGAGGGAGGGAGGGAGAAAGGGAGAGCATAAGCAAGGGAGGGGCAGAAAATGAGGGAGACAGAGAATCCCAAGCAGGCTTTGTGCTGTCAGTGCAGAACCTGATGCAAGGCTCAAACTCACGAACCGTGAGATCAATGACCCAAGCTGAAATCAAAGTCCAACACCGAACTGACTGAGCCATCCAGGAGCCCCAGAAAAAAATTAGTTTAGATATTGCTACTACCTAATAGCATTATCAAATAATAATAAATGATCTTCATTTACTCAGTATAATATATATAGGTATATATAATATATTCAGTATATTATTTCATACAGAACTGGCCATATGAAGATTTCATACATAATTGAAGACATATGGACATATATTTAGAGGCAACTAACTACTATTGTTAGGTCCCTATATTTGTTTTTTCCCATCCAAAGATACATATCCTATCCAAGTCAGTCATAGGAATGTGGCTGAACCATATAAACATATGTTAACAATAACTAATATTTAAGAGCCTAATAAACCTCAGACCCTGAAATAAGTTCATATCTAGACTAGCTGGAATTGTATGTACATACAGAAATTAGGTTCTTTTTTTATACTAGCAATCTACTCAGTACGTTTTTGGTTTCTGAGATAAGTATCTCTGCTTGCCGAATGTGCTCCAACTAGAAATGTCCCCAGACTCACTTTCAATACAGCCAAAATAATCATGGATCATACCAGTTAACTGACCAAGGATATTTCTTATCTACAATCATTACTCTGAGAATTTATAATTGTGACTAAGGAATTTCATCTTCAATATGTCTTGCCTTTTAAAGAGAGAAGACATAAAAGCCTGGACTGTCATCATGTGGATTTAGAGACAGAAAAGCCAGTGTACAGAGTAAGAGTAGAATGAAGCAGATGCTGAGAGAAGTAGAAATGAAGGATGGCAACAGTTGTCTCTCTTTGATTTTGTGTTCTCTCCCCGCATCCCCATAATAAACTTGATTACCTTTTGCTTAAGCTAGTTTCTGCTGGTTTCTTGATTTGTAAACAATCCTCCTTAATAAAAGAAACTTCTGACTAAAATTCATCATGGTGAGTTGGAACTTTATTCTGTTTGGTATAGAGTTACTTAGAGGATCCAAGCACTGGAGGAAACTGTGTACTCTAATCTCCTTTATCCAATTAACACAGGCTAATCAACTAAGACAGGTTTTAAAAGAGATCTAACTAGTAAATCCTATGGAGAATAAAAAACAGAATCAGTTCCACCTATGGTCCCCACAGCACAACATTATTTTGGCCCAGGTATTAGCTCTCAATGGTTATTAGAGGGATGCCTCCTTTTGGACCAAGGTTTGGAGAGAGTTGGCAATTTTAATTAAAAAATTTAATGTTTATTTATTTTTGAGAGAGAGACAGAGCATGAATGCGGGAGGGGCAGAGAGAGATGGAGACACAGAATCCAAAGCAGGCTCCAGGCACCGAGCTTCAGCACAAAGCCCTATGCGGAACTCACTCGCAGTGAGATCACCACCTGAGCTGAAGTCAGATGCTCAACCTACTGAGCCACCCAGGTACTCCTACAATTTTATTTTTTTTTAATAGAGGAAGCAAAATGAGTTGATTTATTCTCAAAACATTATACAAACAAGTAAGGTATATGCTACAACCTCCTAAGTTAGTGACTAAAAGACAATATTATTGTGATTTCTCCTGAAATTCTTTCTTCAATTCTTTTTTTCTGAAAAATTTCAGTAGTCTATATAACAAAAAGTTATTATACTAGAAGGAATAGTTCACTTCACATGAACTTATTTATTCTAAACCTAATTCCTCAGGTAAAGACCTAATTCTTTTATCCCTTTGCTCTAATATGTTCGGTGAGATCATAATTGAGTATAGTAAATACTACTAGATATTAGTCAGTAGGTAGAATGGCATGGCACTGCTATTTTGTTTCTTTGCTTTCGATACACTTTGAATTCACAGTCATCACTTTCTTTATCTCTAAAAGCAGAGTTTTTGGTTCTTTTTTTAATGTTTATTTATTTATTTTGAGAGAGAGAGAAAGAGAAAAAGAGAAGGAGGGAGCAAGGCAAGGGCCAAGACAGAGGGAAAGAGAGAATCCCAACCAGAGCGCAAAGCCCAATGCAGGGCTCAAACTCAGGAACTGTGAGATTATGACCTGAGCTGAAATCAAGACTGGGGCACTTAACTGACTGAGACACCCCGGGGTCCCTTAAGAAGTTCTTAACTGGATAACTAACCACTAACAAAACAAAAATGTAATTTATAATTTCTGAACTTGTGCAGTATATAACTTCTGAATAAAATAGTTCAAAAAATCTATTAATGCAACCTAGAGCTGGAAGAAAAGAATAAGCAATGGAAAAGTCACACTATGCAAATAATTTTTTATATGTATACATTTGTGAATAAAATCACTAATTACAATAAATGTGAATGAAATATATTCAGTTAATAATAAAAGCTAAGACTAAGCACTTCCACAAACAAGTCACTGTTTTAAGGGCTTTAACATATGCTAAATATTTTACTTCTCCAAATAAACTCATTATATAAGTACTGCAATTATTCCTATTTGATAAAAGAGGAAGCTATAACTTAGATAATTTAAGTAAATTTGCCCAAAGTCACAAAACTGAATGCAGAGAACACTTTGTTGATCACCATTCTAGTCTCTCTCCTTATTAAAAAATATAGACAATCACAGGCTTATAAACAACATTTATTGACAGACATTTAGGTTGCTTCTGTATTTTGGCTATAGTGAATAATGCTGCAGTAAGCTTGGGGTGTGGTTTATTTATATAATGTAATACTATCCAGCCTTGAGAAAAATGAAATTCAGTCATTTGCAGCAACATGGATGAACCTTGAGGACATTATGCTAAGTGAAGTAAGTCAGATAGAGAAAGACAAATGCCATGTGGCATCTTTTATATGTGGAATTTTAAAAATGTCATAAAAGCAGAGTAAAATGGTGGTTACCATGAGTGAGGGGTGGGGAAATGAGAGAGGTGTTTATGGGTACATACTTGTAACTAGTAGGCAAATAAATCCTGGAGATCAAGTACACAGTACAGTGATTATAGACAACAAAACTATTATAAACACTGAATTTTCTAAGTAACTAGATTTAAATTTGTTCCTGATGCTAGAAGAAATGATAATTATATGACACAATAGAGATGTTAGCTAACACTACTACTACTATGGCAATCATATTGCAATATAAATGTATCAAATCAATATGTTGTGCACCTTAAACTTTAAAATATTTTATGTCAGATATAATTCAATTAAAAAATAAGCAGCAAGGTGTTCTTTAAAAGATATACATAAAACTACCTAGAACACATCAAATAAGAGATGGACTAAATGCATCCAGTAAATCCTAGTAACTAAATGTAGTTAATCCCTGGAACACTATTTGCCCAGTAACTGACATGATTTGATCTATTAAACATTCTCAGGATTCTATTTCAAAGTCATCTTAAAGAGGCTTGCCCTATTTCTTCACACAGCTTTATTTTTCCTTATATCAGATGTCATTGCACAATATTACAAAATAACCAGTTTTAATTTCCATTGTTTAACTCAGTAAAATATAAGATAATATGTTAGTACACCCTTTTCTTAAAAAAATGAATATTTGCATAAATATAGAAATTAGAGGAAGGTTTGTAAGAGCAACAAGAACAATGCACTAAGATGCTACTAAAATTACTAATAGAAATTTTTTAAATAATGCTAATAATTAAAAGAAGAAATTGGCAAATTCGCAATCATATTAGGAGATTTTCACACATCTGTCTCAGCGACTGACAGATGAAGCAATTAAACATGAATAGTTGTACAAAAATTTAATGATTTATTAAATAAAGCCTTAAAATATTAGTGAGGAAACAATAGGTGTTGAACAGAAGATATGATTTAAAAATTTTAAATTTGATTTTATATGACTGTATATGAATACATTTATAGACAGACTGATCCTATCCCTGACAAATACAGGATCCACATTCTCTTCATGCTTGTGTACTAGGTTACAAAGCATTTTCACTTTTACAAAAAATGTAAAATGGGTTAATTTTATGCAAATTTCACTCTCTGACTATGAATCAATGAAATTCTTACCTATTAATAATACTGAAACCTCTGTGTCAATATACTTAGAAATTAAGAACACACATTTTGTATGCTATGCAAGTCACAAATCTGTACTTCACTATTTTTGTGGTAGGTGTCCTGCTCTGCTATTTAATCAAATTTCAATGTACATTTCTGGCACATGTGGGATACAGCTTCTAGTACTGTGGAATTGTTACTTTTAACCAACATTAGTTGCTGCTCCATTTAGATGCTTTTTATACTAATTATGGTATTTATGTCCTGGTCACAGTCACAATTACAGATTAAAAGCCCAATGTATCAGTACATGACACCATAATAAAAGATCTGATTTATTTTGGAGGAAATAAAAAGATAGCAGGGGGGATCAAATTGCAGCATATCACCTTGAAGGAATACTTAGAGTTCTTGTGAAATCTCCTAAGTATGTTTATTTTCACACCCTTCAGGAAACTGTACAGAATAGAAAGAAGTGCATAAGGAATAAAAATGACACCTATGTTTAATAGGAGCTTCTCTGCTAGTGCTACCCTTTTAATGCAAGAAGACAGATGAGACACTAAGGTCTAACTTTATTATCTTCTAATCAATATTTTTAGTAAAGTGGAAAGAAGTAAGTCTTAGGTTACAACTATTTCTCATCTTAGATCCCTATTTGCTGTTAATTGGACATCAAAATCACCTCTTTTTTAATTCTTCTCTCTCTAAAAAGGCTTAAAAATACCATGTATTTTGATTAATGATTTAAAATGATCTAAACATAATATTGAATTGATTGTTATTCTGAAACCAATACCTGATAGAGATGAATACAATAAAACAAGTTACTTTCTTGATGGCTGGAGCCTGGAAACCACTGTTCCAGCTTTCAGTAGAGAAAAAATAAAGGATAATCTGCAATTGTTTAACCTGTTAACTAACCCTTTCATGGAAGGGATTTCTACACTGCTTTTAAGACAATGAAAGTTTAGGACTCCCATGGAAACACATACACACACACACACACACACACACACACAATTTTCAGGCTTTTCCAGTGTCTAGGACACAGTTAACTTTATCCATGGATCCCAGATTTGAGTCCCTGATAGATGTGAGTCTCATGTTAATATGATATTCTTCTGTTCTCTTAATAATTGCGTCAAAAATAATAAACAGCTGTTCCTAGTTTTACCACTAATTCTTAATAGTGAAAGTTTCCTAAAGAGACCATTCAAATGATCAAGTTTAACATAGAGAGTCAGGTATTATATGAACTTGGGTAAGGGGTTTTCAAATTGTGGAGAGCAAATTACATTTCACAATGAGAGGGCTAGTGAGGAAAATTATATAAATGATGATAACAAGGAAAAAATAGCACTGCATGTTAATGACATTAGAATAAAACAAAAAGTATTTTTTAAAAAGAAAAAAGAATAGGTGAGTCAGAAAGCTTGAGTTTAACATTTAAATCCTGTCACTGTATTTTATCACTTAGCGGTAGTATAAAGTCTCATGTGTAAAACAAGTTTAGCAAGGGCTTACTAATAAGGTCAAAGATACTGAAAAGGGAAATCTCAATTTGGGGAAACAATCACTAGCTTATTAGTAGCATTTTTATGAGACATTTGATAAATAAAATATTTAACCAATTTTTGTGTATTTGTGTAGTATTTTCTAGTACAGAGAAATGGATTTTATTTGCCTATTTTTAGGGATGCATCATATTATCTATAAAATGATTCTCTGGAATTCATAGAGTATTATAAAATATACTTACATACAATGAGTTACTATTTTTAATTTATTTACTTAGAGAAAGAGAAAGAGAGAGAGTAAGGAAGGAGCAGAGAGAGAGAGAGAGAGAGAGAGAGAGAGAGAGAATCTCAAGCAGGCTCCACACTGTTGGCATGGAGCCAACGTGGGGCTCAAAGACATGAACTGCCAGATCCTGACTTGAGCCGAAATCAAGAGTTGGACATTTAACTAATGGAGCCACCCAGGCACCCCTCAGTGAGTTATTATTTTAGGATATACATTTTCTGTTTTGAAATTAGTGCTGGGGAAAACAGTAGCCGTGGTTGCAATTTTAAAGTTATTCTGTGTTTGGTATATTCTCTATAAATCTGAGTTTAATGTTTTAATTGATACAACAAAATTGATTAATAATTACATAATGATCCTTAACTAAAATGTAGGAATTTACAAACTTAGTCTTTGGGTATTATCAAAACTGGTACATGGACTTATTTTCTATAGAATTAACTAAAATACTTCTTTGCTTTTGATGGTTGAAATATCAATTTCTTCTGGGTATCCTGATTGTTTCCTTAATGAGTGTTTCAGTTTCTAGCTATTAGGCTTTTAAAAATCTTGTTAAGAATTACTTCTGATAGATAAAAATAATGATTTTGAAAAAATAAAAGCAAAAGTGGAAATCATTAGCGAGCCTTCAATTGCTAAAATAATTAAATGCAATAAAATGTTTATTATTCTACATAATATCCAGATGACACAGAGGATTTAGTGAAATCCGACCTAACAGTAATAAAATATGACTGAACAAAGCAGGTCATTATTCTGAAAGTGAAAATGTTTATTCCCTTGGTAAAAAAGATGGCATTTACAATTTTTCAGTCTCAAAAGACAGTATCAGATTCAGCATACTAATTAAGGAAAATTAAATCAGCTCTGACTTTAATGGCAGTGGATATATGATAGTTGTTTTCATAATCAGCTATAATAATACTGTTATAAAAGTAGTATATACCATGTAATAGAGTGAAAAGTAAAAATCCCTAGCCCTCAATCTATACTACCGAGAGATAATCACTGTCAAAGATTTTTATTGCAGTTTTTCGTAAATTTTCTAGGCAGACAAAATATATGCATAGCTGTATTTTATAAATGATTAGAATAACTGAAGTCCTCCTTCTTAATCCTGATATTATGTAAAATGTAGGAACATTTTATATATCATTCTGAAATCTGATTTTTTAATTAACAGAATATCTTCGAAGATGTTCTACATCTTTACTCATACCTTGCTTTGCATTTATTTTCACACCCACCAAGCATTGCGTTGTGATTATGTAATACATATTTTTTGGCGTTAGAAAAAATCAGAGACCATTCATATATATTTGTCTTCACACACTTGGTTTTGACTAGAACTTTTTTAAAGTTCCTAACAGTGGGATTTCTAGGCAAGGGGGTATATATGCTCAGATATCCATTGCTCTCAGCATCCTCCTCTCCCAACTGCTGCATACTTTAATACTGCCAGAAATTGTGAGTATGTTTCTTTCCTCAGGGACACTGAATAATGAGAAGATTCTTAATATTCCAGTGTGAAAGATATAAATGGTAATATTATTTATGCTTTTTAAAAATTGTCTAATTATTAATATAACCATTTTTATTGGTCAATATATTTTATAATTCATTCATGCCTAAATCTTGGTAAAACTCGTTGAAATATTTGAATCTTAGAGTAGAAATATGAGAGTAGATAATTTAAGCTTTTTAAATATTTTCTGATTAAAAATAAGACAGAAAATGTAAAAAGAGTAACAGAAAAAACAACCACTGTCCATAATTCCAGAAACCAAGTGTAACCCCCATTAAATACACTATATTTCCTCTAAGCCATTTCTTCCCTACACACAGCTGGATATTCTCTCTCTTTTGGTTCACATACACCCACACCCACACATATAACTGATATATGTGATTCTGTAATGCAGAGACATGCTTACTTCATGCTTTGCTTTTTTTTTTTTTTTTTTACCCCCTGGCATTACAATTCTTTAAAAACTTATTTTTAATATATTTACATTCCATCCTATGGCTGCACATTACTTTCTTTCTTTATTGTTGGATATTTAGCTGGTTTCCAATTATTTACTGTAGTAAATAACCCTGTTATAAACATATTTGATCATATCTGTAAAAATGTAACTGCCTCTGGTGCTTTTTTTAGGAGTTGTTGTTAGGCTGATTGTGCCATATTCTGAAAAGCTGTCTAGCATGTGTCATAGAATAAGCTTATAGCTCTTTGTAGAGTGGGCCTGTCTTGTATAAGCAGGATCTCTGGTAAGGAAACTGAATACACAAAGGAGGGTAATCTGGTCTTAGACTGAAGGGAGACACATATTTTGGGGGGAATCACTCTTTGACAATCTCTACTTCAAAAAAATTCAATCATGCTTGAGGGAATGGAGGACCTTACTGTAGGAAAGAGGAAATTCAGAGTGAGACATCTCCATAGGCTGTAGCGGTAGATAAGGAACTTTTACAAAATAACACATAATACAGATTTTTATATTACTCTCCATTTATTTCACTTTTGTTGTTCTCTAGAAAGTAAAATGCACCTAGATAGTTTTAGTGCGCTCAGGGGAAAATGAATGAAGGGTCATAGAGCAGGCTTTAGCCAAGGACATAAAAGGCAAACAGTGCTTGGCCAAGACCAGACTGGGATTGATTACAGTTTTTAGTAAGATATCATAACTTTGGAGATCAGAAGCCAGGATACAGTTCCAGTTACTCTTTCCTATGTAGGTTTTTTCCTATTTCCTCATACAGACTTGCTCCCTCTGCGTTTAAAATGAGTTCTATCAGGGGTGCCTCGGTGGCTCGGCTGGTTAAGTGGGTATGGGTCCTGCTCCGGCTCAGGTCATGATCTCACGGCTTGTGGGTTCCAGCCCCGCGTGGGATCTATGCTGAAGTCTCGGAGTCTGGAGCCTACTTCAGATTCTGTGTCTCCCTCTCTCTGTGCCCCTCCCCCACTCATACTCTCTCAAAAATAAACAAACATTAAAAAATTTTTTAAATAAAATGAGTTCTATTAATGTCAATAATACTGTGAATAATAGCAATAATAGTGAATATTTATTGAGTGCTTAACATTGGATGAAAATATTCTGTGACTATTACATTTATAAACTCACTTAATTTTCATGACAAACCTATGAGGTAAGCATGATCATTATTTTCATTTTACAAATAAGTTAAGTAAGAAAGAGCAAGTTGCTACTTGTGGTCACAGTGCTAATCAGTGAAAAAGAGCAGGAATTTGAAACCAAGTGGTGTGCCTTCAGAGACTATGCTCCTAACTACTGATAAACTAGCTCTCAGTATAGGGCAAACACAGATTTCCTTCTAGTAAATAAACATTAGCATTTACTTCCAAACTATTTTCTATAGAAATATCATACTGCTTTAGTTTTCTACCTGCAGTGCATTAGACACCCCATCTCTTTTACCTCTTCAAATTGTGTAGTATGCATTTTACCTAATCCTTGTCAAATTTAGAATTGAACATTTTATAATGGTCATACAGTTTTGATTGCTTAAGATTATGAACAATATTACCATATGTGTTAACTATTTATAGTTCTTTGATGGATTGGCTGTTCTTTTGTCTGCTTTTTCTTCTCATTTTATATACACTCATTTATGCAGAGGTTAACTTTTGAAAATTGATTTAATTGCAGCTTATCAAAAATGCTTACTGATGTATTAAACTCATTTATATTTTACATGTCACTATTTTATTTTTTCAATATGAATGCATGCTTTTTAATTTTTCTGGCAATATGTTTTCTTTCTAATTATAAATATAATACATATTTATTGATAAAACTTGAAAAAAGAAAAAATATAATTTAGTAAATTTTAAAAGTTATAAATATCACCCAGTACCACCTACTCTAAAAATGTGGTATACTTTATTCTATTTATAGCCACATATAAATGCATATGTGCATTTATAAAATTTGTATTTTACACGATAGGAAGCTTTATTTCTTGCACTTTTACTTACAATTATCACTATATACTGTACTTTATTGCTTAAGCTCTGTATACAAATAGATAATGCTTAATTAAATACATCTGTTATTTTGAACATTAGGTTTATTTGTTATTTAGACAATCATACATAATGCAGTGCTAAACATTCTTATTTATATTTATTTGAGGGCATTTATGCTAAGACTATTTCCACTGGATTAGTTCTTGGAGTTATTAGATCTAAGACCTATTATTTCTAAAACTTTGTATACATATTGCTCTTTAACTTTGTTTAAGTGTTTCTTAAGTGAAGGGGATAATTGTGTGAATAAGAACAACAAAAAAGTATTTTATTATAATTACCTTATTGATTTTTAGAAGGCTAAATTTATTTAAAAATACATATTCACCATTGGTATCTCTTTCTGTTCATGTAATCATATATTTACATAAGATCTTATTTATATTACTGATCTGTAGGAACTTTTTAATGTTTTTATTTACATCAGATAATATACCATATGTAATATCATACTATAATGTATACTAATATTATTTCCAAAATCCTTGCTTGTAAGAGTTGTCATGGATTGGGTGGCTTTTGTGCCACTTCTAATCACTTAGTCAACTTTATTAAACTAGTTTCTGGTGTAAATATATCAATGTGGACAAGCTGAATGGTTGACCCTCAGATAATTATTTATTTCATAGAAGAACCTGAAGAGACATTTTTACCCGTTTCACATTAAATGGTACCATGAAGACAAGGGAGAATAAGTTAAAATAACTGTGTAAAAAGCAAAGATTAATAATCATAATTCAGCCCCCTAAATAGACATACATAATTTGTACCATTTTCTTATTAATCTTTAGGATTTCACAAATAAAACTGAAAAGTAACTATGTAAACTAAAAGTAAATTGAATTTTCAATAGCCAAATTATGGAAACAGTCCAATTATCCAACAATAGATGAAAGAAAAAGAAGATATGGTATATATACACAATGGAATATTATTCAGCCATGAAAAAGAATGAAATCTTGTCATTTGCAGTGACATGGATGGAGCTAGAGAGTATAATGTTAAGCGAATAACCAGTCAGAGAAAGAAAAATAGCATAGAATTTCAGTCATATGTGGAAATTAAATAACAAAAGAAACGAGCAAAGGGAATAAAAAGAAAGAGTTAAACCAAGCAACAGACTCTTAACAATAGAGAACAAAGTGATGGTTGCCAGGGGAGAGGGGGATGGGGGAAGGGGGATATAGGTGATGAGGCTTAGAGAGGGCACTTGTGATGAGTACCAGGTGACGTATAGAATTGTCGAATCACTATATTGTATACCTGAAACTAACATAACCCTGTATGTTAACTATACTAAAATAAAAAAAAA
The DNA here is from genome assembly GCA_028646485.1 of Cryptoprocta ferox. Classification (NCBI taxonomy): domain Eukaryota; kingdom Metazoa; phylum Chordata; class Mammalia; order Carnivora; family Eupleridae; genus Cryptoprocta; species Cryptoprocta ferox. The sequence continues at coordinate 15,752,612 of CM053570.1, forward strand.
TCACAACTGGAAAGAAAAGTAAATTTAAAAATTTACAAAATGAGTATTTCTGTTAATACTATTTAAAGTTTTCTAAACTACTAAGACTGTTGATTTAAATTAGAATTCACTCTACTGAATTATTCATAGAATAAAGTATCTGTTCACTTCACTGAATATGGAAAATATGCAAAAATAAGAGAATACTACATTGATACCATGTTTGCAATGAAAAACAGTCTCTATTTAAAAATTTTTTTTTTAATTTGAGAGAGAGAGAGAGATTGCGCACAAGGGAGGGAGAGGGCCAGAGGAAGAGAGAGAGAGAGAGAGAGAGAGAATCTTAAGAAGGCTCCATGCTCTGGGGCGCCTGGCTGGCTCAGTCGGTTGTGCGTCCAACTTTGGCTCAGGTCATGATCTCACAGTTTGTGGGTTCGAGCCCCGCGTCGGGCTCTGTGCTGACTGCTAGCTCAGAGCCTGGCACCTACTTCAGATTCTGTGTCTCTTTCTCTCTCTGCCCCTCTCCTGTTCACACTCTGTCTCTATCTCTCAAAAATAAATTTTAAAAAATGTAAGAAAAATTTTTTTTAAAAAGAAGGCTCCATGCTCAACACAGAGCCCAACATGGTGCTTGATCCCACAACCCTGGGACCATGACCGGAGCTATAATCAGTCAGACATTCAACCAACTGAGCCACCCAGGTGCCCCTCTCTTAACTTTTAAAACCAGCCCATTCTATCTTGAGGGAACCATGTACATTTTCCCTAAGCCACAGAAAGTTAATTATTTAACTAATATGAATAATATTAAAATTTCATACATTACCTATAACTAGTACTACTAACAGTGACATTTGGGTTCATTTTCCAGAATAGATTTCTATAAATTATTTTCTGAGTTTGAGGAGATAGTAAGATAAGGAGGTAAATTAAGGGAAATATAAATGGACAGTCAAAAATATTACCTAAATTCTCAGATATGCAGCCTACCTTTCAGCCTTTGGATCAACAAAAGGCATATTTAGAAATTAATGCCCAGAACCTTTTGTGAAATAATATATGTTACAAACTTTGACAACTTTCTATAATTTCTCTATCAAATAATCAGTTTACTAATCATCTAATGAAATCAGTGTCAGCTATAATTTTCAGTGTTTATCTACAATTAGCATGTTTATAAGCACATTCCAAAGAGAGTAGAATATATAGATTCTATCCAATGTAGATTTATTTTCTCTTCTGTCTTCTCAGGTGGCAGCTATGGCACTCTAGAAGAATCATTGCACTTTATTTTTGTCTGGGTTTGTGCTATGACTTGTCCAATTACCAGAAAGATAAGCGACTTTTCAAGTTTCTGTATCTGTGAACTCAAGTAACAGTCTTCCCACAGATTTATTCCACAGATAAAATATAATCATGTATGCAATCAATGTAATGTGAAAATTTTACGTTGCTGTATATAAAAATAAGCACACATAGAGAGATACATACAGAAATGAAGATAATTAAACCAGACAGCAAAAATGCTTATTTTTTAGGGAGTAGATATAATCCTAATATCCATGCTTTGAACTATTTGAGGGCTGCGATATTAGTAGAATGGTCAGAGGTTTTCACAGTTTTGGTAAAGTTAACAAAGCCAGCATCAGTAAATCCTGCCTTAAGGTTAAGAAAAAGATAAATAATGTTAGGAAGACAAGAGATTGTAACAAGTGGCATTGCTGAAAAATGACTGGGTGGCAACCACTGAGGTTGCTGGTGTTTCCTGAATGGACAGGCGGTAAGTTACCGTCCCTCTCCTTCAACAGTACATTGGAGGTTACTGGGAATACTTCAAAAAAGAAATGATTATGGCAAACTGTCAATGATAATAAAAGAAAATTCAAAAGGAAAGAAAATGGGACCAAAACAGTCATAAATTGAGATTTGAAATCTGTGAAGTGTGTAACTTCCATTAAAACCTATCTCGTTAGTTTAAGTAAGGCAAGAACTATAACAAAATTAAAGCATTAGTTCAATATAGCTTCCCAAAAAGTTCATAGTGTAGTAGGTAAAAAACAAAAGAAAAGAAACATTCTAAGTGAACTGCAGAAAAAAGGTCACGTAACTTGTTTACGTTTATTAGTAGACTTTTCTGTTTTGAGTTTTAATTAAAAACAAATATTATCAGAGCAAATTCATCATCTCACATAAAGGTGTAAAATTCTATTTTATTTTAGGGAAGTGCAAAAGTTACTTGATTTTTGAAAATTTTGTGAAAAGAGTAGATATGTTTTGTCACATCGAGTCTAGAATGTGTGTTCTGAGATCACTGATAAAATGCTTGCTGTCTCCCTAGGCCATTTTTAAAGGTTGCATTCATATGACCAAGGGAAGGTCCGAGGAAAACAATGACACTTGTTTTGCTTTTTCACAGTTAATAAAAAAAAAAAAAAAGAAAAGAAAGAAAGTGCACCTGACTGTAGCCTTTATATTGCCTTTTCTGAACTCTAGAAGTTTAAATAAAATACTCATAAAATTAGTTACTTGTTTTAAAACCAAATTATATATACATTGTTGAGTTTATTCACACTTCAATCATTTGAGCCACAGATCATGTGCAAAATCAGGTTCATAACTAGACATTTGCTTTTTTTTTTAAAAATTTTTAATGTTTCCTTATTTATTTTTTATTTTTGAGAGAGAGAGAGAGAGAGAGAGAGAGAGAGAGATTGTGAGTAGGGGAGGGGCAGAGAGAGAGGGAGAAACAGAATCTGAAGCAGGCTCCTGAGCTGAAGTCAGATGCTCAACCAACTGAGCCACCCAGGCGCCCCTGGACATTTGCTTTAAAAGTTGTCCTATTTTGGGGCACCTGGGGGCTCAGTAGGTTAAGCGGCTGACTTCTGCTCGGATCATGATCTCACCGTTCATGAGTTCGAGCCCTGCGTCGGGCTCTGTGCTGTCAGCTCAGAGCCTGGAGCCTGCTTCGGATTCTGTGTCTCCTTCTCTCTCTGCCCTTCCCCTGCTCACGCTCTCTCTGTCTCGCAAAATAAACATTAAAAAAAGATTTTTTTAAAATAAATAAAAGTTGCCCTGTTTTAATCCTACGTAAAGGATGTATAATAGGAGCTACATTTACTAGCCCTCAAGTTTAGAATTACAAGTACCAAATACAATTATTCAAATATTCTGAATTACCTGGAACACTTAGGAATACATTATTAAAGAACAATCCAACTGCAGTCCTGATAAAGAAAGTATGTATATATATATATATATATATATATATATATATATATATATCAATGTCTAAAATTAAAGGTGA
>CM053570.1:15755994-15837713 GCA_028646485.1 Cryptoprocta ferox
AGAGAGCCACGCTTCGAAAGCAAGGGGACAAAGAGATGCTAGCTTCTTAATTACAGATAGTATTCCAAAAATACTTCTCATAAACCTATTTGCATGTAAGTCCAAAGTAACACCATCCAAATGAATCTGTGTTCAAGTAACTGTTTGTATATTTTGCGTGCATGCATGTGTGAGGTTGGGCAAAAGAGGGCAGTGGCTTTGTTTTGCCAGTAGCTTTGTTCTTGCTACAAAAGATCAAATACTGATATTTCATAATTAGAGATACTTTTCTTTTTTACAGAGAACCTTATGTTTTTGAAAAACATTTGCAAGGTGAGTTGGATGTTACAATAAATTAGTATCACACTTTATCCCACTTTATTTTCTTCCATTTGGCAGGATACTAAGCAGATCATACAAGATACCCTCTATTCATTTTTTCACCAGGGTCATCACCCAATTATTATCATATTCTGAGTAGATTATTAGGAAAAAAAAAAAGAAAAAGTGGGGCAATGAATCTAGGAGGGTGGCTGGTATATTTTCTGAGTTGTCACACTGTCACACCCAATACTGTTTTTATAAGATATATACATAATGGTAAAATACAATCTCTGATCTCAAGATATGTATTTTTTAAGTATAAAATATAATCATGAGTGAAATAATATTCACTGTGCCAATTTGAGTCATTTTGTTCCCTCCTCTCAGAAGGCTATGCTGGGGGCTATTAATATCACTGATAATTTTTAAAAAATTCTTTTCAGCAGAAGTGTCACAAATGTGGGGAATCCTTTCAGTTTATTTAATTTTTAAGTCAAATTAACACAGTCCTTATTGATCAATTATGCATTAAAAAAATATCCTTTTCCTGATCAAGTTCCTTCTTCCCTTTGTCCAAAGACTGAGCTTAAAAGTCAAAGGTCCAGTCAATTTGGCACTGTTCATTTACTTTCCATTGATATAATTGTTGAGAAGCATTTGTTGAGTGGCTTCTCTGTGCTAGGCACTGGGGTAGGAACAAGGGAACTGAGCAGCCAACACGGCAGATGCTGGCTGAGAACTTATCTAGTGAACCAGACTGTCATGCAAATTAAAACAAGAGTAGAGTGTGACGTGGCTATCATAAAGGCTTATGTGAGTTGCATTGGGGTGCATGTGGGAAAAAGCACTATTCCTCTTAAAGGACTTCTGGGGGTTGGTAATCAAAGTGCAGCCCCAAATCCTTCCTGCTAGGCAGCTGTCACCTGTCAGTCAGTTTAAAAGTTGACACGTCTTTACTATCCCTTCTCTGATGGTAAAAATTATATAGAGGCTAGAGGCAGAAACAAAATTGAGATGAGAGTGCTACAGTATGAAAGCTGGAAAACTGCCAGGAAATGTAATAATGAGGAGGTGCTCATCGATGTAAAGAACTGCAGGGATGTCAGAATCTATACTTTCAGAGGTGCATGGCAAAGAGCTAAAACAAATGGGTAGACTTTACAAGTGCACGTTCTGTAGAATAGAGGCAAAATTGAGAATACAAAAAGTAAGAAGCGCAGATTGCAAGCGGTCAGTCCCTGGTCTGCCCCCTTTTTTACTTCTATTCGGAATCTGCTAGTAATTTATTTTGAGATGAAAATATTCATAAGCGTTGTCTAAAGAAATGTATTGCTGCTCTGTCACTAAAACTGAATTTTTAGTAATCAAAATCTAAAATGTATTATTTTTAAAAGTTTTTCTTTATATAAGTAATTTCTACACCCCACCTGGGGCTCAAACTCACAACCTTGAGATCAAGAGAGCCAGCCAGTTGCCCCTAAGCTATATTATTTTGAAGGAAAATAATATTTTATGAGAGATTATTATGAAACTAAAAACACTCTTCAAAATAATCAGAGGTTAAAGAGTTTGTATAACACATATATCTATTCCATCTTGAAACTGCAGTTGTTAAGAAAGCACTCTATTTGTACTGCGGTTAAGCATGAGAAAAGTTAACCAGAAGGAGATTACCTGATTTTTAAGTATTTATTTAGGAAGTTCTATAGATTCAGACATCACAGTGATATTTTAGTGAATATATTTTATGCGTGTGTACAGTGGGGAATGAGATCATGTATGGTGTCCTAACGAAAATAAATTTAGAGGGCATCTGGGTGCCTCAGTCAGTTAAGTATCTGATTCTTGATTTCAGGTCAAGTCATGATCTCATGGTTTGTGAGTTCAAGTCCTGCTTGGGGTTCCACACTGGCAGTGCAGAGGCTGCTTGGGATTCTCCCTCTCCCCTCCTCTCTTTGTTCCTCCCCTACTGTCTCTCTCTCAAAATAAATAAATATAAAAAATGAAATTAGGAAATATAAGGGACTTTTAACAAATTAACATTCATAGATTAAGTGATGATAGGAATACAAAATATGTTATCAATCCCAATTATTGCCAATGCATGGGTATTTATAAAGGACAATTTTTTTCTGTGCAGTTATGCAACTCTCAGTGCCCTTTCCAAAGGTCAGCAACTCCCAGGAAGATGGATTATATATAGGTAGAACAATCTGGCATCTGTTATGTTTAAATTCCTGCTAACACTAATAAGATTATCTCTGCCCTTTTCCTCCATCTCCAAACAGTTTTGGAGACTACATTTTTAGAAAAATGTCCAGTATAGCTTATTTGCAAAGAATATTCCCCTTTCCTATTATTTGATAATGAGTTAAGATATCTTACAAGAAGTATTATTTAAAACAAAGCCCTTTTGGAAATGAAGAAAGAGTTGGAGTACAAAGGGCATTTCTCAATTTCTAACAGAGCTCCATTATGTTTTAGTTGGAAAAGCATTAGCACAATATCTATATTAACTTTATTTCAGAATGGTATAAATAACTGTAAATAATCAATCCCTTTACAAACAAAATAAGGTGCTTATCAGTAATGTTTGGTTTCCCTAGGTTCTCGGCTCCTAGGTGGGCCCCGCCACGGACTACTGGTCATTGTATTATCCTTTCTGAGTTTTTAAGGTCCTTTACTCATGGAATGCAAAACAATATATCACTTGCAAAAGTGGGCCTGCCTATTGAGAGCTAAAGTGATGACTATTTTCTCTTTATGCAAACGCTTGCATTAAATAACATCATCATGAAAAATTTAGTAGACAAACAAAACCTGGTACAATCTCATTTCCCTTGTATGTGCAGACTTAGAGTAGACAGAACATTCATTGTGGGATACAGATTGATATTAGAAAGAACGTGCATAGGAAGATTTATTTTACAGAACACACACGATGAATGGTGATACGTATAGAGTGAAATGAGAAATCATAAGGACTGTACTTAATTTACTCCAAGCAGTTTTTTTTAATGTTTTTTTTAATGTTTATTTATATTTGAGAGAGACAGAGTGCAGAGGGGCAGAGTGGGGAGGGGCAGAAAGAGGGAGACACAGAATCTGAAGCAGGCTCCAGGCTCTGAGCTGTCAGCACAGAACCTGATGCAGGGCTTGAACTCACAGACCGTGAGATCATGACCTGAGCCAAAGTCGGATGCTTAACCGACTGAGCCACCCAGGTGCCCCCCAAGCAGTTTTTTTAAACAGTTAAAAGTACCAGGTGTTAATTTATCCATTAAGAATATTACATTTCCTAATAGCCAACTGGTTTGTTGGAAGAAGTCCCTTGAAGACAAACAAAATCATAATTATATTATTTGCTTATCATTTACAATAGTGAAATTGATAATGAAGATATTAACTAGGATAAAAATTATTTAACATCATGGTTATATATTTTAAACATTGCTGAAAGTAACTTCTGTCTACATCCCTATATCTTTCTCTTATATTTTTATAGTAAAATCATATTTCCCAGCTCTAAATTTTGATATTATGAAGTAACTAAAAATTAACAATGACAATTTTTATGGCTCTGATTTCTCCATATGGAGAAGGAATGTAATACAAGTTATTACAGTGTTATAATTTTAAATAGATGGACTTTTATCATCAAAGTAACACATACTCAAGGGCAAAAAAAAAAAAAAAAAAAGAATAACATAAAATGCATTCAAATCCCACAACTCAAGAGACTGGTATTGTTAACCAATCATATACTATATAACCTAATCCAGACATTTTTATATACTTAAAATAAAAAGAAATGAATCATTGGGGTGGCTGGGTGGCTCAGTTGGTTAATCATCTAACATCAGCTCAGGTCATGATCTCACGAGTTTGAGCCCTGCATTGAGCTCTGTGCTGACAGTTCAGAGCCTGGAGCCTGCTTCGGATTCTGTGTCTCCCTCTCTCTGCCCCACCCCCGCTCACACTGTGTCTCTGTCTCTCTCAAAAATAAATAAACATTAAACAAAATTTTAAAAAAAATCATTCAGCAAATTTCTATAATATCCTTTCTCCTGCATTTTTAGAGTATTCTAATATGTTCTATGTGCCATTAGTATTTAACCAGCATTCTTAATGTTAGGAATTCCAGCAACTTCTACATATGGATTTTTATAAATTACATTGCAAGGTGCACTGTTGCAGCTATATTTCCTCTCACCCTTTATACAGCCTTTGGGAAGAATGCCCAAATGGCCTTCAAATAGCTGCACAACGCAGTCCATGCAAGTGAATTGTTTAAGCAGTTCATGTAAGTGGTTACTTCTTTGCATGCATTAATTATCTTACTAAACATGATTTTGTTTTAATTTGCTTCTGATTTTAAAAAGTAGGTAATTTAAATATGTTTATTGGGTTTCTAAAAATAAATCTCTTGTACAAGTTATTTGTATTTCAACTGGCATATTTTCATCATTTTCTAATGAATATGTAGTATCCTTTATGTATTTTAATAAGTAATGACTTCTGCAAAATTTCTCATCCTGAGATATGTGAGATACTCAATGCTGAACTGAAAAAAATCTGCATTTTTAAAGAATCAGTCATGTAACTGACCAACTTATATGTTACATGAAAACCATTGCTATGGATGGGTTAATGTTAACCTGAAATAATCTAGTGATTATCTGTACCATATAGCACATTATTAAGTCAAATAGGTTAATTACAAAATATATGTGTTGAAAATAGGAGATGCATGTGCCCTTGTGAAATAAGTTTAAAATTAAAATTGACCATGTATAAGAAGAAAAATCATAACATGCTAAGAATAATTAATAAATAGTATACTATGGGAAGAATGACAAATTGACAGGATATAAAGTTTGGTGATCTAGTATTTTGGGCAGAAAATAATTTTTGTGTTATAGTGGACTGTAACCTTGAAGTGTTTCAATGATAAGGAACGAGTGGTGATGAAAAAGCATGACATTCGATAGCATTAATGACTAATGTAATAGGAAATTGATTTCCTAACACCTTTCCCTTTGCATAGTGTCTTTTCCCTTAGATTGAAAGAGAATCAATATGTGAATATCTGAGTACATGCGAGGCAGCCAAGTGCAAAGAAAATGCTCTTCAAGTAGCAATTAGAAGACTGGATTTCTTAACCTAATTGCACCACAAATGAGTTGTATGACCTTGGACAAGTCATTTGGTCTTTCTAAGGTTTACTTTTTTCATGCACAAAAGAAAATGGTATCTAAGGCCCAGTATTACATTTATACAATTCAAATTTGGAATAAATTTAAATCAAAAAGGGAGTATTAAATGCACTGAATGGTCCTTAAGTAATGTTTCCCAAACCATTTTCTACTGAAGACCATTTTCCTTTTTGTAATAACTAATGCTTTGTTGAAGTTTAATTTGAGTAAGCACTGTTCTTAATGAATGCTCACAGAACTCTAGAAGATCAGTATTGCTATTATTTCATGTTATAAACTAAGAAACCAATCTAAAGGGAGAATAAACAATTCACTCTGGTTCTCCATGCTAGGATTCAAAGTCAATCTGACTCCATAATCTGTAACTGTAAGCATTATGCACACTTTCTAAAATACATATTTTTGCTCAAATAAACTTCGAAAACACTGGCTTCCACAGAACAAAGTCAGTTGATATAAAGTACTTTGGAATACTGAAGATACATACACTTTGAATATACAAGAAGGACACCATGTGCAGGGAGGCCTACATTTATTTTGACCATGGAAGTTGAATGAAAAGCACTAGTGACCATGTCAAAGGAAGTTCTGCAAAATGTTTTGAAAAAATGCTAATTCCTGAATCTTAGCAGATGTCTAATGGTATTTTTATTCAGGGAGATTTGTATAGAAAACAGTTTCTTAAGTAACCTGAAGAAGTGGTAGTAAAGGTGAAAAGGAAAAGATCTCTATGGGATTCCATTTTTCATAACATTAATTCCCACTTTCCATTTTTCCCTTTTTTAGTGCATGTTAATGTAAAAAATCTTACCAGCATATTAAAGATGCGTTTACTTAGGGAAAATTGGTTTCAGGATGGGGACTGCAGTGCTCTGAAGAGGTCTAGATATTTTTATGTTAGGATCATTCATTCCTAGCAGTTTTGCTTATGAGGTCTCCATTGTGGGTAACATTGTTTACCATCTCTTAGTAGTTATAAAACTCAAACATACTGATAGTTTGAAAACTATTTCTGTATTATATTGTAAAATGATAAAATATAATTTATACTATTATCCTGTGAACCTCTAAGTATTTCACTTATACTCATCAAATAAGCAAGCTATAAAAAAACAAAAAAAACATGAATCTTCCAAACTAGATACTTCATCATATTTAATCACCTGAGATTCTCCAAATATCAATTTGATTAAAAAAGATTTACAAAAATTAAACAGAATCAAAGAAATAACTAATATGTGATGGCAGTGTCAATGATGGATATTGAATAGATTAGTATTTGATATATTTCATATTGCTATTTCTCTTTCTCCTGGAACTCAAAAAATATATTCAATCTCATAAAATATATCAGAATTAGAATACAGGGTACAGCATTATACAGTTCATACCTATTATTTATAGATTCTGTATTTGAAAATTAGCCTACTCACTAACATGTAGCTGAAACCCCAAAAGGAATACTTACAGATACTTTGTGGTCATTCACAGATATGCTCAAAACCAAGGAAAATTTGTGTCACTCAACTCCTTTGTTTCCAGTTCAGGCTGAATGAGATTGTACACTGCCTTCACTTTAGTTCTCAAACTGTAATCAAATATCTTTTCAAGATCTATTTATTGCCATCTTTTTTGTTTTACATTTTGTGCTTTTTATTGGTGACTTTGCTGTTTAAAATGCCTCATTAGTATAGCGCTGAAGTGAGGTCCAGTGTTCCTAAGTGCAGGAAGCTGCAATGTGCCTTATGGAGAAAATATGTCTATTAGATAAGCTTCATTCAGGCATGAGTTATAGTGCTGTTGGCTGTGAGTTCAATGTTAATGAATCAACAATGCCATACATCCAGGAAAGGAAGACAGATTAAAAATAAAAGTGTAATAGATAACATTGTTGTGAGCTGAAATACAAAGAAATTTACAGTCATGTTACCCAGGGTAAGGAAAATGTTAAACTCTTCCTGGCTAGTCTGGTTGGATTCCATGTTTCAAAAGGTGATAAGGTATGAGGAATGTTAAACTCTCAGGCAAGGAAGTTCTGCAGATTGGAACGCTATGGAAAAAAATTAAAATACCTGCTAAATATTATATGGAAAAAGAGTTACGTAGAACAACAGATTTTCAATGCTGATGAGAACAGCTTGCTTTGTAAGAACTTCGCCAAAGGATTCTATACTGCAAATGGCAGTTCGGTTGACAAAAAGTTGTGACCAGGGGCTCTCAACAACCTGATCCTGTATTTCCCCAGGAGGAATAGTTGAGTATTTGCTAATCAACATTCATGGCAACTTTGTAGTAGATAAATACTGTGATCAATGAGCATCAACTATATATTTTTAAAATTTATTTTCTAAAACCTCCCTGACTTATGTTCAAAACTTGTAGAAATAAAGCTTGCAAATAAATGCTGAGGCACTTTTCAAAGTCATATCACTGCTCTAGGGTTCTAATGGGGAAAAAAAGTGGTATCTAGTATGGTTGGAAGACTTTCCCCATTCCAAAAGTGAACTGTGTATAATAGGACAAAGGAGCTTAGATGCCACTTTGAGATCTCAAAGGAAAATTATGAGAGAGAACCCATGTCATAAAAATCAGGATTTGTTAAGCAACGTGGGTAGAAAGAAGACCCTCTATTCCCTTATAGTAGATTCCTAGACTGGAAACTGCCAGAGTGGGAGAATATGACAGGATGCTTCTTAAGCATGGATAAGATACTGAGATTCACCAGACATACTTGGGAAGTTTAGTAGCTGCATTTATTCTTTATGCAAATATTCAATAAAGTTTAAATTATTCTAATTCATATCATTAACTCAATCGTGTTAGTAGGTACTGTAGGTTAGCAAACCTGTAGACTCTAGGATTATAGCAACAGAAGACATATGAGATTTTATATTGTAGACAGGCTGATATATATATATTATAGGACTGTAATGTAAACTTTAAGGAAAAGCAGTTATTTGGAAAAGCAGATCTCTGGTTCAAGAGAAAGGGGTACAGATTTTAGGTACAGATATGGTTATTGATATAAGTACCAAGAATTATAGATACTCACATGTATGTATACATACTATTACACACACACACACACACACACACACACACACTTAAAAATGTTTATATTAGGGGCGCCTGGCTGGCTCAGTTGGTTAAGCATCTGACTTTGACTGAGGTCATGATCTCATGGCTTGTGAGTTGAAGCCCTGTATCAGGCCCTGTGCTGACAGCTCAGAGCCTGGAGCCTGCTTTGGATCCTGTGTCTCCCTCACTCTTTGCCCCTCCCTCATTTCATGCTCTGTCTCTGTCTGTCTCTCTCTCAAAAATAAACATTTTTTAAAATGTTTATATTATATCTATTTTCTATCTATATATTTATCCATATAAATCACAATATATAGATTTGGTAGTCAGCTGCAAATAAGGGTTGTTGAGCATAAAGGTATATATGAATCTCCAAGACAAAATATATAAGGAATGGTTGTCAGCAGCGATAACCTGGTAAATGTCCACTTCTAGGGAGTCTGTAGAAGAAAATAAATTAGCAAAATAGAAGATATGCCATAATGCTATGAAGAAAGTAAGACAGAATATACTGATGTGACCACTGGGGCTGGATGTCATCATTAATGTGATTTTTACATCAATGGAGGTAACAGGCTGAAATAAGATGTGTTATATATAAGGCAATCAGTGTGCCTCACAAAAACAAAGTTGAAGGAACACTATATGGAACACTTGTGATAGGGAGGAGGGTGAAGGGGTGAGAAAAATAGTGATCTAAGCAAAATTAACCTTCCTTATGCTTCCACAGCATGTTTACTTTACACTTTGAAAAAGAATTCTACAGTGGTTGGCACTTGGCAGAACACTCAAGAGATTTCCATTTATACGAAATATTTTATTTGGAGTCTAATAATAAAAAATGATGTAATCTAGATAATATCAATGCTTCTATTAACACAGGAAAAAACTGAGGCAGTGAGATTAAGTAAACTGTATCAGGATACACAGTACAGTAGGGTGTGAATGCAGGCCATTTCAAATTCTCAGTTGTAATGCCTACTCAAATAAGTTAGGATGTTGGTGTGTAAAACCTTTGTCTTTAAAGACTGCCTGATTGATTGATTGAAGTAAACTTTATTTTTTAGAATAGTTTTAGGTTCAAAGCAAAATTGAGAGGAAAGTACAGAGATTTCCCATATAATCATTGTCCTTATACACACATAGCCTCCCCAATCATCAACATTCCCCACAGAGTGGCATAACTGTTACAACTAATGAACCTATATTGACATACCATTAATATCCAGAATCCTTATTTTGCATTAGGTTTCAATAGATGTACATTCTATGGATTTGGATATATGTGCAATGGGATATATCCACATTATAGTATCTTTAAAAAAATTTTTTTTACATTTATTTATTTTTGAGGGACAGAGAGAGACAGGCACAAGTGTGGGAGGGACAGAGAGAATGAGACACAGAATCCGAAGCAGGCTCCAGCTCTGAGCTGTCAGCACAAAGCCTGATGCAGGGCTTGAACTCACAAACCATGAGATCATGACCTGAGCCAAAGTCGGACACTTAACGGACTAGGCCCCCCAGGTGCCCCCACCGTTATGCCATCTTTTTAAGTAGTTTCATTGCCCCCAAAATCCTCTGTGTTCTGCCTATTCATCTCTCCCTGCCCCTTAACCTTTAGTAATCACCTATCTATTTGCTGTCTCTATAGTTTTGTCTTTTCCAGAATGTTGTATAGGTAAGATCATATAGTATGTAGACTTTTCAGATTGGCTTATTCCACTGACTAATACCCACTTAAGGTGACCTCCAAATAATATTCCATTCTTTGGATGTATCATAATTTACCCATTCACCTACTGAAGGGCAGACATTTTGGTTGCTTTCAAGTTTTAGCAATTATGACTAAGGTTGATATAAATATTTGGGTGCTGTCTTTTGTGTAGATATACTTTGCAGCTCCTTGGGATAAATATCAAGGAGTGTGATTGCTGGGTCATATGGTGAGAATATGTTTCGTTTTGTAAGAAACCATCAAATAGTCTTCTAAACTGGTTTTACCATGGTGTCATCCCACCAGCACTGTATGAAAGTTCCTGTTGCTGCACATCCTCACCAGAATTTCATGTTGGGGCGCCTGGGTGGCTTAGTTGGTTAAGCGTCTGACTTCGGCTCAGGTCATGATCTCACAGTTCATGAGTTCGAGCCCCACATCAGGCTCCATGCTGACAGCTCGGAGCCTAGAGCCTGCTTCTGATTCTGCCTCTCCCTCTCTCTGCTCCTCCCCTGCTTGCACTCTGTCTTTCTCTCTTTCAAAAATAAACATAAACATTAACAAAATTAAAAAAAGAATTTCATGTTGTCATTTTCTTGGATTTTGGACATTCTCTAATAGGTCTGTAGGGGTATTTCACTGCTGTTTTAATTTGTATTTCCCGATGACACGAAAGATGAAACATCTTTTTACATATGTATATTTGCTATTTCTATATCATCTTTGGTAAAGGGTCTATTAAGATCTTTGGCCCATCTTTGTATCAGGTTGGCTATTTTCTCAGTGTTGACTTTTAAGAATTCTTTGTATATTGTGCATAACAGTTCTTTATTAGATATGTTGTTTGCAAATATTTTCTCCCAATCTGTGGCTTGCTTTCCATTCTCTTGACATTGTCTTTTGCAGAGCAGAAGTTTTTAATTTTAATGAAATCTATTTTATTAATTCTTCCTTTCATGGATTGTGCCTTTTGTGTTATATCTAAAGTTGTCAACAAACTCAAGGTCATTTGATTTTCTTTTATGTTCTCTTCTAGGACTTATAGCTTGTGTTTTACATTTAGGCCTGCGATACATTTTGGATTTAATTTTTGTGAAGGATAAAAGGTCTGTGTTTACTTTTTTTTTTTTTTTTTTTTTGCATCTATATATCCAGTTGTTCCAGCACCATTTGTTGAAAAGACTGCCTTTGCTCCATTGTGTTGTCCTTGCTCCTTTGTCAAGGCCACTTGAGGTAAGTCTACTCCTGGGCTCTCTATTCTTTTCCATTGACTGCTTTATTATTTTGCCAATGCCATGTTGTCTTAATTACTATAGCTTTATAGTATGTCTTGAAGATGTGTAGTGTCAGTACTCCAACTTTGTTCTCTTTAATATTGTGGTGGTTATCCTGGTTCTTTTCTTTCCATATTAACTAAGAATCAGATTGTCTATATCCATAAAATAATTTGCTGAGTTTTGATTGGGATTACAGAGAATTAATAGGTCAAGGTTAGAAAGAACTGACATTGACAATATTGAGCCCTCCTATCCATGAATTATCTATTTAGTCTTTTGATTTCTTTCATCTATGTTTTGTTTTTCTCAAATAGATCTTTTGCATTTTTTTATTTATATCTAAGTGTTTCACTTTTGGGGTGCTGATATAAAAAGGTATTGCGTTTTTTATTTCAAATTCCACTAGTTCATTGCTGGTAGATAGAGAAGCAATAAACTTTTGTGTATTAACCTTGTATCTTCAATGCTGCTATAATCACTTAACTTGTTCCAGGAATATTTTTGTCAATTTTTTTGGATTTTCTACATAATCTATCACGTCATCTGTGAACAGAGATAATTTTATTCTTTCCTTCTCAATTTGTATACTTTATTTCCTTTTCTTGTCTAATTGCACTAGCTAGGTCATCTAGTACAATGTTAAGAGTAAGTGATGTGGGAAGATTCTTGCCTTATTTGATCTTAGTGGGAAAACTTCTAGTCACTCACCACTAATTATGATGTGAGCTGTAAGTTTTCTCAGACTTTTTTTTGTCAAATTGAAGAAGTTCCCCTTTGTTCTTAATTTACTGAGAGTTTTTATCATGAATTGGTGTTGAGTTCTGTCAAATGCTTTTCTGGGTCATGTGATTTTTTTGTTTATCTTTTTTTTTTTAATCTGATGTGATGGATAACATAATTTGATTTTCAAATGTTAAACTAGCCATACCAGGGATAAATTCCACTTTGTCATAGTGTAGAATTCTTTTTATCTTCTGGTGGATTTGATTTGTATTTGTTCAGGATTTTTTTATCTATGTTCATAAGAGATATTGGTCTGTAGTTTTCTTCTAATGTTTTTAATTTTTTTTAATGTTTCTTTATTTTTGAGAGAGACAGAGTGTGATCAGGGGAGGGGCAGGGGAGGAGCAGAGGGAGACCCAGAATCTGGAGCAGGCTGCAGGCTCTGAGCTATCAGCACAGAGCCCGACGTAGGGCTCGAACCCACTAACCGTGAGATCGTGACCTGAGCGGAAGGCAGAAGCTCAACTGACTGAGCCACCCAGGCGCCCCTTTCTTCTAATGTTTTTATGTAGTTTTGGTATTAGAGTAATGATAGTCTCGTAGAATGAGTGAGGAAGTATCTTCTATGCTTCTGTCTTCTGTGAGAGATTGGGCAGAGAATTGGTATAATTTCTTCCTTAAACATTTGGTAGACTTCACCAGTGATCCCATCTGGGCCTTGTGTTTTCTGTTTTGACAGGTTATTAATTATTGATTTATTTTATAGATAAAGGCCTATTAAAGTTGTCTATTTCTTCTTATGTGAATTTTGACAAATTCTCACCCCTCTTTATCCTTGGTAACTTTCCTTGGTCTGAAGTCTGCTCTATCTGAAATTCATATAGCTTTTCCTGCTATCTGTCCACATGGCATATCTTTTCCCATCTATTGACTTTTAATCTACATGCATTTTTACAATTAATGTCGGCTTCTTGAAGACAATATATAGTTGGCTTTTGTTTTCAGATCCACTCTGACAATCTTTGGTTTTTGACTGTGCAATTAGACTTCTGACATTCAAAATGGATATTGATATAGTGGAATAAATATCTATACTATTTGTTTCTGTGTTCTATTTATTTCCTTTGATGTTTGTTTCTATTTTTGTCTTCCACTCTTCTCTTTTACGGTTTTAACTGAGCATTTTAATGAAATGAAATGAATTTAATTTAATGAAATGAAAACAGTTTCATTTTCTCTCTTTTCTTAGCATATCAGTTATACTTCTTTTTACTCATTTATTTTTGAATCAGCAAATCATTTAATTTTATTTGTGTTTTATAATTAGTATATGATTTGTGAATGTAAATTCTCTGACTTATGTATGTAAAAGGAACACATGCCCAAAAAATCAATGATTTTTTTATCATAGTTTTCATTATAAACATTTCATGTTGAACATTATTCAACATTTCATTTTGGCACAATTAGCATTTTTTTCAATGTGGTTTGAAAGAGGTTATTTACCATTACAGCACAAATGTAAGCATTAACTTTAAGGGTATTTGTATTTTAATTCAGAAGTATTGAGGGGCACCTGAATTTTTATTTCAAATTCCACTAACATCCACTTTTTGATATTGGCTCAGGTCAGGATCTCAAGGTCCTGAGATGGAGTCCTACCAATAAGGGGCTCTGCACTGGGCTCCAGGCAGAGTGGAGCCTACTTGGGATTCTCTCTCTTCCTCTCTCTTGTGTCCTTCCCCAACTCACACACACACTCTCTCTCAAAATCAATAAATAAACTTAAAAAAGAAAAGTATTAATGCCCACTAATGTATGTATGACATCGTACCTTCCTCATTTTAAGTATTCATCCATCTGTTTAAAATTCACAAGAACATTAAAGAATATATCCCATTTGATATTTGCAAACTAAATTTTCTAGGATTGGAAACTTTGTACTATTTCACATTTTATGAAAGCATATTGTACAAATAAAGTTGTAAAAAAATTTAAAAACATTGTTAGACGTAAGGAAGATAGTATTTTGTATATCTATATGAGTATCTGACACATTTCTATTACAATAGTAAACATTGTTCAAATATGATTGGGCTCTTTTCAAGTTGTGAATCCTTCATTACTCATTCAGGTTTCCCATCTTTAACATATAATATTTTTTGAACATTCAGGGGTGGATTTTAATTGTATCAATTTAGCTAAACTGGAACTACTTTTCCTAGAATTCTCTCCCCTTTAAGTTACCAACTACAGTGAGCTGCACGAGGTTGTTTTTTGTTTGTTGTTTTGTTTTGTTTTTGTATGAGAAACAGAAAGCAGAAAGCATAGGTGGGGACTCTTTTTTCCACAGAAGAGAGTTCATGCAGGGCCCATGCTCCAATACGGCTCACATTCATTGTTGCCCACTTTGGTGCATGGCAGCATCCAGGACTTCCAGATCTGGTCAGTCCTCTTTCTCCAGTCTCACTGACTCCTTAGTTAGGAGCATTTTCAACACAGGGTCTAATGGACTCGGCCTTCCTCACAGATTACCTCCATTATCAGTGTTTGGAGGTTGGAGGTGGTAAGGTGCTGACAATTTTGTCCGTTGTAGATTTCAGCTCGTCCTTGCCAGTTCCCATTCTTCCTTGCTCCATCCCACTTCATACCTATTTTTGTTTCCAGACTACCTTATCTTGTGGTTTTGAGTCATCTCAAAATGAAGCTGCTATGCTTCTTTGTTCAAACCTGACTGAAACAGGCAGAGATAAATTTCGGCAATATTTTCTACTTCAGTAGTACCCTGACCATACCTCTATCTCAGCATTTATCAAATTGTCTTGCACTTACCCATTTGTCTCTCACACTGCATTGAGGGAAATGGCAGGGAGATTTTTTTTTTATTTATCTATATTTTTATTGTAATAGAGTTCTGTGCATTGTGCATTAAAAATAATATATACATGCTGAATTGAATGAGGACCTTTACAAATTTATGTTTACTTAAACATTTCCAAGTAATTATTTTTAAAAAGTAAGGTACTTCAAGAAAGTCTAATGTTGTTATGGTTTTATCCTAAAGGGCTCATGTATGTAATAGTAGTAAGGTGAGCAGGTGTTTAATTATAAGGAAGCCCTTAGGTCAATTACTAATGTATTTAATAAAGAGTATTTTCACCCCAAACCATCTGTGAATCTTAGCTTTCATCATTCAAGGACTGTAGCTTTGTTCTTGATTACATTTGATAACTAATGGCATAATAGGCTATATCATCCTATAAACCTTAATCTATTATAATCCTTGTTTTTATGTTTATGACCAAAGACTGTTTTCAAAAATACTGGCTCAGCCATTGCTACTGTTATTTTGGGAAAGACACACCACTCCAAGTGTGTTGGGGATAATATCTACATTATAAACAGGGTTATTATAAAGGGCAAAAATATGTAAATAAAAGCTATACACAGTCCTTTGCACATAATACTTGTATAACGAGTATTAGCTATTGGTGCTAATTAGATTTATTTTAAGAAAAAGGAGAGTAATAACTGAGCACTTTATAGGTGGGTATGTAACACCATAGTTTAATTCAATGCTGATATATATTCTTGGGTATAAAAAAAAGTTCATTGCTTGGTTGAAGCTATGAATTTTTCATATCTGTTACCAGATCCTACTAAATTAAGAAATCATTTCAGACTACAAGTTAACCAATTTTTAAAACTGCTATTCTTCCATTCCTGACAGTGTAACAGCAACATATTAAAATTCTAAAAATACAACTCTTAACATTTTTAGGTATTGCTCACGAAATACTGTTTACAATGAGAAGTTGACTCATTGTCTCTCAACCCACTATTGCCTAAGAGAAAAAAAAAGTTCTTGGCCATGTAGAAATGTGGAATTTTTTTTTTACACTGGATATTTCTCTATGTGACATTCTGAATAAGTTAAAAGTTAATGAAAACAATTCCCAAGGAAGAAAATATCTAGTTTTTAAATAGTCATATGTAGTGATATTATATTGGTATTTATTTTGGTCTTCATTGTAATCTGAGTCTAAATAAATATTGATGATTATATCCTGTTCCCAGTAATACAGACTCACATTTAGTAAACTGCACAACATCTGCCAAGAGAATCTTGCAGAGCTGTTAGGACACTGATACTATGACTAAGAGTAATAGCAAATTGTTTTAGGGACTTCAGCGAATCCCTACCTTGGGGGTTGTCTTTTATTATTACTATCCATAAACAATGAACCGTCCAATGTGTGAGGAAAATTATGTGATTATAAAAATCACTATGTGACTTTTAAGAGCCAATATAACCCTTTTTAAGGCATATTATCAGGTAAATGCCTTATAAATAAATAAACAAACATATATATAGAGAGAGAGTATTATTAATGAAACTAATAATTTTTAATCTGTATTCTGACACTTTATGACACACTTAGAGCAATATCATTACAAATGACCAACTGATTAACAGTCTGTCAAATCTTCCTGGAGGGGAGATTTCCTAGAAGAAAGATTTTAAAGCAAACAAAACAAAACAAAGCAAACAAAAACAAAAAGCACACAAAAAACACAAAACCTTTAAGTAGGAAATTGTCCTGTTCAGAATACCTGTGTAAAAAAATGTGTAATGCTTTCTCTACATGTTTAACAGGTGAGGTTTTCAAATTCAGTTCATCCTTATCATTGTTAAACATCACCCTGAGAATCCATAGTGCCATTCCCCTCTCATCTGTGAGCTCAACATTTATGTGTGTCATGATTATAATTCTAACTAATTAGTTTATTTTAATTATAATCAATACACTAAGGAGAAGTTTGAGACAGCTGATATGATTTATTGCCAATTCTAAAAGCATTTGTCTTGCTTTTGGCAGTTGTGCTATCTCTGGAATGGCCCTGCCTGCTTGGCAGCAACCTGTCAGGGCCGTTATGATTGCTGTATGCAGGGACATTAGCTGACAGTGCTTCTTCCACTCCTGATAAATGTATGCCTGCAGTGTAATCACATCCACATGGTCTTGCTCTAGCATATACCTATAGCTTCATCAACCATGAGAATTTGGAACATAAATATACGAGAGCCACACATATACATGAATCAAGCATAACATCATAGTAGATGACAAGAAGTCTATGTGATAGTCTCTTCTGAAATGCCATGCTACGTGAAGCTATGTAAGTAGCTCTGTGGGGAGAAAACACTTCTCTTACTATGTTAAGGATACTTGAGTGGTTCTTAAAAACTGATACAGTAGAAAATGATTTCAGAGGCATGAGAGGATTTTCCCCCAGTGTAAGATTTACAAATCAGTGATTATGGAAATATCACAGGCTTTGTGGTAAGGTGGGAAATTTCTATATGAAGTTATTAACAAAGCCCAGCACTGGCCTTAAATTGAGGATTCAAATATATAACTTTCCTCTGATGTTGTTCTAGCATATACTTATATTTTAAAACTCCACATTGGAAACTTGACCCTGTTTTTATTGATAAATCTTTTATTCTTCTTTCATGAATTATTAAAGTACTGTGCCAGCCTAGCTTATTTTCAGTGAGTGAAAAGGAGATCCTCAAATCATATGCCATAAGCTTTCAATAAAAACCAAACTCTTTTTCTATACACATAATTTTATATTGGTAAAACTGTATGTGTTAGGTGATTTAACATTCTTTATTGTTGAAATAAACATCATCATTTGAAATGTATTTGATGTATTGAATCAATCTTAAATGAATTAACTTGCTCATGCTATTGGTCAACACCAAAGAATATGGCTTCCTTAGAAATGTGCACCTTGTCACACTGATATGCTCGACTCAGTTCTGCTCTGAGGAGGAGAGAGAATTGAAAACATTAAAGACTATGTAATTGCGTGATAAGGAAGAGACAGAAAGATACTCACAGCTGATAAGAGCTGAATGGCCAGGAATAAGGTACTGATCTCTAGCTTACTGACTGCATGTGCATTGAAATGAGAGATAAAAGTTGTCAGATAGGATATATTTTTAAAAAGAAAAAAATAGCTAAATTAGCTTTAGAGAGATTAAAGGCAACCTTATTAAGCAGTAGACTTTGACTATAGGAAGTATTTGATAGTAAGTTAAATAAATGTGAATGTTTTACCACGGAAATAGAGGAGGGAAAACAGACAGATTTTACTTTTTTTTTAAAGTGGAAAAACTTTGTATCTTAATTTCTTCATCTACATATCTGTTTTCTAGTTCTATTGAATTTAGATGATTGGAAATAGAAGAAACTTTAAAACACTCTTAATTTTACAGCAAGGGAAACTGAAAAGTGTAAGTGACAATCCCCCAAATCCATTTGTTATAAGGAGTGCCTGGGGTGCCTGGGTGGCTCAGTCAGTTCAGTGTCTGACTTCAGCCCAGGTCATGATCTCACGGTTCGTGGGTTTGAGCCCTGCGTCAGGCTCTGTGCTGACAGCTCAAAGCCTGGAACCTGCTTTGGATTCTTTGTCTCCCTCCTCTGTGCCCCTCCCCCACTCTCATTCTGTCTTTCTCTCTCTCTCAGAAATAAACATTAAAAAAAATTTAAAAAAAGAGTGCCTAGATTAGAATGTTTTCCAGATTCAACTCATGTTAAGCATTCTCTACTGTTTTCCTTTTTTAAAGGTGACTTTTTCTTTAAATATACATTAACTATGCATTGATTTAATATTCTATATGTATCTGGGACTTCATATATATATACCAAGTGTTTCTTTATATTAAAGCCACTACGTATATGGTTAATTTTCCAGTAAAGTATAAGAATAATTTTCGTAGTGAATATGTATAGTTCTATGTGTTCACCATGCAAATATACCTTAATATCAAGAATGCCTGAATTTCAGGGTGCTTGGATGGCTCAGTTGGTTATGTGCCCGATTTCAGCTCAGGTCATGATCTCTTTGTTTGTGAGTTTGAGCCCCGAGTCATGCTCCATGCTGACAGCTTGAAGCCTGAAATCTGCTTTGGGTTCTGTGTCTCCCTCTCTCTTGCCCCTCCCCGACTCATGCTCTGTCTCTCGCTCTCAAAAATAAAATAAACAGTAAAAAAATTTTGAAAAGAACGTCTGAATTCCAACCACTTATCTATACAGCAAAATTTAATGTACCTATTTCCCTATGAACTCCCTTTCAATAGGCACATCTACTCTATATGTTGAGCAGAATACAGATAGTGTTGGGCTTTATTTTCTGTAACTCATATTGCAAGATCAATTATACTATAGATTACACTAAATGCTTTCTACAAGTACATATAGTTCCCTCCTCTCTATCCTCTTGGAGCAAGTATACTGTCCTTAGAGACATGGACTTGCCCTCTCTCCCCAGTTCCTTTAATACAAGGTTACTCTTCAGAAGAGGTGAGGGAGATGGAGAAGGAGGAGGAGGAGGAGGAGGAGGGGGAGGGGTGGGGAAGGGGGAGATGATAAGTGGGGTAGATGGTTGCTTGGGGCTACACAGTAGGTGGTCTTCTGTAACTGGCTTTAAAATACAATGTTGTAAGGTCATTACCCACTTTTTTCATATTAGCAGACTCACCATTTTAAGGAGTATCCATCTCCCATGTGATTTAGGATTATATTAGAAGTAATCTAAATTAATTATCGTAATCTCATTCAGGCCTCCATTTTGACTTCCATGAGGTCTAGCACTTTACCTCTGCTGGGAAATGTTGCCTCCTTTATAAAAGAAAGACCATAAGAAGAAATAATCCATCTTTATGGGTTCATTTATTTATTTTCCCCTACCAGTCATATTAGTATTTGTTACTAGATTGTGATGCATATGCATAACAAAGAGGGGACTATGAAGTTCGATCAGAAATCTCTGGGGTGAGGATACTTAATGTAGATAATAAAATATATTGTAATTTATAACTCTCCCTTTTTGTTTCCTATTTGTGTCCTTTCCCAAATGAAGTGCAGTTTTTTCGCCCTCAAAATGTAGTAGAGTTCCATCTATATTATGGAAAATATATATGTATACAAAGATCCATGAACCATTTGAACAGCAGCTTTGAGGTAGGTGTTGAGAGATGAGACAAACCACTTGGGGTCTGAGTGATATGGTATCTGAAGAGAATTTTAAACATGTGAGTTGTTGGTATGTATTCTGAACATTTACTGACCATTGCTCTCCCTTCAGAGAATATTCTGGTTTTCTCTATCAGGAGCCTTGGAGGGTTTTGTGGTTTGGGTTCATGAAAGTGTATGTATGGTAAGAGTAAGCATTTCTTTCTCTCTCTCTTCTTTCCTCCCTCCCTCCTTTCTTCCCCTTCTTTCCTTGCTTAATTACATTCCATTTTATTGAAATATATGCCAACTACATATTCACTGTCTACTGTTAAAAGTTTATCACATATTTCCATTTCCGTCCCACTTGCCTACCATTCCCACTGAATGCTGTGCTCCATTAGCCAATGTACTTTCTTAGTTATTGTTCTCACCTGCATCTCACAACAATGAGTCTCTCGCTAATAGTTATTTAAAAAAAAAAAAAAGTGACATGGATGAATGATTAAATATATGAACAAAATATCTTGCAATAAGTGTGCTTCAATCTTTTCATGTCTTAATGTTATTGTCAGGCAATTATATTACTCATTCTATTAAATGATACTCTCTCACTAAAATTTTATTCTGCTTTAAATGACACTGGGGGGAGTCAAGACCGCTTTTTAATTGGAATTTTTCCCAGAAGTAGGTTGGCATCATCTTGTTTACAGAACAGAAAGGACCAGGGAGTTGTCAGTAACAGATATCTTAGAAAACCTAGTGGGGTGGGAAAGGTGGGAAACTAAATGTATTATAGATTTCAAAAATTAATCTAGGAAGAAATATATTTCTTTGGAAGTGATAAGGTACTTGAGAAAAAGAAATAGAGTACAACTAATTTTGCAACCCATATTTATGCTGAGAAATACATAATTACAACAAACAACAACCCCTGAAGAGAGTTTCAAAGAGAATGTCAGACTATCTTTGCGGATTCATATATTGCTGATCCATACACATGGTAGCTTTTATGGCTCCTAAGGAATGTAAATGCTAAAAAATTAGATAGACATAGAAGATAGAGGTGACACAGAGAATAAAAATGACTTGCAGTTTATTTGTGGGTATTCATAGGAATCAAATATATTTAACAAATTTCAAATAACCACTGCTGTGAGATAGTTTTTCAAAGACGTTACTATTATTTAGGCATAGTCATGTCCATGCCTTCAAGTTGTACTTTTATTAGGCCACTTGCTTTTATTGACAGTTCCTCTTTTGTTTACTGTCTTGATTTTTTGATGAAAGAAAACCAAAGTATCAAAAACTCAAATCAGTAAGGTTTTAGTAACATCACAAAATGTTAGAAACAGGAAAGTAAAACAGCAATGCCCAAAATGTTTCTAGGAAATTATTTTTAATAACAAAACATTTGCTAATTATCTATTATTCATGTTGGAAATACTAGATTAGAATGCATGGTTTTTCTTTGTTTTTAGCCATGTGTAGGATCTAAGGCCAGGAATACAGTGGTATTTTTATCAAATGCATACACATTTGTAAACAAGATCATTTACAGGTTATTACCTGCCATCTAATTACTCCTTTTCCTATACATCATTCCTATGGGAGGACATCACTTTAACATATTATTTTTAAAAATTCTAATCAATGTGTCAAATTAAAATTCTCCTTTGTCTCTTACTCTACTAAGTAAATTTCCCTAAAACAGCCTTTGTGAAAAAATGGGAAAATTAGAGTGTATGAGGTTTCAATACTTGTCTCTAATTAATTTAATCACCCTGAAATATTTTCCACATCTATAAAATTTTCGCTCAAATATTTAGCTGATGCACAAACTTACTGTGAAATCAAGGGAGAATAAAATGTGAAAGCTCTTTTTAAACTGTTGTAAGTATCTTAAAATAATCAATGTTTTACAAATTATACCTTTATAAAAAAGTAGAAACATAAAAAATATCCACCTTTGGTCATATACGTAGTATTGTAAGTCCTAATCCTGAGAGACTGTAAAATTAGATACTACTTAATACCCAGCAGTAAATTTCTGAGATTTGTTACGTTTTTTTAATATCTCATTCATTTATTAATTCATTTATCTACTCTTTATCCGTCCATTCATAAAACAAATAATTTTTAGTATCTATTTATTATCTCACAGCTTGTGACAGATCTCGGGGCTATAACTGAAAAGAATATGCTATTTTTGTTTCAAAGATATACTGGTCTTGGGTGGATGCATCAGTTATCTACAGCAACACCAATGCTGCATGACAGCTCTCTTCAAAACCCTTGGTGGCATATTATGATAAACATGGAGTTTTCGTTACCATTTTCGAGGTCAGCAGAGCGGCTTTGCTGATCTGAGCCAAGACGAGCTCATCTTAGCTGGTATCTCCCCTGTGTTGTGGTTACCTGACAAGTGACCTGGGGAATAGCAGCTCTAAAATAACCTTAGCGGGGGACAATTCGTCTCTGCATCATGTCAATACTTACCTTCTAACAACTAGCCTGGGCTGGTGACGATAGTCTAAGCAGACAACCAAGAGAAGCCATGTCCTCATAGTGAACACAAAGAAGCAAACAGAGGAACATGCAAGGCCTTTTGAGAACAAGGCTCAGAAGGGCATACTTTCACAACTGTGTCATTCTATTAATTAAACAAGTCATACAGCCAGTATTCAAAGGACTGAAAATGAACTCCACTTCTTGATGAAGGTACTATTAAGTCCTATTTAAGAGTGCAGGTATAGGGGTGGGGTGTAGAAGCAGAAGCATTTTTGCAATAGATTTCCTAAAATATGAGACACACATAAATGGACACATAATAGAGTATAAATGCTTCATTTTCTCTCCAGCTTGTCACCAACTTTCTCTATCTTTTCCATTCGTCCACACTGCTCTCAAACTCAATGAAATGGGATTTTAAATCATTAATTACAATCCCTTTCCTCTTTCTTCTCTGTTAACATCTCATTGGAAAACTTCAAGTCTCTTCTCCCAAAACAATCTACAAGAAACTTTTCTTTCCCTTCA
Source organism: Cryptoprocta ferox (assembly GCA_028646485.1). Classification (NCBI taxonomy): domain Eukaryota; kingdom Metazoa; phylum Chordata; class Mammalia; order Carnivora; family Eupleridae; genus Cryptoprocta; species Cryptoprocta ferox. Next base: position 15,779,375 of record CM053570.1, read on the forward strand.
AGCTCTCACCTCACACCTTCCCTTTACTATCAAATTCTGGAAAACTGTTCTTGAGCACTGATATTCTAAGCACAGTTTTTTTTTTTTTTTGTTTTGTTTTGTTTTTAGATTTGTTTTTTCTGCTTCCAAACCACATACTTTCTCCCTAGCCTGTGCTGTTGACTTTGGTCCCTACCACTCTATGACAGTATTTCCAGTGATCTCCACAGCCTAGTCTAGGGCTAATGACCTGATTGACTGATACTTTTTTTCTTGAAACTTCAGCTTTTGATTTTCTACTGCCTCTTCTTGAGCAGTAAATCTCAATCTATCACTTGGCTTTCTCTTATTCTCCAAGTGAAAAGAAATAATGAAATGGTGGAAAAAGCAAGCACAGAAAATATAAGTGATAACTAAAGTAGCTTGCAATTTACTGATTTGAAATACACATAGTAACTTAGTTTTTCCAAGTCTTTGATTACCTAGTGTGTATCAAATATCATAAGGTTAGTTTAGGAAATTTTATTTATTTTTTTAATGTTTTTTTTAAATTTATTTTTGAGACAGAAGGATACAGAGCATGAGCGGGGAGGTGTAGAGCGAGAGGGAGACACAGAATCCGAAGCAGGCTCCAGGCTCTGAGCTAGCTGTCAGCACAGAGCCTGACGCGGGGCTCGAACCCACAAACATGAGACCATGACCTGAGCTGAAGTTGGAGGCTTAACCAACTGAGCCACCCAGGCGCCCCAGAAATTTTAAAGTCAATTTTTAAAGAGCCATGTGTTAAAGATTCTTAAACTAAAAATATCTGGAAAGAATATGTATGGCAAGGGCTAAACTTTACATAAAGGAAACAAATAAACAAAAAACCTAATTCTTGACACAGAGATGCTTACATTCTAGCTAAAAATGTCAGAATATGCAAACACATTTAGGATTGTGTGGTGGTTTTCATTAAATGTTCAATGGATGAATAAATGAGCACAGACAATGAGAGAACCTTAGGAATATTTGAAGACATATTTTGACATTGGAGAGATAAAACTGTTCATTATTGAAGAAGATTCTTTAAACAAGAAAAGAAAACATTTATTTTGGAGATCCATCTATTTAGACTTGAAAATCTTCAGATTAAAACTACTACTACTACTACTACTAATAAATAGTAATTGTTAATAATATTGTTTCACTCAGTTGATTCTGAAGGGAACTATATTCCCTAGGACTAACTGCTCACCTTCTATCTGTATACAAGAAGTTTTCTTGCTTCCTTGTTTTTTCTGAGTCCTCAGCTTGCAACTAATTTTCTGGAGCTGCAACTGTCCCTGCTTTAGTCCACTTTACTTAAGAGCATTAGTCCTGACTCCAGCAATATTCTTGACCTCACCTATTCAGCATACCTTCATACAGATAGGACTCTATCTCATCCCTGCTTTATCCTGGACGTGCTTGACCTTCCTCTCCAGTGAAACTAAAATTTCTACTGACTTGCTACTTGCTATACAAAATGTGGTCCCAGATCAGCAGAACTACTGTTATCTGGAAGCTGCTTAAAAATGAAGAATTCCACGGGTGTCTGGGTGGCTCAGTTGGTTAAGTGGCCAACTTCGGCTCAGGTCATGATCTTGCAGTTTGTGAGTTCGAGCCCCGCGTTGGGCTCTGTGCTGATAGCTCAGAGCCTGGAGCCTGCTTCAGATTCTGTGTCTCCCTCTCTCTCTCTGCCCCTCCCCTGCTCACGCTCTCTCTGTCTTTCAAAAAGAAACAGATGTTTAAAAAAATATTTAAAAAAAATGAAGAATTCCAGGCCCCATCAGAGACCTATTAAATCAGAGTCTACATATTAAAAGATCTCCATGTAACTTGTTTGGTATTAAAGTTTCAGAGGCATTTAACTATGAGTTTCTTGTTTAACAAGTAAAATTATAATAGTTTTTTTTTCTGTTAGAGAAACAAAACCATCTTTTGTAATCCTGCTTATTTTTAAACTTTTAATTAAACCGCAATTTATTTTTAATATATGAAGTAACTCGTGAGTGGCCTCTATTTAGTCTTAATAATCTTTGGATTTCAAAGAACGGAGATGGTATGTGAAGTTTCTATCCTAGGTCAACAACTGTTTTGGACATCTTACTGAGAAACTGATGTCATAGATGCATTTTTACATTCATTCATTCATTAACTCATTGATTCATTAGTCAGCATCTCAATAAATACTTAGTATTAACTAATTGTGCGCAAACTCTGTGTTCTTGATGGTTTTAGCCTAAAGAAGATATAAATAATGATCTATATAAATTTTCTTCAGGGCTATTGTCAGAACTAATTTTTGAGTGACAGTATGAAAACTAATATAAAGTTGTGTAGCCAGCCAGAAATATATAACATTAAAACAATAACAACAAGAGAAATGAAACCCTTATTTCCACTATCAGTCCTTCCTAGTTCTGCCATAGTAGGGTTTCCTCATGGCTTGTTTGTTTATTAAGTTTACTCATTTTTAAAAATTGTTTAATGTTTATTTATTTTTGAGAGAGAGAGAGAGCATGAGAGTGCGAGCATGAGTGGGGGAGGGGCAGAGAGCAAGGGAGACACAGACTCTGAAGCAGGCTCCAGGCTCTGAGCTGTCAGCACAGTGAGCTGTCAGCGCAGAGCCCGATGCGGGGCTCGAATTCATGAACCATGAGATCATGACTTGAGCGGAAGTCCGATGCTTAACCTATTGAGCCACCCAGTCTCCCTAAGTTTATTCATTTATTTTTGAGAGAGAGAGAGAGAGAGAGAAAGAGCATATGCACACACGAGTGGGGGAGGGGCAGAGAGAGAGAGAGAGAGAGAGAGAGAGAGAGAATCCAAACAGGCTTCCCACTGTCGGCACAAACCCCGATGTGGGGCTCAAATCCACAAACTGAGAGATCATGACCTGAGCCAAAATCAAGAGTTGGACGCTTAACTGACTGAGCCACCCAGGTGCCCCCTTCATGGTTTATTTACTAGTTAACTAAATGTAAGTGCCTTTAGTCCATAAATGCATACTCCCTAGTACTCTTCCAATTTGACAATGTGTGAAAGAATGATAAATGTAATGAAACAAAATCAAAATCACTGAGAACTGAATGCCTTCTCGAAAACCATCTGAAAGCATCTAATTAGTCACTCCATTTTATTTTGTACACTTATTTGACAATAGGCTTTCTAGAAACGCTAATAATAATGGAATAAGTAGAACCTTATTTTCAGGTAAAGAAGATATATTTGTCCCAATATAGTATATTCTATTTATTTGCTTCACATTGCCTGTGTGAGTATGTGTGTAAATGTGAGTGAGATTGAGAATAAGGGAGAATAAGAGAGAAGAGAGTATTAAGAAGTGCAAACAGATACATGCTTAGAAAAAATTACCATGGGGGCACCTGGGTGGCTCAGTCAGGTGAGCTTCTGTCTGTGGCTCAGGACATGATCTCACAGTTTGTGAGTTTAAGCCCTGCGTTGGGCTATGCTAACAGCTCGGAGCCTGGAGTTTGCTTTGGATTCTGCGTCTCCCTCTCTCTCTCTCTCTCTCTCTCTCTCTCTCTCTCTCTCTCGCTCTCTCTCTCCTTTAAAAATAAACATTAAAAAATTTAATTACCATGTACTTATTATGCACCATACACTTTCCCAGGCTATAGGAATTTTATATATATTCTCTCACATTATCCTCATAAGGAAACTATGAAATAAATTATGCCACCAATCCTATGTTTCAGATGAGGAAATTGAGGCTAAGGAAGGTAAAATGATTCAGTGAAAGTCATATAGATAGTAAATGTTAATCCTGGATTCAAATTCCAGATTGGGCAGGTTCCCAACCTTCCTTCCCTGGGGAAGGATGGGCTGCATTACTCTTTCTCATATGAGATACAAATGCCTCATTTTTCAGATTGAAGGACACTGAGTTTCACACAGATGGCTCTATGATTAGCAGTAAATTGGCTCTTAATTGGAAAGTAAAAAAAAATGATCTCTGGAATCCCATGTAAAAAAATCACTTAATACCAGCCACATTGCTTTCTGGCAAGAGTTAATGGATTAATTATATTTACATAAGCAAAACAATGAAGCAGAAAGTAGCTCCTCGAACTTAAAAAAAAAAAAGAAAAAAGACAGCTTTTTAAATATATTACTCAAGCAGAATCCCCAATGAGAAGATGATCTTCAATATCCCTAAATCAGCAAGTTAAAGTTAAAAGATCTGCTTTAATGTGCTGCTATCACACTTAACCTTGCACCCACTCCTTTTACTTGTGTAAATTGAGGAAGGAATCTCAAATTAAAAAGAAACAAAATGCTGACATTATCTGAGGATTAAAAAATTATCTAGTCAAACATATTTATGCAGAGTAGGAAAAAGGACATGGTTTATATTTAGAAAATTACATGTAAAATCTCTGCTAGTAGTAGCCCCCTCCATCCAAAAAAAAAAAAAATGGGTCGAGAACAAGCATTCCATAGAAAGTGTAGATAAATAATTGGTATACCTTGTTAACTTAATAGCCATTTACAGGCTTCCCTGGAATAAGACAACAAATGTGACTGGAATATGTCATACCAGAGTCTAATATTCTTTTGGTATGGTCACTTGTTTTGACTGAGAGGGATTGCTAGGAGCTGAGAGAGCATGGTGAATTGGATTATTGAGAAGGATTTAACCAAACACAAAGGGATAGTAGAATTGTATCTTTATGAGTTCCCCTTCTGCAGGAGGCCCTCATAATGTATTTACCACAGCTGAGTGAGCTCACTTGCGAGCCATTTATGATGTGTAATGCTCTGTGTCCTTTGTTGTAACGCTGGATGACAGGTTAATTGAATAGTGGCAGGGCAAGCGATCAGGGTCACGCAAGACGACTAGTGTATTTGATGGCTAAAGACACTACCTCATTACTAAGAGGCTTTTATATACAAGTACAATTTCAAATAGTTTTTTAAGAAAAGTATTCATTTATCTCTTCCGAAGCATCTAGAGATTTATTACATAAAAATTTCAATAAAATTTTTTAAATAGTGAATCAGTATTGTGGGTCAGACAATTAATTAACAATCCTGAAAAATGATATACTTGATTATTCAATATCACTATCTTAAACCGTATGGCCCTCTATGGTGTATTAATTCACTGTCTGTTCTCAGTCGTACTAAAGCTGAAAGATTAACCCAGTCACGTGTTTCTTGTCTATGAACATAAATCACTTCATAAATCACTTCATCTTCATATATATTTGACCCATTACAGACACAGCCATATAGTTTTGAGAAAAATAATTAAATTAGAAAACTAGCGTGCAATATTACTAGAATGCACCATCAATAGCTTCCTACCTAATGCAGTTTTAAAATTTTTTTCTGCCACTTCAAATCACTAATTAATCTCCCCAAACTTAATTTATTACTTTTTTATATTCATATGCATCCTCTACCAGTATATTTTTATTTTGAAAATTTTAATATCAATTTTACACTTCAGATGCATTTTTCCATCAAAATCCATTTTACTCTTTGAAATGGCACAGTAAGAATATCCAAAAACCCATTCTCTTATAAGAAGAATGAGAACACTGTCAAATAGTCAATATCAACTTTTTTTGAACCCTTAGAGTTCACTAAAGTATTGTTATAATCTGAGGAGCATTTTCTCAAGTAAAATAACTGAATCTTGAGAAGAACAGCAAGTTTTGTGGCATTTTTTACTTGTCATTTTCCCATCCTCTTCTCCCAGATCTAAGGTGGACTTGAAAACCATCAATCACACAACCAAGCAAGCTTAGAAAATGAGCAGTCTAACAGTGACTGGAGGACAGACAATGGGTTTGAAGCTTCTCTAAAAGCTCTATGGCCAGAGAATTGTTACTATTTGACCTGCGTATTAGTTCTCTGAAGAAGGTCCACTTCCAGGGCTTATCTTTACTTGATCTGATCCAGAGACCACTCACTGAGAAAAGCCCTATTCCCAGGGTTTTGTTAAAAAACAAAAACAAAAAAACAAAAAACAACAACAACAAAAAACACCCAGCAGCAAAGGTTTAATATTATATCTGCCTAAGATAGCAATAGCAGCAGTTGGACAATCAAGAAACTTGGAAAACCTTAAAAGGAACATCTGTGAAATGGGATATCCATAGTAGCTATACCACATTCTTGGGGATCTAGGACATTCTCATGTGCAGGAGTATGTGAATATAGAGGAAAGGTCTGAGAAGACTGTCTCCTACCACGGGCTAATCCTGAAGTCCTGCACAACCAAGAGTTAAGAGGTAAGGCAAAGATATACACTGCTAGAGTGTTAAAATTGTGTGTCAACATACATACAAGACCCTTAGCAAAGGGTGGGAGTGTTATTAATTGAATGTATTTAAGAAAACCTTGTTTTAATCACAGACAGACGCTTAATCTGAGTATAGGTTTCAGTGTCCACACACAACAAGGAATTCAGAATTTATACAATTAGTTTAAGAAAGCAATTAAATCAACAAACAGGAATAGTAGCCATGACAACAAACCCTTTGTAGGAGGAGGGGTAATTTGATTTCCAGAGTAGCTATTTTTTTAAATGTTTAGTTTTCAATAACAACAACAACAAAAAATGAGATGTGCAGGCAAATAGGAAAGTATGGCCAACCTCCCCCCCCCCCACAAAAAGTTCAAGAAGCCCAGGTGCACCATGTACTACACAAAGACTGAAATCAGCTATTACAAATATTTTCAAAGAACTAAAGGAAACCATGTCTAACAAATTTTAATGGAAATTATGAGACTGATGTCTCTCCAAATGAAAACTATCAATAAAAATACAGCAATTATAAAAAATAACCAAATAGATTTTAGATAAGTCAATTGAGATTATCCATTCTGGGGAACAGAAGGAAAAAAAGAATGAGACATGAACTGATCTTCAGAGACTATGGGATACTGTCAAGCTGCTGACATATGAATGATGGGATTTTTATAGGGAGAAGAGTATGACAAAGGGGCAGAAGAATCTTTGAAGAAATGATGGCCAAAACTTCCCAAATTTGATGAAAAACATTAATCGACATATCCAAGAAACACAACAAACTCCAAGTAGCATAAACTCTACAGCAAAACACATCATAGTCAAACTGTTAAAAACCAAATTATGAAGAGTAAATCATAAAACTAGCAAGGAAAAATCGCTCATCACATATAAGGGGTCCTTAATAGATTAACAGTCCACTTACCAGAAACCATGGTGGCCAGAAGGCAGTGGGATAACAGATCCAGAGTGCTGAAAGAAAAAGAATGTCAAATAAGAATTTTATATTCCATAAAATTATCCACAAACATGAAGAAGAAATTAAGACATTTCCAGACAAACGATGGCTGAGATGAACTGTCACTAGCAGACAAGCTCTACAAGAAATAATAAAATGAGTCCTCAGGTTAAAATGAAATGAAACTACATAGCAAATCAAATTCACACATACACACACATGCACACACACTCACATACAATAAAGAGTATCAGTAAAGGTAACTACAGTGTTAAATATAAAAGACACTGAATACATTTTAATTTGTGACTCTTTTCTTTGCCTGATTTAAAAAGCAAATTCAAAGGGAAATAATTGTTAATAATTTTGATGGATTTGCAATGTATAAAGATGTAATTTTTATGACAGTACTAGTGCAAGGAGGGTTGAGGGACAAGAGGTATATTGGAGGAGAATTTTTACACACTATTGAAACTCAACTGGTATTAACCCAAACTAGATCATTCCAGTTTAAGTTGTTGTCTTATTCTTCCCATGCTACCAAATAAAATACCATAGGGTATTGGTTTTGCTTAAACAATTGGGATGCTTAAACAACTGAATTTTTTCCCACAGTTCTGGCGAGTGAGAAGTCAAAATTAAGGTGCTGGCAAGATAAATTTTAGTCTGAAGTCTCTCATCATGGCTAATAGATGACCACCATCTTGCTGTGTGCTTACATGATTTCTTCTTCATGCATGCACAGAAAGAATAAGTTATATGGTCTCTCTTGTGTTTCTTATAAGAACACTAAACTCATCATGGGAGCCATACACTATGACCTCATCTAAATCTAGTTATCTACCAAAAACCCACCCTCTAAATATCATTATGTTGGGGGATAAGGGTTCTACCAGTGAAATTAGGGGAGATATAAATATTCAGTCCACAACAAATATTAATTTAATCCCCAGGGCAACAAATTAAAAAAAAAAGAAGAAGATAGAGGAGGAGAAAGGGAAGGGCCTGGGAAGAAGAAGAAGAAGAAGCAGAATTCAAATAGATTTTATAATAAACAAGAAGGAATTTTAAATAGAAAATATTTACTTATGAATATTAAATAGAAAGTATTTTCTAAAAAATATTTAACACAAAACAAAACAGCAATGGAAGAGTATCAGAACAACATAAGACATATTGAAAACACATAGAAAATGATAAACATTAATCATATATTATCAATACTTACCATAAGCCTAAGTAAACACTAATCAAAATGAAGTTTGGCAGAATTCATTTTTAAAATGAACAAACTCTATGATATCTATAAAATACATACTTCAAACTCAAACAAATTGGTTGAAAGTTAAAGAATGGAAAAATATATACCAATACCATGCAAAACAGAGTTGATATGGCTGTAACTCTATTAAAAATACACTTCTAGACAAGTATCATTTTTAGATACAAAGGAGACCATTTCATAATGATAAGAAGGAAAATCCATCAGAAATACATAACAATTATTAACATACGCACACCTACCTACAAGTCCCTACCAACATAATGCCTCTCAATGTTTAAGGTGGCTTTGTTTTTTCCAGAAATTGACAATTTGACCTTGAAGTTCATATGGACCAGAAAGAGCCAAAATAAGCTTGGAAAAGAAGAACAAATTTGGAAGACACTTCTTACTTTCAAGACTTACTGGAAAATAACAGTAATGAAGACAACATCATACTGGCATAAGAACAGACATATAGATCATTACTTGTTACATCTTGATTTGAGAATTAGATAATTTTAGGGCTCTTATGGTCTTCAGGCATATAATTTTCATAAGCAGTATGTTATAGGGAGAAAAATATAAAATCTTTAATTAAGGAGCCAAAGCTTATCCTGCGTTTGCTGCTTAGTATTAGGTAGAATGTATTTAATAGACAGTGACATTGGCAATATCAAGAAGAGACTGAAAGAAGAGGCTTAAAAGCCAAACATACCAAATATGCAGGAATACACAGCCATTAATTGTATGAGCAAAAGCCTTACACACCTTTTCAAAGGTTTCTGCTTATTTTAATAACAATTTCTGGAAAAACACAACTGGATTACATTTAATGATTTGTTTATGAGGAAAAGATGATATAGTGTTATTTCACAAATACTTGCACTAAAACAGTTAAATAACTTAAAGCATTGGACTCCATGGGTATGATTCACTTATCTAGAAAGTATACTTGTGTGTTTTCTCCCTGAAGACAGGAAAAAGTTAAGATTGCTACATAGGTGTCATCTAAAATTTTAAAGTATCCAAATTGTCATGTCAGAGGCACCACTATACATGGGGAATAAGTTGGGAAATGAATTAGGTATAATTAAGATGATATTCTAAAATTATTGAATAGACAAGTATATATTTTTTCCTTTTGAATCAGTTTTGGAAATCATACTGACAGTAAGGCCCCAGGAAAGAGGAAAAATTGAGTGCCATTTGAGCAAGAAGAATAAGACAAGGGGCAATTCCTTGTCCAACAGCAAGGATGAAAGGAAGAGCTACTGGCTGAGAAACTGAAGGAAAGAGAAGACAGGCGAGTGTTCTGTAACAGGAACACTATTTTCTCTTTTCAAGAGGTGATGCTTTAATGGGAAAGGAATGCTAGATTGGGTCATGGAAATCAAAAGTGGTGTTTGGTTGCTCACATCCCACAGGGATCTCTGTGGCGGTGATTCAACAATGATACCCAGGGACTCGCTATCACAACATGCAAAGGAGAGTGTCCAGCAGAGTAAAGACGGTTCTGTGGTGAGGAGGCAGAGAGAGAGAATCTGAGTTTCTACTTTTTTAAGTTTCCTTTTGTCTGAATTTAAATAACAGGACCCAGAATTTTCCATCTGCCCCATGGGGAACCTAAACTGTAGTTTTTGATGCTGAACAGGACCTTATCCTTCCAGTGTTATCTCTAACCAGGGCTGAAGGCCTGTGTATGGGATAAGAGAAGTTGGGGGACGATTCTGCAGCCTATAGTTTCAAGATACACAACAAAAAGTCAAGTTGAGGCTACAGGCCAGAAGAAGCTTTATGGGTCAAAAGTCACAGGGGAGGATCTCCAGGCACTGAAAAACCCAGAGAAAATGGTTCACAACTTGAGAAACAGGACTAGTTCAGTTATCGAGAATGCAACAGCATTCTTTTCTTTAAATTTCTGAACTTAAGCTTCATATTTATGTGCATTCATGTGAATCCACATAAAGTGAAATTATAAATATGAAGCTTAAATTCAGAAATATGAAGAAAATAATGCTGATATATATACATATATATGTATATGTGTGTGTGTGTGTACACATATAAGTGTATGTCTACAAATCAAAGTTATGCTTAAACATTTAAAATACATGATGTATAGCTGATTATTGAGTCCTTGGAACTTCAGTTGCCCAAATCCAGAGAGCCCTGTGTATCAGCGTTTTGCCTTCACCCTTAGCCCTGCAGGGCTATATATAACATCACAATTATTTCACTGTCCTGCAGACATCTGGTTGTTGACTTAACCATAGAGTGGTTCATTAATTGGGCCAGGCCTTTAAGGACTGATGCTGAAAAACTGCTGTTTAAGACATTGTCCATTATGTAACTCTGTTCCTGATTTAAAGCACCACATGACAGAATTCTCCTAGAAATTAGTAAAAAAAAAAAAAAAAAAGAAAGAAAGAAAGAAAGAAAGAAAAGAAAAGAAAAGAAAACAGAAAAAAAATTACTCTTGAATAATGGACACTTTTTGTTTTATTTTAAAATCAGTGAGATTTTTAAGCTTTTTATCATTAGTATCTAAGAAAGTTAGCGGTAATTTTTTTAAATTTATTTATTTTTGAGAGACAGAGAGAGACCGAGCATGAGGAGGGGAGGGGTGGAGAGAGAGGGAGACACAGAATCAGAAGCAGGCTCCAGGCTCTGAGCTGTCAGCATAGGGCCTGATGTGGGGCTCGAACGCACAAACTGTGAGATCATGACCTGAGCCAAAATTGGACGCTTAACCCAGTGAGCCACCTAGGTGCCCCCATAGTTGGTGGTAAATTTAATGCTTACTCTAGGTTTCTAGAAAACCATGTACTGCCTTACTCATTATGATTCTTATTATTTTCCATTTCTTACTCCTTTTATATATACAATATCTATAGCTTAGTCCTTACACCTAGACCTATACCTACCCTCACTTCTATTTTCACATCTGCACATTGCCTAGGCTTATTAAATTTGTACTTGTTTTGAGACTAAAATGGTTTGACTACATTTTAACTTCAAGCTCAGAATTAATGTGGTAGTAACAATTGACATGTATTAAAACATGTTTTACTCACAGGTTTACCTGCAGTTTTGTGGCAGACAATCGTTTTATATGTTTTGTATTAATTCTTAGTCCAAATCTTTTTGCAAAGTTGCTTATGTTTAATCTGGCTTGCACACAAAACTTGGAAGATCTGGTGAGCCATTAGAAACATCTTAAGGAATTAAAGGATTCTTAGGACCCCAAAATGGAGCATATGTTGAAGGCTGGGAACAAATGTATAGTAAGAAATAGTTTCTCACGATGGGGATATTTTTCTTCTTTCTGATGTATGTGCATGATTTCTTCACCAGGGGCTACATGCATACCTTTGAGCAGTGTTCATTTATTTATTTTAATTTTATTTTTCTTCTTTCTCCTTCTATCTTTTCTTTAGATTTCTGTAAGCCCTGTAGTACAATCGAAAGTTACACTATCAGAGGAGGTTTAATGAACAGCAAGCCTTTGAATTTAACTAATTTGGGTGCATAATAGACCTTTTTGTCTCTGAGGAACACATTACTGGACTAAAGAATGGTGAGCATGCACACGATTTTTAATCAGATCCTTGGTGAGTAATTTGAAAATGATAAACTTTGCATAAACAAAGGTGATTATAATTACAACTAAAACCAGAAAAGATCCTTTTTTTCTCATTTATAGAATTTTGGAACACACATGTCAAAATTCAATTAATTTACTGTCATTAAATTTGACCTCAGAGTTTAGTTGTGCAGATTTTAAAATATTGGTTATAAAGTCATTAATTGATAATAATGGCCTCAAAGCTTGTAATTTTTGTTTTATTTTGTTTATAAATTTGGAGGTAAAATTAGGTACAATAACACACACAGATTAACAAATGTCTTACCACAATATGGAATGTTTCCAACCCTTTAGAGAGCTACCTCACTTGTCTTTCTAGTAATGCACTACATCTCCCCCTGTGTCATAGCTACAGGGACCCAATTTTTTATTGGTTTCATCATGGATTAGTTTCTCCTATTTTGAACTTCATGTAAATGAAATCGATGCAGTAAGCACTCCCTTGTGGTCAGCTTCTTTTATTCCAGCATAATGTCTATGAGATCCACCCAGGCAAGCAATCAGGTAACAAGGTGATCAATTAGGACAATGGGCCAAAATGAAAGTGACAACCAAACATTTGTTCATGCACTGTGACAACAGTGCAAACAAGAGGAAAAAAGCAGTGTCAAGTTCCTAATACTTGATTTTTCACTCTCCCCACTATGGACCAGCACTGAACCAGAGTCAAGTGGATCAGTGCACAATGGGAAGAACTGTCTCATTGTCAAGGAACCCTGAACAAAAGTCTTCTGCCTTTTTATGGATCATGGTCCAAGAGGGAAGGGCTAAGAGTAGAAAGATACAGAGTCCCAATGGAGAAGACTGCCTCAGCCAAGGCCCCCATAACGAAGCCTCTAAATGGAGGTACCTGGACCCAAACTGCAGAGATACCAGGCCTGGCTGGCCCAGGGGTACCTGAGTCCTTGACTACAACTCCCTCCAGAAAACTGCAGTGCACTGGCTGTGCACCAAGTCTGGTGTTGGGAGGGGAGTACCCCCACTACGAGGTCTGCCTAGCTAAGCAAAGCTTTCCAATTTCCAGTGGCCATGCCTGAAAGATAACCCATAGGATTTTGGCCTAAAGCCAGACTCCTCACACCCATGTTGTTTTATGTCTCAGAATCTTATTCCTTTAGGTCACTGAGTAATGTCCCAATGTATGAATAGATTTCAATTTTGTTTATCATTTTCTTGTTGGAAGGCAGCTGTAGCTGTCTCCAGTTTGGACAATTATGAATAAAGGTATAGTGAACTTTCTTGTACACAAATTGTAAAGATATGCCTTTATTTCTCTTAGATAAATGTCTGCAGGTAGAACAGCTGAGCCACGGAGTAAGTATATATTCGACCTTATAAGAAAGACTATAAAAAAATTGCCAAAAATTTTTCAACATACCTCTTTACACACTTGAAACCAATCTATGAGAGTTCTAGCTGCCAAGTTTGTGTTTAGTGACATTTATTGCTTCCGGCCTTTTAAATTTTAGTCATTTTTGTCCAGTGTGTAGTGATACCTCAATACGGTTTCAATTTTCTTTCCCCAGATGACTAATGATGTTGAATACTTTTTGTTTTTCACATGCAAATGGCCATTTATATTTGTTCTGTGAAGTGTCTGTTCAAGTCTTTTTTCCCCCTCTATTGTTTACTGAGGAGCTCTTCTTTTCAGTGCTGAGTCCAATTTATTCCTCCCCTTCCCTGTGAGATTGTAATTTCCAGATGAAATTATGTTGCTACATTTTAGCCATCCAAATAATGAATTGTTTTCACCTCCGTGAAAACATGCAAGCGATCGTGAGACTCCATGTCAGCATGGAAATTTGAACTTCCAGCACTATCAGGATTTTGCAGCACTCTAAGAATTCACCTGTAAGCTCTTCTCCCTCTCTCTCTCCATGTTCCAATTGAAACCCTCACCACCTCTGACCTGTGCCCTTGTGGTGGCCTCTTAACTTGTCCTGCTCCTTTGTCTCTTGCTCCCCCCAGTGCATCCTTCTCATTTATCCTGGAGTGAGAATAACATAAACCTCACCACACAATTCTCCTTCTCATGATCCTGCCCCAGCTCCTCATCAACAGTCCTGAAGTTCTCCACAAACGGTCCCTCCCACCCTCTATAGCATCAGCTCCAACCAGCCTTCATCCCACTCCCAACATTCCACTGGTACTAACCAGTTATAACTCTGACATTTCTCTATCCTGCTCATTTCTAGTCTATGGAAGGCTACTTATCCACTTATTCAACATATATTTATATTATGCCTACTGTGTAAGTACCAGTTTTCAGTACTTGGAACACATTAGTGAATGAGGATGAAAAGAAATGCCTAACTAGTCTATTTGCATGTGATGCCAGTATTTGTCATCTTCACTTGGCTAACTCTTATTTAACCTTGTGGTCTCATTTCAAGTTGAAGGACTAATTTTCTCCAAGAAGTCTCCTTTGATCAACTGTTTTTTTCCTAGTCATGCTTCAAACCAGCATGTAGTAAATGTCCTCATGTGTACTTTACTCTTTCATATACTTACTTTAGTTTATTCAATTTACACATTTAGCTATGCTTTCACTAAGATATAAATTCCCTGAGTGCTCAAACCATGCTTCATATATCCTTGTAACCAGAATGTCTAACACAATTGTCACCTAATATATGTATGGCATGGAAAATGCCTGCAGAAATGAGATGAGACCAGAAAATGACTGAGCATGAATTTTTGAGGAATCAAGTCATATCTGTGAATGGTAGGGGATGGCTATCAAAGGGACATTTACCTGGCTGCATTTTCCTAGATGCTCAAAAATAGTGGCCCAGAAGTAACTCTAGGCTACTGTTCTCTGACCACTTAATTCCCCCCAGTCCCCTTCTATCCTTTACAAAGTCCCAATCATCACTAATCTACCTTTAATATTTGATTTAAGAATTGAGGAAACTTAACTATTTTTTAACTTTAGAATATATCATTTCCAAAAAAATAGTTATTGTGCACTCCTTTTGCGTGAAACATAAGGGTTAGAAAATAACATTTAGAGAAAACAAAGATTATAGTGACTCAAATTCAAATTCAATAAAGAGTGTCAAATATAATATACATGCAAGAATATGTACAGTATAAGGAAAATAGTGATTAGAATTTGAAACACATCCAGATTTCTCTCACTCTGAAACCAGACCATTTGACATTCCTGTCTGTATGTCCTAACTCTGAGTTGTACCTCTACTGAAATTTCTCTTTTATAGTAGCTTCTGTCAAAACAAACAAACCTCTTTATGACACATTCCCTGATTCTGTCCCCTGCTAGAAGTTATTCATGGTAACCTCCTAGATATTATGGAAGTTTATTTTTATATTTCCCTTTTGGCATTGTTTTCCTCCTGCCATGATTTAAACTATTCTGTGCTTTCATAGACTCCCCTGACTTTGGAGAGTAGAAAGGTGTGTTTGAACTTCACATGCTTTCATAGCATATGAACTGAATAAATGTTACAAATTTGTTGACCATGAACTAGAATATTTGCGCTTTTCTATGAAGTGAGGAATAAAATGGATCTTTTCATAACAGAAGTACTGCATATAAAATGGCTCTTTAGGATGATTAATACATTAATCATTTTGATAGAAAGCTGATTTATAATGTTGTGGTATATAATATTTGGTTACTTAAGCAGAGAAAGATTCCATTCATTCATTTATATTTTAATTCAATAAATATTTATAAAGAGCCTACTATGTTCTACACTGTTTAGGTCCTGGGTTACAGTAGTGTTATGGACTATATTGCGTCCTCTAAAAAATCTGTGTGTTGAAGTCTTAATCCTCAATGGGGGTTATTGTGACTACTTAAAGAAGTACTTAAAGTCAAAAGGGTGGTAGCCTGATCCAATAGGATTAATGTCCATAGAAGAGGAAACACAACATAGTCCTCTCTCTCTCTCTCTATTCTTTGAGGACACAAGAAGCAGATAGCTGTTTATAAGCCAGCAAGGAAGCTCTTATCAGGAACTGAATCAGCTGGAAACTTGCTCTTGAATTTCCCAGCTTCCAGAACTATGAGAAAATAAATTTCTGTTGTTTAAGCAACTAATTAGCAGACTAATGCAAGTAGTAAGCAAGACAAGGTCTTATCCACATTCTAGTTGGGGATACTAGATTGAATTTTACTAAGATAAGTGATACATGAGTGCTAAGTCCCCAATGTAAGGCCATAATAAAAAACAAAGGAAAGGGACAGGGAGTCCACTAGAGCAATAATATTAAAAGTTTATAGACAACTGGAGCACCTGGGTGGCTCATGAGTTAAGTGTCTGACTCTTGATTTTGGTTTAGGTCATGACTTCCCAGTGGTGAGACTAAGCTCTGTGTCAGGCTCCACTCTGTGGAGCCTGCTTAAGATTCTCCTTCCCTCTCCTTCTGCCCCTCCCTCACTTGCACACGCACATGCGTGCTCTCTCCTCCCCCCCAAACAAAATGTTTATAGACTTCTAAGAAAAATAAATCAAGGTAGCTACCTACTTTGTGGAGTAGGAGAAGGGGAAATAAGAGAAATATCATAGCAGCTTCTTAAGGTGGCATGAATAAAAAGGAGACTGGTATTTGGAGAGGTCTGGGAACCATAGTCTGCTGCGAGAAGATGAAACTGAGGATAGAACTAAATCACTGTTTGGTTGAACGGTAAGTCAGGGGAAATACAAAGGAACCGTAAGAGGCCTATGCTTACGCCTTGTGAGTGACTTGCCTTGGAGTCCTGAGCTCCCCAGAAAGGATTGCTCCAAAGAGTAAAGGGAAGAAAGAAACCTGGGAAGGGGGACCTACGATGGATGAGATAATCCATGTAAGGGGAGAAATCTGTTTAATTCTTGTCTCTGGAAGAATAGAGACCTAAATGATCAACATTCAAGAACAGTAGAAGGGATGGTAGAGACAGCAATTTTAAGACAGTAGCGGATGTGTGGGAGTTGACAGGATTCTAACAGAAGTATTGCTCAGAGAGTAGCAGCAACTTTGTGCAATCTTCACAGCTAGAAACAGTTAAGCTACTACTATCCTGAACACTTATCCTATACTCAGGATAATATGTTCTGGAGCAGTAAAATTTTCAATTATTTTAAGAAAATTAATGAATTGTCAGAGTCTATGTAGCAGATGCTCTTTGAGTATTTGGTGGGTAGAGAGTTCAGAGGGTAGATGGGTAGATGAGAGAACACATGAGAAATTTGTAACTATAGTAATTATTCACTAAAGTATCTTTGGAAACATTACTGAGTATTTATTGATAGTGATAATATAATTAGCTTTTAAATTGACAAATTATGAGAGTAGGAACAAAGAAGTTAAGAGACTCATATAAAATTGATGATATGATGAGGTCATGACATACATGGCTAATATAAAACCTAGAATTTTGTTCCTATCCTAAGATATTCAAATGTCTCCTAACAGCAGAACGGTTGGAGGGCATGCCTTCAAGGAGTATAGGAGTATGTTTTGAATAATACTTCCATGAATATGAATCTTTAATTTCTGTTTATAATAAAAGTGTTAAAAATATACATTCTAATCAATGATCTTTGTATCTAAATAAAGTTTATATTATAAATTTTCCTTAAAAAACTTACACACACATAAAATATATCCTATCTGCTTCATTGACTAAGTGGTCTTTCAATCAAGCTATCAAGATCAGAATACTAAGTTATATTGAAAACAGTTGATATTGAATTCATTTTTATTTTTACCAGCTTTGCTGAAGTGCAAATAACAAATAATATTGTGTAAGTTAAAGGTGCACAGTGTGATGATTTGACACATATATATATTGCGAACTGATTACAGCAATATGATCAAATAACACCTTCATCAAATCACATAGTTACCTTTGTGTATGTATGTGTGGTGAAAACAAAATCTACTCTTTTAGCAACATTAAAGTATACAATATTGTTAACTATCATTCACATGTACTCACATTCACATGTAATGCTGTACATTATATCCCTAGAATTTATATATCTTATAATTGGAAATTTGTACATTTGACCACCCCCCTCCCATTTTCTAAATCCCTCTCTCCCTGGAAACCACCATTCTATACTTTGATTCTATGAATTTTTTTTTTTTTTGCAATTCCTCATATAAGTGAGTGTATATATGAGTGTAATTCCTTATATAATTGCTCATACATTATTTGTCTTTGTCTAGTCTATTTTTCTTAGCATGATGCCCTCAAGTTTCTTCCATGTTGTCACAAATAGCAAAATTTCCTCTTTTCATGACTCAATAATATTCAATTGTATGCATATATGTATATATATGTATGTATATACATATGCATGTGCATGTATATATGTATGTGTGTGCATCACATTTTCTTTTTCATTCATCCATAGACACCTAGATTGTTTCCATATCTCTGCCACTGTAAATAATGCTGCGGTAACATAAAATGTTCAGATGTATCTTTGCACTGACATAGATGGAGCTAGGAAGTATTAATCTAAGTGAAATAAGTCAGAGAAAGACAAATACCATATGATTTCATTCATATGTGAAATTTAAGAAACAAAACAAATGAGCAAAGTGGAGAGAGAAAGAGAGAGAGAGAGAGTGCGAGAGAGAGGGAGGGAGGGAGGGAGGGAGGGAGAGGCAAACCAAGAAACAGACTCTTAAGTACAGAGAACAAACTGATGGGTACTAGTGGGGAGGTGGGTAGGGGTGAAATAGGTGATGGGGATTAAGGAGGGCACTTTTTTTTTAATTTTTTAAATGTATTTTTTTTTTTGAGAGAGAGAGAGAGACAGAGACAGAGAGAGAGCGGGGGAGTAGAAGAGAGAAAGGGAGACACAGAATCTGGAGCAGGCTCCAGGCTCTGAGCTGTCAGCACAGAGCCCGAAGCAGGGTTTGAACCCACGGACCGTGAGATCATGACCTGAGCCAAACTGAACTTGCCCGCTTAACTGACTGAGCCACTCAGGCACCCCTAAGGAGGGCACTTGTGAAGAGCACTCCCATAGAGGGTGATCTATGGGAGTGTTGAATCACTATATTGTATACCTGAAACTAACATTACACTGTATGTTAACTAATTGGATTTTATATTATTTTATTTTTTTAAGTTTTTATTTATTTATTTTTTGAGCGAGAGACAGAGAGAGGGAGAGAGAGAGAGCAGGGGAGGAGCAGAGAGATAAGGACAGAGAGAATCCCAAGCAGGCTCCATGTTGCTAGCCCAGAGCCAGACGTGGGACTCGAACTCACAAACCGTGAGATCATGAGCTGAGTCAAAACCAAGTCAGCGGCTTAACCAACTGAGTCACCTAGAGGCCCCTAACTAATTGGATTTTAAATAAAATTTTTTAAATTCTACTCCTGAAGCCAAGACTACACTGTAGATTAACTAACTTGAGAATAAAATTAAATATTTTTTAAAAAGAAAGTACAAAAAAAAAAAAAAAGGCATAGATATCTCTTTCCTATACTGTTTTCATTTCCTTCAGATAATTACCCAGAAGTGGTATTGCTGGATCATATGATAGTTCTCTTTTTAGTTTTAGAGAAACCTCAATACTGTTATGCATGGGGACGCCTGGGTGGCACAGTCGGTTGGGTGTCCGACTTCAACTCAGGTCATGATCTCATGGTCTGTGGGTTTGAGCCCCTCATCGGGCTCTGTGCTGACAGCTTGGAGCCTGGAGCCTGCTTCAGATTCTGTGTCTCCCTCTCTCTCTGCCCCTCCGCCACTCATGCTGTCTCTCTCTCTCATAAATGAATAAAACTTAAAAATTTTTTTTAAAATACTGTTATGAATAGTCACTGTACCAATTTACAATCCCAACAACAGTGCACAAGGATTCCCATTGTTTCATATCCTCACCTTGTTATCTCGTGGTACTTTTTAAATAATAGGCATTCTAATGGAAGTGCAGTGGTATTTATTGTGGTTTCAATTTGCATTTCCCTGAAGATTAGTGATGTTGAGCAAATTTTCCTATATCTGTTGGCCATCTGTATATCTCTTTTGGAAAAAGGCCTACTAAGGTATTTGTCCATCTAAAATTTTTTTTAATGTTTATTTATATTTTGAGAGAAAGAGAGAGAGAGACAGACAGACAGACATGGAGTGCAAGCTGGGGAGGGGCAGAGAGAGAGGGAGACACAATATGAAGCAGGCTCCAGGCTCTGAGCTGTCAGCACAGAACCTGAGGTGGGGGCTTGAACTCAAAGACTGTGAGATCATGACCTGAGCCAACGTAGGATGCTTAACCAACTGAGCCACCCAGGTGCCCCGGTATTTGTCCATTTTTAAGTTGAATTATTTTTTGTTTGTTTTGCTACTGAGTTACATGAGTATGAGTGTGTGTGTGTATGTGTATATATATAATTTGTATATTAACCCCTTCTCAGACCAGTGGTTTGCAAATATTTTCTACCATTCCATAAATTGTCTTTTCATTTTGTTGACCATTCTCTTGCTGTGCAGAAGCTTTTTACTGTGATGTAACCCTTGTTTATTTTTGCTTCTTTTCTTGATGCTTTTGGTGCCATATCCAAAAATACCACTGCCAAGACCAATGTCAAGGAATTTATCCCTATGTTTTCTTATAGGAGCTTTAAGATTTCAGGTCTTATATTTAAGTGTTTTATCAATTTCAAGCTAATTTTTGTGAGTGGTGTTAGAAAGGGGTTCGGTTCATTCTTTAAATGTGGATATATTCAGTTTCCTCAACACCGTTTATTAAAGAGACTGTCTTTTCCCGATTGAATGTTCTTGACTCTCCTGTCAAATATTGGTTGACTTATACATGCAGGACTTTATTTTTTGGGCTGTCAATTCTGTTCTATTGGTCTACAAGTCTGTTTTTATGCCAGTACCATACTGTTTTGATTACAATAGTTTTGTAGAAGTTTGAAATCTGGAAGTGTGATGCCTCCAGCTTTGCTCTTTCTTAAGATTTGCTTTGGCTTCTTAGGGTCTTTTATATTTCCACACGGATTTTAGGACTTTTTTTTCTCCTATTTTGGTAAAACGTGACACTGGAATTTTAATAGAGATTGCATTAAGTACATAAATGGCTTAAGGTAATATTGACATTTTAACAATATTAATTCTTCTGATCCATGAACATGGGATATCATTCCATTTGGTTCAGTTTCTTTCATCAGTATCTTACAGTTTTCAGGGTATATTTTTCATCTCCTTGGTTAAATTTATTCCTAAGTTTTTTATTATTTTTGATGCTACTATAAATTTGATTGTTTCCTTTTATTTCTTTTTTCATATAATTTGTTGTTAGTGCACAGAAATACAACAGACTTTTGTATGTTGATTTTGTATCCTGGAAACTTACTAAATTCATTTATTAGTTCTAGGTGTCTTTGGTGCAGTTTAGAGTTTTCTACATATAAAATAATGTCTTCTACAGACAGGGACAATTTTACTTCTTCCTTTCCAATTTGGATGACTTTTTTTTTTGTCTTGCTTGATTGCTCTGCCTAGGACTTCTGGTACTATGTTGAATAGGATTGGTGAGAGTAAGCACCCTGCTTTTTTACTGATCTTAGAGAAAAAGCTTACAAACTCTTCACCACTGAGTATGATGTTAGCTGTATGATGTTATACACCACTGATTACGGTGTTAGATTGTCACATCTGACCTTTGTTATGCTGATGAACGCTCCTTCTATACCCAATTAGTTGAGTTTTTATTAGGAAAGGATATTAAATTTTGTAAATTATTTCTCTGCAACTATTGAAATGATCACATAATTTGTAGATTTCATTCTACTGTGATGTATAACATTTATTGATTCACATATTTTAATATATCTTTGCATCCCACAGCTATATTCCAGTTGAACATAGTGGACTATATTTTCAACATGCCATTGAACTCAGTTTACCAACATTTTGCTGAGAATTTTGCATCTATATTCATCACTGATATTAGCCTTTAGATTTTTTTTTCTTTAATGTCTTCATCTTGCTTTGGTATCAGGATAATGCCTGTGATGTATCATTTATTAATTTTCAAATTTTAACAATATCTTTGCATACCACAATTGAATTCCAATTGATCATAGTGTACAATACTTTCAATATGCCATTGAACTGAGTTTACCAAATTTTGCATCTATATTAAGCACTGCTATTAGCCTTTAGTTTTTTTTTTTTTTCTTATAATGTCTTCATCTTGCTTTGGTATCAGGATAATGCCAGCTTCATAAAATGATTGGAAGTGGTCCCTCCTTTCCCACTTTTTACAATTTTAAAAAGAATTGGAATTAGTTTTTCTTTAAATGTTGGGTATAACTCACCAGTGAAACTACCCGGTCCTGGGTGTTTCTTTGGTTTTTAATTACTGATTCAATGTCTTCACTTGTTATTGACTTTTCAAATTTTCTGTTTCTTTATGATTTCGTCTCAGTAGTCTGTATGTTCTTAGGGATTTACCTATTTTTCTAGGTTTTCCAATGTGTTGGTGTGTAACTATAAATAGTAGTCTCTAATGATCCTTTGTATTTCTGATATCAGTTGCAAGGTCTTTTCTTTTATTGTAATTTTATTAAAGTCTTTTCTCTTTTTTTCTTGGTAAGTCCAGCTAAAGGTTGTTAATTGTGTCTTTTCAAAGAACCCACTCTTAGTTAACAAAACTTCACTATTTTTTCCCATTTTTGCATTTATTTCTGCTTTTATCTTTGTTGTTACCTTTATTTGAATTGTGGACTTAGTTTGCCCTTATTTTGTCTAGTTCATTAAGGTATGTTAGGTTGTTTGAGATTTTTTACCCTTGATGTATACATTTATAAATATAAACTTCCCTCCTTGAACTGCTTTTATTGCATCCTGTAAGTTTTGATATGCTGTGCTTCTATTTTTGTTTATCTCAATATTTTTTAAAACTTGCCTTTTGATTTCCTCTTTTGATCTTCTGGTTTTTAAGAAGCATGTTGTTTAATTTCCACTTTTTATGACCTGTTCAGCTTTCATTCTGTTACTGATTTTAGTTTCATATCATTGTGAGTGGAAAAGATGGAAAAAAGTTTCCATCTTACTGCCTTTGTTGAGACTTATTTTGTGACCTTACAAATGATCTAGAAAATGTTCCATGTGCACTTAAGAAAAATGTGTATCCAGAGTGCCTGGGTGGCTCAGTCAGGTAAGCGTCCGACTTCAGCTCAGGTCATGATCTTGTGGTTTCATGGGTTCCAGGTGTCAGTCCCTGTGCTGACAGCTCAGAGCCTGGAGCCTGCTTTGGATTCTGTGTCTCCCTCTCTCTCTACCCCTCCCCCCACTCATTCTCTCTCTCTCTCTCTCTCTCTCTCTCCCCCCTTTCTCAAAAATAAACATTAAAATTTTTTTTTAAAAAATGTGTATCCTATTGCTTTTGGATGGAAAGTTTTGTACAGGTATGCTAAGTCCTTTTGGTCTACAGTATTTTTCTAATCACTGATTCTTTACTGATTTTCTGTCTGATCTACCCATTACTGAGAGTGGGATACTAAAGTTCCCAATTATTACTGTATTGCTATTTATTTCTCCTTTTGGTTTTATTAGTATTTGCTTAATATACTTCGATGTTCCAAAGTTGGGTGCAGAAATATAAATATTTATGATATATTCTTGATAAAATGAGTCCTTTTATCATTAAATAATGATATTCTCTGTCTTGTGACCATTTTTACCTTAAATTCTGTTTTTTTCCTTATGTAACTATAGCTACTTCTTCTTGCTTTTGCTTAGTTTTCTAATTTCTTGGAAGATCTTTTCCCATCCCTTTACTCTCAACCTATGTGTATCCTTAAAGCTAAAGTAAACCTCTTGTAGGAAGCATATCATTGGATCTTTTTTAAATCCATTGGGCATTTTATATTTTTTGATTGGATAAGTTAATCTATTTACTTTTGAAGCAATTAGGATAGGCGAGGACTTATTATTGACATTTTATTTATAGTTTTCTGGTCATTTCAAATGATCTGTATTTGAGTTTATTGACTCATCTCCTGCTGAAGCTCTCTATTGAATTCTTCAGTTTAATCATTGTATTCTTCAGCTCTAGGATTTCTGTTTGGATTTTTTTTATGGTTTCTGGGATGTTGTTGTTGTTGTTGTTGTTGTTGTTAAACTTCCCATTTTAACTTATTTTCTTACTTTTGTTTAGTTGTCTGTGTGTTCATGTAGTTCACTGAATTTTTTAAAAAATATTCTGAACCCTTTATCAGACAGGTCATACATGTGCATAGAATCAGTTATTGGAACTTTATTAGTTTCCTTTGGTAGTTTCATGTTTGCATGATCCTTCATGATCCTTGGTTCTTTGTATTGATATCTGCACATTTGACTAAGTGGCCTCTTCCTCCAGACTTTATGACCCTGAATTTCAAGTTCATATGTGAGACAATCCATCACCTCTTGTTCACTTCATTTCCAAATCCAAACATAATAATGTAAAATATAGAGCAACGGTTTTTCCACTGTTTTCTATGGTATATCAGCATAATTATTAGGTAAAAATTCCCAAATTGCTTCCATCAAATATGTCACTGTTAAGCTATACAGTTGGTGGAAATTCAATAAATATATCTGATGACAAAAATAGATGATGTGTATCATGTGGATGCTCAAATGGTCACTGATAAAATTGTCAATATCTTTTATTGCCTCAGTAAAATACATGAAAATAGACTTTATGATTTAAAAAAAAAACTGTGATCTTTTCACTTCACTGTAATTTAACCTGGTGGATAAACTGTTTCCAAAAACTCACTGACCTGACTATATATATATATATATATATATACACACACACACACAGACACATACACACACATATATATATTTTATTATTTATTTCCAAGATACTCTCTTTCATATATAATGCCACCACCTATTTTCAGAGCCTTATTTCCCATATATCACGGACTCTTGCAATTGTCATTATACCTGTTTTTTAGATATATCACCAACTATTTTTATGCAGTAGTATTACATGAGTATTCTCAATATGGCATTCCTACCACTGCAAAATAAATTCTAAAGTCCTTTGACTGAAATTCTGATACTGCTCCAATGAGATTTGCTGTATCAATCTTTCTTCATAGTATCTCTTACCAATATATAATCTAATGCTGCACTCACCAATTTCCTAAGGAAAAAAAGTCTGTTTTCTGCCACTTTACGATCTTCCACAGCAATACTGTTTCCCCCTCCACACATTATAAAGATCTAGCTGTCTGCCATGACTCAACTCAGTTCTCACTTATTCTCCAAAGCTTTTCCTAGTTATTTCAGTTTATGCAACTCCTTCCTTCGGAAAAGCATTTATATATCCGGTATCTACTAAATACCAGGCTCAGCCTTGGTTATTGTAATTCCCTTCCTCATGGAGAATTTTGGATGAATGTGGGAAGAGGCACAAGTAAAGATATAATAAAAATGTAAGAGTAGGCTGTGGTAGAAGTCTGGGTTGGTGTTAGAGTATAAAAAGGGTCTGCTGACCTAATAATATGATAGAAAAGACATCCTGGAGATAGGGACCTGTTTTGAGTCTTGAAAGACTGGAGTTAGTCAAGTGGGGACCAGAAAAATATTCAAGGCTGAAGAAATATCATTGCCAAAATGCTTGGAAACATGTCCATGTACTATGTGTATTGTCTATTAAGCTGTGTGTGTATATGTATGTATGTATGTATATATATATATATATGGAACCAAAATATCTTCTTGATGGATTTACATATTTTCAATATCAATTAAATTTTTAATGTAATGTATCTTCAAAATGGATTAATTTGGCAGCTTTACCAATGTTAAGTACCAGGATTCATTCTACCTCCCTGCCTTGCCATCTCTACTTAACTTTCCTCATGAACTCAAGGATTCAGAAGAGGTACTGTTTTTTCTCATGTATCCAATTTTAAGAGCAAAAAAAAACTTTCCTTGATTTCAAGTCTCACTGAACCCGATAGAATGGGTCACATGTAAAGCCCAAGCCAGTCACATACAAGGAGAATTGGATAGTAACGACTGACCTGATGAATGAAGTACCCTAAGCTGAAGTGAGGAACGTAATTCCCATCGTGTGTGGGTGCAGTGCACACCTGAACCAAGCTGGGCTCTGCTAGTAAGGAAATGTGGGAAATAGGTGTCAGATAGACCGCCTTTGGTATCTGCAATGAGTATTTTACTGTGCCAGATGCTAGAAAGTTAACGTTAAGCAAAATCCGTCATCTCTGACCTCAGGGAGCTTAGAAACAGAAGTAATTACAAATAACAATAAGTTTTTTTTTTTTTTTTTTTTTTTTTTTTTAGCGTGCAGGGAGATATAAGAGCATTTAATGGTCAACTTTATTTAACATGGCACGTCAAGTAAGGCTAACCTGAGGAAATTCATTTGAGCTATAATCTGAATTCTAAGTCGGAGTAAATCAAGTAAAGGGAATTAAAGGAAAGTATATTCTGGCAAAGGAAACAGCGTGTGCATAGACTATGAGGCTAGCTGTAGTACAGTACCCTGTAAGTAATGAAAAGAATTCCAGTGTGAATTCTTTAGAGAATATAGAGCATACAGAAATACCATAGAGGAAAAAGCTGGGCAGGATATACAGAGTCTGTTCTATTAGCACATTTCAGATTGGTCTTCAGGGAAATGAAAAGACAGAAAAACTGAAAGCACAGGATAAAGGAGGTTTCCAGAATGCTATAAAGTGGGTATAAATACAATATTCAGGAAAACTTTGGAACTGACATTGTTTTAGTTTAGGATGAAGAAGTGTTTTTCTAACTATGAGTTAGTTTCAAAACCAATCTGTAAATGAAACCACAAAAAATATTAGTGTAAAATTTTCTGGAACTATGACATAATCCCCAAATATAAAATAGAGGATGAAGAAGATACAGAATTTTCCCAATCCACTTTGTTCAGGAAAACAGAACAGAAAATTAACCTAATCTTTCAGTTGGAGGATGAAGTGACATATGTGTGGTCTCCTGAAGCCTGAATGGAAATCCCATCACACTGTAACCTTGATTTCTTCTCTTACATAATCTCTTTTATTCCTATCAATCATGAACTAATATTGTGCAATCTAAATATTTCTTGAATTCATCCAGATCTCTGCATCTCAACTCCCACTACTACCATCCATCCCCCATCTCACATTTGGACTGTAACTAATATCTCTGCCTATATATGATTAGGAAATGCTTAGCTGCAAATAAATAAATAAATAAATAAATAAGTAAATAAATAAAATAAAATAAAAAATAAATTAAGGAAAAAAAAAGGTGAGGCAGGGCTCCTCTCCTTATGCCCCAATGTACAATGGCTCAAGCACAATAAAAGTATTATATTCTTTGTAAAATAGTCCATGTTGAGTATTTCTCATCTGCATACAGCTATTTTTCATGCAAAATGAAGAGACTCAACCTCCTTCCACCTTGTGACTCCATAATGGTATCCCTATCCACATAGCAGGAGGGAAAATAAAAGGACTTAGAGGCTCTTTAATAGCCTTAATCCAGAGATTTTTCACATAGCTTTCACTTATATTCTGTTGGCAAGAATTTGGTTATTTGCCTCAACCAAGAGAAAGAAGGACGGGGAATATGATGTAGCTTTGTGCTGAGAAGGAAGATGACTCATTTTTTGGTTATTAGCTGGTAAACTCTGCCACACTTGCTGCTCATCTTGCTGTAACTCAAAGTGTCCTCCATACTATTATAAGAAAAAGCCTTAAAACAGTTTAATCTATTTAAATGTTTCTTTGTTTACAGCATTCAAAAGTGTCCACTGAATTTTGGACAAAGTTCGCGCCTTTTCATGGATGCTGATGTGCAATATTTATTTAATCACAGTCCTAGTTACCAGCCTCATTTCTTGGCAAGCTCTCCCTTACAAATTATGCTGCAGACTTAACTAAACTGTTACCTGTTCTTTAGACATGCTGTATTATCTTGCCTCCAGGCTCTGAAACTTGGATCCTCTTTCTGCCAATAACACTCTCTCTGCCAATTCACTTCCCTAACTCCCACGTAACACTTAAAGTCTTAGCTTAAGTTTCACAGGTCCTCAGTGGCCATCTCAATCCCAGACCAGGTGAGGTATTCCTGCAAGTATTCCCATTGTGCTCTGTTTTCTCTTTTAATTAAATCTCATCATACTTAAATTGAGATCTTAGTGAATCTCTCCCCAATGTAGTTCATACCCCTTGGGGCCAAATTTGTAACTCTTGCACACTACGCATAGCAATTGTTGAAGACTTTTAAATTACGGTCAGTTCTGTTATGCTTGTTTTTAAAATACATTTTGGTTCCAACAGAGTTGATATTTTAGGGGAAAAAATTACCATAATGCAAATTTTTCATTTGCTCATGTGTACTTCTGACCCCCAGGAACATTAGGTGAATGAAGAAAACTGCGCCCAGCTGAACTGTGTCATGTAGGAATATGCGAAATGCACATTAATGTGCATGTACACACACTGCACACACACACACACACACACACACACACACACCTCAAATATCCCCAGATAATGTGAGTCACCTGTTTATGGTATGTGCCACATCCAACCATATTTGGAATAACAACTTTCTATCTAATTTCTAATAATCTATCTTTACCATTTCATAAAAGTACCCAAAAAGCAACCCTCTGACACCCACTTCCAGAAGCAAATATTGGGTCTTTTTTAGAGGAAAGTATCATATTTATTTCAGTATTAATGTATTCTTAACCAATCAACATGTGCAAAATGATTCTGCCATTTTTAGTAGGTTTCCATCATATTTCCTTGTGTCTCGATAGCTGTGCTCTTAATCTCATTTTTCCCTTGTAAACTCTCATTTTTATTTTGTGATTCTGTATAACATAATGGATTTTAGAAAAGCATATGCCATGTTCAACAGAACTAACTAAAGGTGAATTTAAGCTAACTGAGCAGGGATTGGCAGGGCGTGGGCGGGGGGAGTTGGTTGTGTGTGAAAGGTCAAAATGGCTGCAGTCTCCTATTTTAGACAATATCTGAGCTCACAGGACTGCCAGATCATACTTACCCTCAGGCCTTCATGTAGTATATTTCTGACAATTTCACCCAAGGAACTAACCCTTCCTCTCCACGGTGCAGTGCCAGGAAGGGAAAACAATGAGGCTAAAGCACCTGTGTGGCTAGAAGCTCTTTCAGGGTCACCTTTGCCACTGAAAGAAGAGGGACTGAGTGTGAGCATGTCTGTGGCTTTAAACATTTATTTTTTTTAATTTTTATTAACGTTTATTTATTTTTGAGAGAGAGACAGAGTGTAAATGGGGGACCAGAGAGGGAGACACAGAATCCGAAGCAGGCTCCAGGCTCTGAGCTGTCAGCACAGAACCTGATGTGGGGCTCGAACTCACAAACCACAAGATCATGACCTGAGCCCAAGTCCAATGCTTGACTGACAGCCACCCGGGCACCCCTGTGGCTGTGAACATTTCATGCACATTCTATGTAGTCTGCCAGACTACAGTCCTAAGAGTGCTCAACCTGCTCTGTGGCTTTACTTTCCATAGGAGTTTTTTAGTTGCCATTCTTTTTCTCTTCGATTTTGCCAATCACTTCACTTCCACTGGCCTTAGTTTTTTCATCTATCAAAAGTGACTGAAACAGCTCATCAATAAGAATTCCCCCTTTCCTTATGAAAGCCTTTCATCTGTACTCTCACTCTCAT
The DNA here is from genome assembly GCA_028646485.1 of Cryptoprocta ferox. Classification (NCBI taxonomy): domain Eukaryota; kingdom Metazoa; phylum Chordata; class Mammalia; order Carnivora; family Eupleridae; genus Cryptoprocta; species Cryptoprocta ferox. The sequence goes on from CM053570.1 coordinate 15,809,212, forward strand.
TTTACCTGCACCAAGTCCAAGCATCAAGGCAATAGGGAAATGGAAGTGTGAACTGAAGAAACTCTGCTGGCAGCATATCAGATTCCTAACCATAAAAGTTATTATACCTTGTGCTCTGTGTCAGCTTTTCACTGATCATTACTCACCTTTAGATCAATCTTTGCAGTGTTGCTTCTTGGAACATAAAATATAACAAAACATCTGGTAATTTTAAAAAAGGCAGAATAGGACAACAAAACACAGAATTCAAATTGGGAATAGGTGACCCCTCTCCAAACGCTGCTGGAACATTCCCTGATGACAGTGCTGAATGTGGGGGTTGGACATGGGAATGTTGTTTTCCACTATGGATCTTGACCAGATATAAATGAAAAGGGTAGTATTACTGTGTTTTCAGTTAAAAAGGAAGATAAAATGACATTAAAACTTGATGGCAAAGCATTTAGAACATATCACAAAGAATACATTTTAAGAAAAAAAAAACACCTGTTTGCAAAGAGGAGAAAACGTCCAATTTAAAAATAATGTAAAACTGCTTGAGTATAAATAATATAAAACTACTTGATGGGGTGCCTTGGTGGCTCAGTCAGTTAAGCATCTGACTCTGGATTCCGGCTCAGGTCACGTTCTCATGGTTCATGAGATCGAGCCCCGCGTGAGGCTCTGCACTGACAGCACGGAACCTGCTTGGGATTCTCCCTCTCCTTTTCTCTCTGTCCCTCCTGTGTGCTCTCTCAATCTCTCCTTCTCTCTCTCAAAATAAATAAATAAACACTAAATTTTTTAAAAATAGTGTAACACTGCTTGAATATAAAAATATAACAAAACTGCTTGAAAAAACTACGAACACACACACACACACACAATCTTACTTTAAACTTAATGGAGGTGAGGGTACATTGCTATATCCCAATCCTATATTATTAAATGTAATACTTTTGGCAGAAATAAATGTGTGTAGAGATTATTTTTAAGAATGGAATTTTTCTCAGATTATTTTTTACCATCCATGTGCTTAATTTTTCTCATCTAATACATAAAGACTGGTAGTTCAAACAATGATATAAATTTTGTGCATCAGAGTACAAAATGACAAGTAATTTTAAATGAAATACAAAGAAAAGAATAAAATCCTCTTTAGCATTATTAGAAGCCTACAGTAAAAAAAACCAACAAAGGAGAATGAAGAGCAGAGATAAAGATGGGATTAACCAAAACATCTGCAGATAAAGACACATTGTGTCAAGTTTACCCCTGACATGAGAGCGGACACATCAATATCACTGGGAAAGGTAAAGGTAATTTCAGTGTCTCTAAACATAGAAGCACTGCTAGAACAAAATCAGGAAGATCTTTATCAACAGTAGTTGCAGCACTTTGTATGCATTGTGGGACTTTCTCTTTTTTTTTAAGTAAATTGATCTAAACAAAGCCTGCCAGGGATTCATAGTCTCTGATACATGAGTATCAGTTTGAAGAGTAAAATCTGTGTTTGGAAGTGGTGGTCCCAGAAGACAGTTTATATGGGGGAGGGGGGGGATTATCATTTAAATGTCTTTTTAGTTTCTCTCCTCTCAAAAAAAAAGTGATGCACAGTGGTTGGCTGAAGAAAAAAAAAGGAATAAAGATGAAAAGTTACTGTCATTCAGAGGATAGAGTCAAAATTTAGCAAGTTCCACTGTCTAACCTTTGATTTTTCTCTTTACTCTTTTTTTTTAGTGTTTTTTTTTTTATTTTTGAGACAAAGAGAGACACAGTGTGAGCATGGGAGCGGCAGAGAGAGAGGGAGACACAGAATCTGATGCAGGCTCCAGGTTCCCAGCTGTCAGCATGGAGCCTGATGTGGGGCTTGAACTCACGAACTGCCAGATCATGACCTGAGCCGAAGTTGGACGCTTAACCCACTTAGCCATGCAGATGCCCCTGATTTTTCTCTTTACTCTTAACTTTTCCTCTCTGCTTCATTATTAGTTTCTAAATAGATTATGATAAACCAATGCTGATTTTGTTTTTCCTCTATTTTTTCAGAGGATGTGTTATTTTTTTAACAGGGTTATCCTGGTCACTCTTAAACTTTCAGCACGTTGAATAAACACTTCATTAGGGTTAGGACTACAGAATTCACTGCATTTACCTAAACACTCGTATCAGTCAGGGTACAAAGAAAAGCAGAACCAAGATGAGTGGTATAGAATAAGTGATTTAAGTATAAAGAGTTAGATCATAAGCAACTATATGAGTTGGTGGAAAAACTGCAGGTTTAGCATTAAGGCTAAATCACTGTAGCTTAGCCACACAGTAACAAAAAAGAAAAGTTGGATACAGAAAAGACTAAGGGGAAATGGAACCCAAAAGAATGAAACAGAATGCACAGCTGTCTTGTACTACCTCCAAATTTGATCCAAAATGTGACCTGTTAGAAAGATGCTGCCCCTCACCACAGAACTACACACACACTTGGCCTAGGACTCCGAGAAGTTCAAGGAGGAGATTTTGCAGGAAGTGAAGGTCCAGGTGCTTCCTTTCACCAACAGGATGAGCTACTGAATCAGTGAGAGCATAAGAGAGCTACTATGGTGCCCAACATAGGTCTTCAGAGTATACAAAGATACAGCTGGTACTTCTTTTTGCCTTCCAAATAGCTTTTGAATGCTTCTTATGTCAATACTAATGCAGAACCACACAGTGAAGGGAATTTGGGGGTAACACAGTCGCAGATTAACTAAATTAATACAGTGTGAATTCACTCAAGTCTTCTCCTTGGCAAATTTGCATCCACACATTCTTTTAACCAAACAACTTCCAAATAAGACAAGAACAAGTCATCGTTTTGCCTAACAGGCTGAAAGCACTCCCTCCACAACTGAAAGTATGCTAGCAATATCTGCTAAAATCCATTTGTTTCCAAAAGAAAGTTCTTCTAGATGAGTCATACCCTTAGGTATCTTATAATTTAAATATGAGATTACAAGAAAAACTACTATCAACAGGAGAAACTTAAAAGGACCATGGGGAGGGGAAGGGGGGAAAAAGAGTTAGGGAGAGGGAGGGAGGCAAACCATGAGAGACTCTTGAATACTGAAAACAAACTGAGGGCTGAAGGGGGAGGGGGAATGAGGAAGGGGGGTGATGGACATGGAGGAAGGCACTTGTGGGGAAGAGTACTGGGTGTTATATGGAAACCAACCTGACAATAAAAAAAAACTACTGTCAACACAACTTATGTTTAATGGTAAGGGAGAAAGGAAGGAAAGTCTAATTCAAATATGCATAGAGATAATATCACACTGAGGAAGAAATACTCATAACCATTGCAGGGCATGTTTCTGCAACTGGTCATGCCCAAAGTTTTTCCACTAGCCATTTCATATTCCCTTGAGTAGTCACATTTTCTTACATGGTGGGTTGTACCAAACGTTCATTCCTGAAGGATCTGGGTCATTAGAAATTCTGTAAGGTTATTATGGTAGTTTTCTATTAATTTTGATCAGAAGATGTGGGAATTCTAAGAAGCACCTTGTGATCTCTTGCATTCCAGATATGTCCCTTCTTACCCATATTGTACAGTAGTCATCCAATATCCCTTGGTAGTCAGGATAAACTACCTCAGCCCTAATGTTCCCTGCCTGATCATTCTCTAGCATTAAGACATGAAGCAGCTTTTTTGAGGTTTCAACTCAGAGTTTAATGAAACTATTGGTTTATCCTCTAGTGGAATGATTTCTCCTTGGGAACTAGAGCCTCTAAGGCCAGTGAAGTCCAGAGTCTCAGGGATGGGAAACAAAGATTTTCACAGGAGGTAAGAGTAATAAAGACAGTTAATTCCTGGACTGGTGAATTCTGGCTATGGGGAAGAAAAAAATTTATCATAAATTAGTCACTTAATTAAAACATATATTCTATCTCAGACAACACTGCCATAACTTATACTTCAATAGGTCAGTTCACTGTTCAGGCAAGCTATTTCACAATGATAAGTAGAAGGGTAGAAGTGAATTCCATGGACATGGTCATATTACTGCTCTTCAGTTGCTGTAAAACTCTGTTTGATGACCATGAATTGGGCTTCTGTAAGTCCATGGACTTGGCAAAACTACCATGAGCAAGGAAGGCAAATCCAGATCCTGAGTAAGTGTCTATTCAAGTTAGAAAAACAGAACAAAATAAAAAGCCCCTTGCTCCTTCCATGACAGAAGTAGTCCAATGTCCATGCCCAACATGACACACAATGCTTGGCTAGTTCTTGTGGGAAATGAAGCCACAATGGTCTCTCATTGTTGGCCTCTTCTTTTAGCAAGTTGGCCACTTAGCAATAGTTATAGTTCAGTTGGCTTTAGCAAGTGGAAGACCATGGTGCTGATCCCATACTTGAGCTGTATCCCTGATGCCATGACCACTTTATTCATTAACTCATTGGGGAAAGACCAGGTTGGGTAAAGTAAGAGGCTGACTGGTATCCAAAGAATGGGTATGCTTCTGCATCTACTTGTTAAAATCCTCCTTTCCTAAGATATTTCATTTTGGTGAGCATTCACATGTAACAAACAGCCTCATACTCTTTGATCACTAGGGTAAGTCTATCTAAATTCATATTCCCCAGTCATCCACCTCACCAATTTTCAATTAACTTCCTTATAATCTGTGACAATTCAGCCAAACCACTAGCCACTGCTCATGAATATCTGTTGATCTCTAACTCTGGCCATCTCTTCTTTCAGGAAAAAATGAACAATCAAACACATTGCTTTAAGTTTTGTCTACTGGAAGTATTTGCCATTATCATTGTTTTCAAGGCCAGCCATCCCGCAGTTAGTGGTCAGGACTGCAGACATCTATTTTTGTCTAGTACATATTATCTAGTATCATCTATGAACTAAGATTGAACTTTTTCTTCATCAATAAACTGATAATATGGAGCTCCCCAAGAGGCCATAGTATAAGCTGAGAGATAGAAGGCAACATAGCAGAGCTATGGGCCTATGTGATGTGGACTTAAGCCAAAACTCTCTTAATTGTGACCTACATAAATCCATACTATGATTGATGGACAACAGTGAAATTTTAGATTCTCAGGTATTAGTGTCAGTTCAAACTTATGTTGGCAATCACCCTAAATTTCTCTACTCAAAGCAAAGACCTTGAAAAATGGCTTAGATGACATAGGAGAAGACTAAGAAGAATATAATAAAGTTTTGGCTCTGAAGCATGGTCTTTCCTCTAAGGACCCAATTTTCCATTTTATTTAAATGGTTCTGTGCCCATGAAATGGCATAATTAAGGAATTGGTGGAGGAATCAAAATTCCGTGTCATAGTGACTCAAGTCAGGTTTCTGTTCACCAGACCTAAAGCTTTTCAAATCATACAAATCAATGAAATCTTTAGTAGTCTGTCCATCTATGGAAACATGGTTCATTAGTCAATGACAAATATCTCTTCAGATAAGACTATTAGATTGCTCTTTTGTCTCTGCTTCCCATTCAATTAACAGCGTCTATATGTCTTTGATAATTTACAGCCTCTACTTGGCTATAGCCACTTTGGAATCTCATTATAGTTACTGCATTAAGGGACCTTGGTTTGAAAGTAGCATTTCTTATTTTCATTTCCAGGCTACAGGAAACTAAAAACAACAACAACAACAACAACAACAAACAAAAACAACAACAACAAAACAGCTCTTCAAGAATAAAGAGCTATAACATAGATCTTCAAAGCTCTCCTTATGAAGGAATATCTTCTGTACCCTTTGGGGGGATATACTGACGGAACAGCAGGTAACTTTCACCTCATAAATTATATGTAACATTCCAAGCTCTCTAAACCTTTGGATAACTTCCTCTATAGTATAGCCAGAAAGCTCTGGAATTTTAATTTTTTCTAGTGTAGGCCACATTTGGGTACAAATGTCAGTCAACATCAAACTGTTAGAGCCATTTCTTTCTATTTGAGCTAATAATTCAAATGAGAATATTATTATCAATAGATTCAGCCCAATCAAATATTATACTCTTTCCAACTTAACCCAACACCCATAGGATCCATTTTCACATATCCCCCTGCCCCCAGACTTCTGTCTATATAAGTTGGGAAAATAATGCAATTAAGTTGGTGTATGTTACAGTACCAATTGTTCATACTTTGGAGTTAATCCTCGGGGAACAATTGGGACTTCAGTCTAGTTATACATCTACAAGCTATCTTCTGAGAAGGATCAACAATCCCTTATGAACAGACATTATGAGATATTCAGACAAGGGAAGATTAACTTCCTGAAATAGAGGGAAGGTCTACATTTACTATCAAATGAGGCTCAGTAGTATTTAAGGGACTGAAGTCCCTAGCTTCATGAAAATCTGCTTATATGTTCCCATTCCAATTCCAGAAACTAAGTCTTTCCCAGTCAATGACCTATATCTAATATAAGAAATCCTCTATACAGAGGAATTCAAGTTGCACTGTAATTCCACTACGTATAGGGACAGACTTTAGTTTTCAGAAATCTCAACCATGTAGCTATAAGAAATAAGACTTTCTTATAGGGCAGTCTTGGAGATTTTCTAATTCCTCGAACCTGAGTTGAGGATTTATGACCCTGTGCTAATCATTTGAGTTCTATAAGTTCTCCATTGTATTTACAAGCTAACAACCAACTCAATTTTACTATTTATTTTCACTAAAGAGTTCCATTGCAGCAATTACGGGTCATTCATTCTTCCTCCTTTCTCTTCCTACCTGCTTAAATACAGGTCTATAGGTGATAATTTTAAGTAACTATGTCCCCACTGCATGTCAAGACTACCAGTGCCTGTTTTACAAGTGGAAACTACAAAAGATGGAAACTGAAGTAGTTTGGAAAAGTCATATTTTAGTGTTTTTATTCCTACTGTTAAGTGGACCACAGGAGATAGAGAGCCTTCTAAAGAGCAAAATTGAAGTCCTTACTTAAGATTATGCATCCCAATGCACAACTGACTTATTTCTCGTGAAAACAGAACATTCAGATAGACTACTGATTAGTTTGGCTTGTTTTATCAGCTAGAGAGATCAACCTCCCAGCACTTACTTTTACACCAAAATTATTTTGTGTTAATTTTTGTGCTATCTTGGTATAAATGCATCCAGAAAAGTAGACCTTACACCCTTTACCAGTTAAAAAAAGAAATCTATCTGGTCCCACTCACTTCTCAGCCTTTTGGCTAAGATCAAGTGAAATCTATCTGGTCCCAACTAAATCTAACTAGAAAGAAGGTGCTTAGGAAATATAGGGTACTCACTGGTAAGTAAAACTGTGTATCCTTATTGTCTTGAGTCATACAGTTAGTAAATACCTGCTTTTTCAAATATAGCATTTAGAGAGACCATGAATTTCAAACTTGGGAATGGCTATAGTTGAAAAGAACAGAAAGAAAAGAAAAGAACACAAAAGAAAAAACACACAAAATAAAACAAAGGAAGGCAAACGAAAAAAAATAAATAAATTAAATAAAACAGTAACAAGATTGACACCAGTCAGGCAAGTCTTCAAAACAGAATGATCTTTTGGAAGCACTGTCAGTTTCATTGTTCTGTAATAAATGAGGGTCTACTGCTAAGATGCCAGAGAAACACTTCATTACCCCCATGAATCCTGGATGAGTGACTAGGTTTGTGTGCATGAATTGATGGGTAGATATTGCTCTGTTTACTGTTAAATTTCTAGTGGCATAGTGAAATGCCAGCTACGGAATCTTTGATGCAGCCAGCAGAATAAGTGAGGGTAGTTTGGGACATAGAGAAATTCTACTGCCTGTTGTTATTCTCCACTGACTCAGAACAGAAGAAATCAGTTAGAAGTCACAGAGGGAAATTGAAGTACTAAATTTCATTTGGTTTCAAAGTTAGGAAAAAATAAAGTATTAGTCACACAGAGAGGAAGAGCATAGAGAATCCAAACTGGTCACACACAAAAAACTCTTGGGAGATTACTGAGGCCAATGGAGACGAGGGCCACTAGGCACCATTAAAAGGATATTTCATCTAACACTTAGTAGAGGTATATAATTTCAAGTGTTCTAAGCTTGAAAATAAACTTAAATTTTATTCATATGAAGTCAAATTCAACTACTGGATCAAAAAGTCTTTAATTTGACAAAGAATATGTACATCAGAAATAACTGAATAAGCAGGTGGCATCATGGAAGAAACATTCACATTTTTTTTTTCACAGGTAGTCTAGATGTTAGAGTCCCAGAATCTAGGTTCAGGCTAATCTGAGTTTGAATCCTGACTATATCTCCTATTAGCTATATGACCTAGGCAATTACCTTAACTTCTTTGTACCTCCAATTTCCCATAAGAAATACTGGTGGTGAATGGTTATACTGTCCTTTAAGAGTTATTGTCTTAAGAACAATAACCTTTTTAAGGTTCAGTAGGCAAATGCATATAAAGTACTTAACTCTGTTCATAGTAAATACATTCTAACTCTTGCCTCTATTTAGACCCAAATTTTAGTACTTATGTAAATAGATAGTATTGATCTCCTTGCCCTCCATTTGCTACTAAATCAGAAGATTTCTTGGTTAAATATTTTAGTAAAGATTGATGTTTTCCTGCATCCTAGTAACATTCAGATAAACCTCAGGAGACACAGTTAGCTGATAAACAGCAAATGTGCAGAAATAAACTTTTTAAGAAGTTATTGCCCAGTTACGAGTATTGAAGCTCCCTTTACTACAACCCTTAGAAATCTCATATCTCCTCTCACTTAAAAGACATTCAATGTCCTCCCAGTCTGGGAATATCTCACAGTTGAACAAAATCTCTTCAATTTTGATCTTCCCTTTTGAGAAGTGAATATTTCATATTATGTATGCTGGGATATAAAATAATTTAATTAGCTTTTTGGGATATATGCTTGTTATGCCCACAGTGACTAAGTCTCAGAGAAGGTATTTGGATAAGAATACTACTGAGACTCCCTGGGCACCTGAGTATTTACTGGATTGAGTAGCAAAGCTTCAAACATTTCAGATATTTATATATAATACTACCTGAATAGAATTCTTCAATCCAGGACTTTAAATATAACACAAGGGTTTACTGACAAATATTGAATCCATACTCAGTGACAAGGGAGCATGGAACAAGCTGAGGGCAAAATACAGGCTAAGAGCAGCCCCTCCTCCCACCCCCACTCAGGTGGAATATGTATGGTATTCCTTGGCACTCCCGGCTACCCAAGAACAAAGGAAAGGGGTTTAAGGGTTTGCCATGGTAATGTGGGAAACTAAGGCAAATGAAAAATTAAATTCCCTTACTGCCTACAGCCCATTGAAAGTCCTTGAAGCTAGCAGAGTGACCTCCCTTTAGGAGCTTAGCTGTCTCCATGATTACACTTTGTTAGGAGCAAAAGAGAACCTTAGCTTAACATCCTGAGCGCACCCCACCCTACCCCCCCCAAACCTATAAGTCTACTTTAATATACTAAAATTCCTTTGGATACTTCCTTTGTCTCAACTGTCCAAAGATATATGCTAGCAGTCATACTCCAAGCTTACGGCCCCTGATACTCTGAAAGGTCTTGTGAAGGAGGTTTTGCTAAACATTAATCAATGGTGTTTCCCTAGCACCCGGTAGCCCCTCAAGATTCTGGAAGCTTTGCTTCCAAGGTTCCTTAGGCACTGACTCTATCTCTGATCCTCTCCCAAACTTAGGGTATACAATGAGTTACCCATCACAACCCCAGTGCAGCTGTTCCTGTTCACGGGTCCTATCCTTGGGCTTTAATAAAATTACCATTTTCCACCAAAGACATCTTCAAGAATTCTTTCTTGGCCAGCAGCTCCAAATCACTCTACCATCATCCCAAAACTTCATCAATCAGTAGTAGAACTATATGTTGGGTACTATGTATATATAACATACTACAGAGCTGTGTTGCCCAACACAGCAGTCACTAGTCCTACGGGGCTATTAAATACTTTTGTAATAAGACTAGCCCAATTAGATGTATTCTAAGTGTAAAATACACTTCAGATTTTGAAGACTTCTTCCAAAAAAAGAATGTAAGAAATCTCAATCATGTTTACTATTTATTGTGTATTGTGTATTGGGATATACACAATATATTGATCACAAAGGGTTAAAAATATGTTGTTAAAATTAACTTTTTTTACTTTTTCTATGATGCAGCTACTCTTAAGTTTAATAGTATGTATGTAGCTATAACTATGTTTTTATTGGGCAGTGCTGTTCTGAACGATAAAAAGTAGATTCTGACAGCAATTATAATTTCTTTTTCACTTAGGGATTTAACACTACTTCAGTATTATAGCTAAGAGGACAGTTTTGATGTGTGATTCTTCAATTCTGTCTTTCTAACCTGAAAAATCTTTTCTTCAATCTTTTCTATATTCACATTATCTTTAAAAGGCCAGTTTGCTTTCTGAAAAATAGGTTAAAAAGGAGTGTTTTAAAACTTTACTGGCAGAAAGAAAGAAAACAAAACAAAACAACTTTATTGGCAGTATAGGCTCTTTTCTACTTGAAGAAGGAGCTGAAAACCTAATTCCCCCATTCATGAACACTATGATATTTCTGTAAAACTTCTGCCATCATTGTTACAGCCTTGCCATTATAATTTAATATTATCCCATGAATGGCAATCTACCCTCCTCTCCAAAAGGCATAATCTCAGCTGGCTCTCTCCATTTCCATTTTACAGGGTACTCTTAATCAGGTCCTCCTGGAAATATCCCTTTCTATTCTTAGATATTTGCTTTTAGTTTTGAAACAACTAAAAACTTGTAGAAAATTTATAGGAATACAACATTTCAATTAAATATTTTTCTGGAACTACTTATGGATAAGTTGCCAACATACTGTGCCATCACTCCTGAATATTTAACTATGATATCCTAAGTATAAGGTGACTGCCTTATAAAACTTCAGTACAGCTTTCAAAATCAGTTCATTATCATTACACATGGGACAGGCTTTATTTTCTAAAGATGACTAAAACCCCATCTCTTCTATCTCACATGTTATTTTTATAAAGTGAGTTTCACATTCCTCCCATCATATGTGTAGTTTTGACCTAAAAAAAAGGAGGAAGTAGGAAAGTCTTTACTTCCTGTCCTTGAATCTGAGTAGGCTTTGTAACTTCCAAAGCTAAGTCATAAATGATGATAGAACTTCTGTCTGATTCTCCTGGGATACACACTTTGGAAATCAGCCACCATACTGTGAGGAAGCACAAGCATCAACAGGGAGATATGAGTTCTGAGCCAACAGCCATAATTAACCACCAGACATGTGAATAAATAAACCTTCAGATGATTCCTACTCCCAGCCAGCCAGCTGGAACCTCTGATATCCTGGAGCAGAAAGAAATCAGCTCCTCTGAGCTATTTCCAAATTCCTAACCCTAACACAGAGTCTGTAAGCATGATAAAATCATTATCGTTTTATACCATTAGGTTGGGAGTGATTTCATATGCAATAGATAATTAGAAAAATACATTACCATCATCCAATCCTAAAATTCCTTTCAAGTTTAACCAATTATCCTCCTAAACAAATCCATTGTAACAAAGAATTCAGTTCAGAAATAATGTTATATTCATTTAGTAACCTCCTTCACCTGAAACAATTTCTCAGGCTCTCTTTTCATATCTTAAAGCTTTTAAAGATTAAAGGCCCACTATTTTACAGAATGTTCTTATATTTAGGTTCGTCTAAGATTTCCTTTTGATAAGATTCAGACTTTGTTTCTTTGGCAGGAATACTGTGGAGTGATGCTGTGTTTTTCTCATTCATTTCTATCAGGTAGCACATATATTCAACTTGTCCCAATACTGGCCCTTTAACTTAGATACTCAGTTAAGGCGGTATCAGTAAGGCTTCTCCATTCTTTTTTTTTTTCTCTTTTGTAATTGTGTTTTGTTGGAAGATAGCCTGAGATTATACGAATATCCTATGTCTTATCATTTATTCACTTAGTTTTATGTAAGTACAGACTCATGGATTTTTACTTTATGCTATGGTATGATCTATTATTATTTTATTTATTTTGATGTCCAAACTGTCCTAGATTCGATCAGTTTGATTCCCTTAACTGGGTGCTGTGCCTTTTTGATGTTCCTCTATCATTGTTTGATAAATAATAAATAAATTGATAAATAATAATTTATTTCTGAAAAATAAAAATATTTTATACTTTTTGATGCAAGAAGATATTTAGGTACATCTTGTACTTGCCTGCCCTAGCCTTAAAATCAATCATTTCTCCAAGGAGTCCAAAGTCACTTTTAGTAGAGAATGGTGTTTAAAACACAATGTCTGGTCATTAAGGGTGTATGTGTTTGTTTTATGCTAACCACATGCACAGTATCTTTCCTAGCTTTGGCAATTCTGATGCCCTCCTGCTGGACCCTAATACATTTATCCAAGACTAAAACAATATGTATTATATCTTTACTTCTTACCCACTACTAAATAAATAAATTGTCCTTTGGTAAGTGAGCATTTCCATTATTTTCTCCCAACTCTGTTATTCTAAAGGGATAATACTATTTGTTCACTAATTTATAGACATTATATTTCTGTCTAGCCCAAACACATACATACATATATACACACACACACACACACACTCATTTTATACCCTGGATCACTTTATTGGCAAACTAAAGAAGAATGTTTGGTTAAACATATTTTGAGAACTGAAATCCCAAGAGAGTTGATTGTGCAAATCTGTTCTATGTGATAATTGACTAGGTAAAACCTGAATTACAACAATATAGAATGGTTTGGAATTTTATTTGGACAGTCCCAGTGTCAAACAAGAGGGAGTTAGGTTTATTCAATGGAATGTTAATTTTCATAAAAATGCAGGTCACAACTAAGCCATGTTTTCTAACACAATGCAGAATTGGGTTATGAATACAGAGAAAACTTGGTGAAAATTAGATAAATAGTTAAAGATACATTGATTAAAATTTGGTGTCAAAAATAGTTTCAGGGATTGGAGACAATTAGATGTTTTAAAACTTTTTTAAGCTTTATTTATTTTTGAGAGAGAGAGAGAGAGAGAGAGAGAGAGCAAGCGAGAGCAAGAGCGAGCATGAGCTGGAGAGGGACAGAGAGAGAGGGAGACACAGAATCTGAAGCAGACTCTAGGCTCTGAGCTGTCAGCACAGAGCCTAATACGGGGCTTGAACTCATGAACTGTGAGAACATGACCTGAGCCGAAGTCAAACGCTCAACAAAGCCACCTAGGTGCTCCTGGAGACACATAGATTTAGGACACATTCTTTATTTTCAAGGAGTTTAGTGTCTACTGGGAAAGGTAACAATATAAATAATTACAATACAGTGTGATAAGGGTGACAGTAGTGATGAGCACATGGTAGGCAGATGCAGAGAAGAGGCTTCCCTGCCAGTCAACAGGAGAGGCATTTGGTAAAAAAGGACTCCTGCCATCTTGCTCCTCGAACCAGGCCAACCAAGGTAGGAAACCACCTACAGAACACACACTTGCAAGCAGCTTTCCTACTGCGGGAGTATTTTTTACCTTAGGGAACTGATGTAACCATAGCTAAGTTGGAGAACCAGATATATTTTCAAAAGTAGACAAGTTCACAGCAAGGAGAGTAATGGCAGTATCTGAGCTAGTCTCCAAAGAACTGCTGTTTTTCGATATTTTAAAAGGAGAGCTTTTAATCCCTTCAAATTAGGACTGTGAATTTTTATAAATAAACAAACAGAGAAAACAAAAATGGAATTATTTTCCTATTCTGAAAACAGAGGCTATACTACAATACTTACCCTTTTCTTCTGCTAACATGACACAGCTTCAGAACATATCATTTACTTATATTTCTACACTGACAGAGTGTGTAACATATTGTGTTAAAAAAAATTTAGATAAATTTATCCTGGCTTTTTATGTTTATGGAATAAGGTGAAGAATTATAATTAACTAGTTCTCCAGTTTTGCACTTAAAAACTCATATTTCTTTAAGCCACTTATAGATTATTTCTAGTCTCAATTTTAAGTTTGTCCATCTTTCAAAAGTGTTGACTATATTGAGACTGATTATGTTTTAGTGCATTCGAAGATAGTAGGAAGCCATAACGTCTTCCACATTGTGTTAAATCACAAATTTATTCAAGGCTGCAGATAACTTGTTTTAAATAGTTGTTTCATTTCATTATTCTGAGTCCCAGAACAAACATCATGGGATAAATGTACTGTAAATATTTACATTTCTTTACAATAATGGGAATCACAAGACTAAATCCCTATGTATTGCTCTAAATATTTACCCTCCTGTGTTAGTAAATGCACTCAAGGACAAGAGCAATCATTCTCAGTGTTCACAAATAAGAGCTGCTTAATCTAGAAAAGTAGTTATTTCCTGAATTTAATAGGAAATTGAAGAAAAATAAATTAAGAGTCTCATCATGTTTTCCCATACACATATATGTACATTTATAATTAATTCTATATATAATTATATGTTAACAATATATTTAATGTATTACAATATATATTTGTCCTTCCAAATCACAAGTACTTGAGGACATCAAAGGACAATTGTAACTCCTACTGCTTATTAAAAGATGATGGTAAAATAATAAATCAGGATAAAGTAAAGTCCTTAAAAATGAGAATAGAGAGACTTTAGTCAGCCTCAGAAAGTATCTCTCACTACAAGAAACGTCAAGGCAGCAAAGCAAATTTCTTTTTTCTAAAGTAAGTTTTTTTTTCAGTTTATTTATTTTGTAAGTGTTTAAAAAATTTTAACGTTTATCTATTTTTGAGAGACAAAGAAACAAGAAAGCGAGCAGGGAAGGGGCAGAGAGGGAGACACAGAATCCGAAGCAGGCTTCAGGCTCTGGGCTGTCAGCACAGAGCCTGACGGGGGACTCGAAAGCTATGAACTAAGAGGTCATGACCTGAGCTGATGTTGGACGCTTACCGACTGAGCCACCCAGGTGCTCCTAAGTTTGTTTATTTTGGTAGAGAGAAAGTATGTGAGCAGGGGAGGGGAAGACAGGGAGAGAGAATCTCAATCAGGTTCCACACTGTCAGTACAGAGCCCAACGCAGGGCTCGATCTCACAAACCATGAGATCATGACCTGAATTGAAATCAAGAGTTAGATGTTTAACCAATTGAATCACCCAGGTACCCATTTTCTTCTTCTTTTAATCAGAGAGTTGATTAAAACTAAAATCACAAAGTCCTTCTGATTACAATACTTTATCCTTACTCCAGTTTCTTTTGTTATTCCCAGTATACTTGACCTACTTCTTTAATAACAAGGTTCTCCATTTTTAAGTCATTCTTATTTTTCCCTCCAATCTGTTTGGTTCTATTGGTTTTCACTCTTTTATTATGTAGAGTAATATTTATAGACTACCATTCCAAATATCTGTTCACATTAATTTCCCCAAATTTTTATAAATCAGCATAAGAATATAAACAGAATTATCAGGTAGAAAAAAATTGTACCTTAAAATATAAAATTATAACAGTTAAAAGCAGTCACAATTTTGGTGTAACACTATATCTCAATAATAGGGAAGAACTGTGAAACTGACATCACAGATACATAAATCCCAGCAAGTGACAGTAAAGAAGAGAAGGAAATTTTGAATTAAGCCATGATAAAGAATATATATATACACACACACACACACGCACACATATACATGTGTGTATGTATATGTATGTGTGTGTGTGTGTGTGTGTATGTGGATATGTCTGTGTAGGTGTATATATTTTTTTTCTGGATATGTACTACACAGTATATAAATATGCATTACAAAGAACACTTGAGTGAATAAATACAGGTAATTTAGAAAATTACAGCTAAGCTTAAAATCCCTTGAATATGTTCAGGTATTGTCAAGTAGTGTTTTTTAAGCTGGTGGACTCTGTGGCTTTTTGCACACAATGTTTTGAGCCCAGGGCTGATAGGACAACTATGTAGCACTTCTTAGAGACTACCAGTTGCCCAAGAGCACCCATTATTTTGATATAATGCTTTGGTATTATTTTATGATACAGCTTGAACTTGCTTTGTTACAAAGTCATTTGGCAGAACAGTTGATTTCCTTGTGTATTTGCAGATTCCAAATGTTGAACATGACATTTTTTCCTTAGTTGGCCTGAGGACTGGTTAAAACTTGACAAAAATGGGGAGGAGTTAAGATGGCAGAGCAGCATGGAGACCCTGGGCTGGTCTTGTCCCTGAAATGCAGCTAGATCAGCACTGATCATTTTGAACACCTAGAAAATTGATCTGAAGATTAACACAACAATCTGCATAACTTGAGCCACAGAACTTCACAGGGGCATAGTACTGAGAGGTGAACTGGGGGAGAGAAAAGTCGTGGAAGGTAGGGAGCTGTTTTTGTGGAGAGTGGCAAGAGAAAGAGAAAGGAGGAGAGTGCAGCGCATCAGGATTGTGCAAGAAAAGCATTCCTCCAAAAGTAGCTGGAGAGAAAGAGAGAAAAAGAGTGAAAATACTCTCAGGGTACTGAAAAAAAATACGTTCCCCAAAACCATTGATGGGGAGAAAGAAGAGGGTTTCAATACCACCAGGATTCTATAAACAGTGGAGCGAAGAGTCTGAAGTTTCAGAGCTCAGTGCCTGCCGGTGCTCTGGTGAGGAAGCAGGGCGAATCCCCAGGAGCAGGCAGCGGGGTCTGAGGGGTCTGTGTGCCATATGGGAAGAAGCAGTTCCCCAGCTTGAAGTATATTTGGTAGAGGTTACATGGCCTCCCAGCACCCTGGAGACATGCCACGTTTGCTGGTATTGGGGCAAAGATGCCACAATGCTGTGAAAACTGGTGCCAGCTGTGTGTTGTAATTTGCCATAATATCTGAACCTCTGCCACTGTGTGATTACACAAATGTTACCTGGGACAAGCCAGCATCGCCATTGCTCTGCAAGACCCTCCCCCAGAGGGTCGGTGTGGGTCCAAGCCACGGGTTTCTCTGAAGTATGGGGTTTTGAAACACAACTCCATCTGAGATAAAACTCTAGAGGGAGGTGCTGCATGGCAGGCAGACAGCTTGGTTAGGGAGAGGGAGAGGTGAGGAGTGGATGGAGACCTGAGACAAAGGAGGGGTGCTTGATAGTGGGTTGGTGAGAGCATGAAGTTCCTGCACCAGAGACTAGAGAGCTGGGTGAAGCCATTGCCACCTCTCCCACCACATTGATCCACTCTAGTAAGCTAAGCATCATCACCTAGTGGAGAACAGAGCTGTTACACCAAGCCCCTCCCAAATGTACCCTCCAAGCAGATCCCCTGGAAGAAGAGCACACATCACTCCACCTGCTTAGTGTACAGACTATAGAGGACTTCATAGTTTCAGTTCTAGGGGAAACTGGATGTAACTTGATTTGGGTTTCATTCTGTTTCCTGGTTCATTTATCTGTTCGTTTTCTTTGCTTCTGTTTTTGCTTAAGTTGTTTTGTTTTTTCTTTCTTTTCATCTTCTTTCTTGGATACAGAAAGAGAAAAATCTCTTTCTTTCTTTCTTACAGTTTCTTTTTTTATTTTTAAAAAATTTTTGTTCTATTTAATTTTCTTTATTTTAGTATATTTATTTTTTTATTTTAAATGTTTTCTTACTTATTTCTTTTTTCCCTTTTTTATCTATTCTATCAAGCTTCTTTCAACAAACAAAAACACACCTAGGATCTAGCTTCCTTTATTTGATTTTTGTTTTGTTTTTAATTTTTTTAATTTTAATTTTTTATTTTGTTAATTTTTTTCTTCTTCCAAAATGACAAGATGAAGGAAAAGAAAAAAAACAGGAAGAAGTGACAGCCAGGGGCTTACAACACAGATATAAGTAAAATGTCTGAACTCAATTTTAGAACCACGATAATAAGAATACCAGCTGGGGTTGAAAAAACATATAATCCCTTCTGTAGAGAAAATAAAAGTAAAATTTAGTCGGGATGAAATTAAAAATTCTATAATCGAGATACAATATAAACTGGATGCCTTGACGGCAAGGATGGAGGAAGCAGAGCAGTGATCACTAAACCAACCCTGCAAGAAATATTAAGAGGGACCCTTTGAGTGGAGAAAAGGCAAAATAAAGCAAACAAACAAAAAACTAAAAGCAATAAAGACTAGAAAGGACCAGAGAACATCACCAGAAACATCAACTCTACAGGAAACACAATGGCACGAAATTAATATCTCTCAGAACTTACTCTAAAGTAATTTTTTATTTTAATTTTTTATTGTTTATTTTTTGAGACAGAGAGAAATAGAGCATGAGTGGAGGAGGGGCAGAGGAGACACGCACACACAGAATCCAAAGCAGGCTCCAGGCTCCAGTCTGTCAGTGCAGAGCCTGATGTGGAGCTCTAACACAAATCCGGAACTCATGACCTAAGCCAAAGTCAAATGCTGAACCAACTAGGCCGCCCTACATCAAAAAAAAAAAAAAAAAAAAAAAAAAAAAAAAACAACAACAACAACTAGATTTTAAAATAAAGACTGCAAGAAAAGATGAAGAAGGGCATTATATCATAATTAAGGGGTCTATCCACTCAAGAATATCTAACAATTGTAAATATTTATGCCCCCAACGTGGAACGCCCAAATATATAAATCAATTAATCACAAACATAAAGAAACTCATTGATAATACAATAATAGTAGTGGACTTCAACACCCCAGTTACAGTAATGGACAAATAATATAAACAGAAAATCAACAAGGAAACAATAGCTTTGAATGACACACTTGACTGGATAGACTTAACAGATATATTCAGAACATTTCATCCTAAAGCAGAATACACTTTCTTCTAGAGCACACATGGAACATTCTCCAGAATAGATCACATACTAGGTCACAAATGAGTCCTCCACAAGTACAAAAATATTGAGATCATACTGTGCATATTTTCAGGCTACAACCATATGAAACTCAAAATCAGCCACAAAAAAATTTTGGAAAGACCATGAATACCTGGAGATTAAAGAAGATCCACTAAAGTATGAATAAGTTACCAAGAAATTACATAGGAAGTCAATGAAAATGAAAACAGAATATCCCCAAACGTCTGGGATGCAGCAAAGGTGGTCATAAGAGGGAAGTATGTAGCAATCTAGGCCTTCCTAAAGAAGGAAGAAGTGTCTCAAATACACAACCTAACCCTACACCTAAAAGAGCTGGTAAAAGAACAGCAAATAAAGCCCCAAATCAGAAGAAGACGGGAAATAATAAAGATTAGAGCAGAAATCAATATTAAAACAAAGCAAAGCAAAACCAAACCAAAGAAACAAAAACAAAAAAACTGTAAAACAGATCAAAGAAACCAGGAACTGGTTCTTTGAAAGAACTAACAAAACTGATAAACCCCTAGGCAGATTGATCAAAAAGAAAAAGGAAAGGACCCAAATAAATAACATCATGAATGAAAGAGGAGAGATCTTAACCAACACTGCAGAAATAAAAATAATAAACAAATGTTATGAGAAATTATATGCCAACAAATTGGGATATCTGGAAGAAATGGACAAATTCCTAAAAACATTATAGACTACCAAAACTGAAACAGGAAGAAATAGAAATTTTGAACAGATCCATAACCAGTAAAGACATTAAATCAGTAATCAAAAATCTTCCAAAAAAACAAGAGTCCAGGGCTGGATGCTTTTCTAGGGGAATTCTACCAAACATTTAAAGAAGTTAACACCTATTCTTTTGAAGCTGCTCAGAAAAATAGAAATGGAAGGAAAACTTCCAAACTCATTCTACAAGGCCAGCATTACCTTGATTCCAAAACCAAAGATCCCACTAAAAAGGAGAACTTACAGACCAATTTCCCTGATGAACATGGATGCAAAAATTCTGAAAACAAGACACTAGCCAACAAGATCCAACAATACATTAGAAGATTTATTCACCACAATCAACTGGGATTTATTCATGGGATGCAGGACTGGTTCAATATCTGCAAATCAATCAATGTGATACATCACATTAATAAAATAAAGGGTAAGATACACATGATCCTCTCAATAGATGCAGAAAAAGAATAGATGCATAAAAACCCTCAAGAAAGGGATAGAAGGATCATAATTCAAAATCATAAAAGCCATATACAAGGATGTTTAGCAAAACTAAATGGCAACCAACGGAATGGGAGAAGATATTTGCAAATGACATTAGAGGAAATAACAGATAACTCAGGAAATAACAGATGGTGGTGAGGGATGCGGAAAAGGGGAAAACTTGCTCTGTTGGTGGAAATGCAAACTGATGCAGTCACTCTGAAAAACAGTATGGAGATTCCTCAAAAAAATGAAAAATAGAACTACCCTATGACCCAGAAACTGCACTTGTAGGTATTTATCCAAAGGATACAGGAGTGCTGATTTGAAGGAGCACATGCACCCCAATGTTTATAGCAGCACTACTGACAATAGCTAAAATAAGTAAAGAGCCCAAATGTCCATGACTGATGAATGGATAAAGAAGATGTGATGTATGTACATATATAGAAAGACAAATATCATGACTTTCATCATATTAGAATTTAAGAAACAAAACAGATGAACATAAGGGAAGGGAAGCAAAAATAATATAAAAACAAAGTGGGAGACAAACCACAAGAGACTTTTAAATAAAACAGGTTGCTGGAGGGGTGTTGGGTGGTGGGATGGGCCAAATGTGTGATGGGCATTAAGGAGGACACTTGCTGGGATGAGTACTGCGTGTTATATGTAAGTGATGAATCACTAAATTCTCTTTCTGAAATCCTTATCACACTATACGTTAACCAATTGTGATTTAAAATTAAAAAATAATAAAAAATAAAAATCAATGCTATATTAAAGAAATAAATAGATAGATAACGGGTTGTTTGGGTACAGAAACAATAAAAATCACTCTCTAAGTCCTTGAAGTCAGTGAGCTATATTTTCATTTCAATTTCCCTAGGACTTACGTGGCAATTGATAGGCATTCAATAAAATTTTATTTTATGGGGAAAAAAAAAACTAGACCAAAATGTTTGATCTCATTTATAAGGATTAAAGCTATCTGTTGTATGTACTTTATTTGTACTGCTCTTTTAAGGACGATTTCTTTCCATATGATTATGTACAGCACTGTGTATAACGCAAGAAACATATTAGGTTCCTAAAACATGACTGTTGAATTGAACTTAATTGAGAACTTAAGTCGTTGGCTCACTTTTCTCCATATATCATTTTACAGTCAATATTGTATTGATGTGAAATTGAATAAAATAAAATAATATGCATTATATATATTACCATGGTAAATAATTAACTTTTCATTGATTTTTTTTCCTACTATTATAATACAGCCACAAATTTCTATTGAGTATCTATCTATTTTCTGGCAAGTCCTATTTTGCACGCTGGGATACAGCATCAACAAAATCATGGATCTGTGCCCAAAGAGCCTACAAGTCTTGTGAGGGGGTAGGCTATGAGGGTGATTTTAAATTAATGTTTTATATTATGAAATGGAGATGAGTACAAAAGCACATAGAAGATATTCCAATTCTTTTCTGGAAAGAGGAATAAAGATTGATTCTCAAAAAAAAAAAAAACACTAAAGAAATATGTTTTACTATTTTTGTGCTCATGGTCTAACAGAATGGCCTACAACAATGAAATGTTTAATTGTTGAATCTAAACTAGTATTTTTAGAATATAACTACACTATTATTTTCCCTCATGTTGTTCTTGACTCAAAAATAAAAACAAAACCAAAAAACATCTTTCCCTATACTTAAATAAACCAGAAATGGTTTAAATCAAAACAGCATGTTCTGTGCATGAACTATGAATGTCTTATTTTAAATGTGTAAAATAATTTGTGAAAATAGAATTTGAGATTTTTTTAAAGGCCATCTTAAGAAAGCATTAGAATGAAGTTAATCTGAAAATGCCATCACATAGAAATTACTTCACAAAATATAAGTATGATGCCATTATTTTGTTAATCTCATAATTATGGGCATCAATTTAAATAAAACTGAGAAATAATCCTGCCCTCTAGTGGTGCTTAATAAATGTTAAAAGAAAATGAAAACACCATTTTGCTGTTAACAGTAAATTCCATATTTACATATATTTGAGGAGAAATACTAAAACCTTATACGTTGCACCAAAAAATAGACATGTCTAAACTAAAAGTTTTGGATGTTGTTTGGGACTTTTCATTTCCTTAGAAATTTAGTAAAACAAACTGTACTACCTAAGAAATGTCACCATGTCTCTGCTTGTGAATGGGATTACCAATATTGAATTATATTATTTGATGGATTCTTTTTCCATTTGCATTTAGGTGAAAAATATACCATATGGGGAACATTTACAAAGTCTCAAAATTTCCTTGTTCGACCTCCTACCAACTTATATCACCTACCAGTTCTCCCCACTACCCCAACAAGCCCTCATCACATCGTTTACCTCCGCTTAAAGGTCAGAAAACCTACATCTTTCTTTGCTGACATAGGACTCTGAAGGATATGTATAATGAATGCATTTATCACAATTAAATATATATTTTCTATTTGAGCCCTGTAATCTCTACATTCTTGATTATATGTTAGATGACATCTACAATACATTTGTTCCCATGGCCTTCTACTACAAGAAAAGCAATATTTTCTAGGTAAACACAACATAGAAACTATATCATAAAAGAGAAGATACATGTGTACTGAAATACAAAGATGGAAATATTTTTATTTGTATGATGTGTGTGTGTGTATGTGTGACAGAGAGAGAGGGAGTGAAAGAGAGAGAGAGCAAGAGCGATCACGAGCGCGCGCAGGCACGAGAGAGAGAGAGAGAGAGAGAGAGAGAGAGAGAGAGAGATGGGGACAGAAAAAGAGGGAGAGACAGAATCCCAAGCAGGCTCCATTCTGTCAGTGCACAGCCTGATGTGGGGCTCAAACCCATGAACCATGAGATCATGACCTGAACTAAAATAAGAGTTAGGCACTTAAACTGCCTGAGCCACCCAGGCACTCCAAGATGGAAATCTTAAAATTTGGACTATTGGCATTTTTTAAATCTGTACTGATTTTTTTACTTATGACTGTTTAAAAAAATCAAAACTAGCTACTTCCAGAATCATAGCATTAAAAACTATTAGATATTTTAGAAATAACTATTTAAACTCCATTTACAATAAATAAATATTCAAAAGAGATCTATTGACATAGTCAAGATTGTACATTTGGTTGGTTGGTTGGTTCATTGAAAGTCAGAACTCTATTGCAAAATATTACTTTCAATTTACCACCATACCTGCAAATATGATTTTCTATGGTTCAGAATCTTGCATGCCCACATCCTAATCCTGAGAATTTCTGAATATACTACTTTACATAGAAAAACTAAAGATTTTTGAGATGGGAAGATTATCCTGGATTATCTGGATAGGCACAACATAATCACAGGGTTCTATATTAGAGAAAGGCAAAAGAGTCAGAGTCAGAGAAAGAGATGTGATGACAAAGCAAAGAAGAAAGAGAGTTGAAGATACTGTACCTTGAAGATGGGTCCACAAGTCAAGGAATGCAGGTGGTCTCTATAAATTGTAAGAGGAAGGAAACATTCTCCCTAGAGCCTCCAGAAGATTCAAAATCCTGAAACCCACTGTATACTTCTGACCTCAAGAACTATAATAAATTTGTATCGTTTTAAGCCACTAATTTTTGCAGTAATTTGTTACAGCCATGATAAGACACTAATGCAACCTAAGTAGATTCTAAATTCCATGGTGTCTGGGATTATTTCTTCTCTTTTACTTATTCCATTGATTATCAAAATATGGTGCCTGAAATCACAATCTCAGAATCATCTAGGGACTTACAAACAATAGCAATGCACATTAACCCATTCTAACCCAGGAAGACTTATCATAGACACCATGGAAGGGGCTCAGAAATCTGGAAGTTTGTGAACCACTGACTCCTACAAAGCCTTTTACCTAGTACAGGAAGGAACACAGACTAGGAATATAAACATATACTTTGACAAATGGAATTGAATTTTAAAAGGGACAATCAATACCTTCACTCTCACTCCATAACATGTTTGATAGATTAATAAAATTTAAGTGTCCCAAAGACTTTTTCAATGAAGAAATAGGGAACATAACCCCTCCCCACAACCATGAACTTCCCCATTCAAATGGGATACAGAGTAACAAAGAGGGTAAGTCTAGAGGAATTGGCAGAGTAGTATAAATACTTCCTAATCTGCCAAAAACAGACTGGGAAGCAATCAAGAGCAGACAATTACTTTTCTTAATAATAGGTATATTTAGTTTGTCAAGTCAATAAATTAATGTTCTAAGGAATAATACCAATTCTATTCTTGATTCTTTTTTTTTTCAACTACCTAGGTATATATGAAAATATTCTCTGTAAAACATTCAATTGAAATAAACAGAGCAAACTAAAAATGACTCTTATTACTCATCCCTTTCCCAGAATCCTCATCCTGGAAATAACCACCATCCTTAACAGTTTTACAGTTTTGAGTGCATGCTTAGGGTTATGAATTTACACAAAAGCTCATTCATACATTTACCCAATGACTCTCCCACTCAAATGAACAAACTCATATTTGAAGGTCTATTATCTTTACATGCAACATAAACATATATGAAAAAATAATTTTACAAGGAAACAAATATGTATATGTGTATATTATACATGCATATTCACATACTAATCACACATGCACTAAAAGGTATATGTATCTTTGTCTTGGAGTTCTATTTTGGAACACTTATGTGTGTCTTATTTATTTTATAGGCTGTATATTGTCAAAAAGAGTTGGCATCCTAAAATTTATTTTACTAATCCCCTAATGATGCACATTTACATTTCCCAGATTTTCATAGCTTTGTAAACACATACACATATTTATATATGCATATACACATATACATTGTACCAATAGAGTGTAACATGTCCGTGAATTGCTGTGATCAGAATTATGCCATCAAGTCCTAACGCATAATACGTGTTTAATAAATGCCTTAAATAAATGAAGGGCTGTTAAGATCCAACAATAACAGATCATACTAGTGTCACTACACTCGTACCAGTGTTAAGTATTATTGTTAATGTCTATTAATTTAGCAGATGGAAGAGTAACCTAATATTTGGTTTAAGTGGATTATTAGTGAGGTTGAACAAGTTTCCTTATGTTTATATGTAAATATATTGTTCGTGTCAGATTGCTCATATGTTTTGCCTTTATATCTCCTAAGAGTTTATTTTAGTTTTCAGTTAGATTGATTCTTGTATGTAATAAACAAATTGGCTACTTGATGTTTTAAACAGTACGCATTCAGAAGTAGAAGATTTCTCCTGTTGGAAGTGTTTTCAGTAATTGCTATGTTACTTTCTACCTGGCACAACGACTTGGAAGGTATTTTAAATGACCAAGTTTAAGAAAAGAAATACCTGAAAATGAAGTGGATATTCAAGCCTCTTTTCTCCAAAGATTCCAAAAAGGGGAAAAACAATTACTCTTTTTTATTTTGGGAATCAGTCAAAGGTTCAATGGAATAAACATAAAGCTGGCAGAGCAAAATCTAGTCAGCAAATGTAAAACTTTCTACGAGGATATTTTAATCTGTAAGAAAATTGAAAACATTACATTTCAGTCAGATATAAACACCTTCAGGATGATTAAATGAATGTGAGGGAAAAAGCATTTTAATTACTTGGATTCTGCTAAACAAAGAGTTTCATTTGAGGAAGTCGGCCAATATTTTATAGAATATAGAAAAGTAATGCAATTCATACTGCTATAGATATGATTTAAAACTGCTAAGAGTCTAAATATGAAACCAAACGATGTTATTTGGAAGATGGGCTAACTCAAGAAAATCTTCTGGCACAATTAGGAGCCATTATTTCTTATTTCTTCAGATTTGATTCCATTAGTAAAGTGAAATTCACATTGTGTTAACACATTTACAAAACCAGGAACTACTGAGGAGAGTGAGACGTAAATACAAACCATCTGGGCATAGTCATATTTTCTAAATAATTTTATTCGTAATAGTCGTCACTAAGAAATTAGCAAGATCTTCCTTGACTTACAAGAGGGTTACGTCCCATAAACACAACATAAGCGGAAAAATCAGAAGTCAAAAATGCATTTATGGGGAGAGGCAAGATGGCAGAGAAGTAGGGAGCTCTGTACTTTTCGCCTGCCCATGTCTCTCAAACAAAGAGGGACTGAAGCCATAAGACATGGAACTGCAAGAGTCTGGGAAGAAAAGAGACAGACTCCGCTAAGAAGACAGCCTCATAGGTGCGTGATTGTGAACTGGGGAAGATAAAAACGGGCCGGGACATGGAGGCGCGGACAGGAGGAAGCCCCCTCCAGGGAGAGTCGCGGAGAGATGAGGGGAAGAGAAAGAGAGGCTGAAACTGCTCATAGAGCTGTCTCTGGGAAGGAGAAAAACCGCGGTCCGGGAAAGAGAGGGATCCTATGATCCCATCGGTAACTGTAGGGCATTTGGAGAGAGATCGTTTCTCTAGCTGTGGCGCTTTCCTTGGGCTAGGCACCCCAATCCCAGGCAGAACCAGGAGAAACTGCTCCCCTACTCCCTCTACTTGATCCCGGCTAGGAAGCCACCCAGCTTTCGGGAATACATTTCAGGTGGTATCATTAAAGTGCTTGGACTAAGATCTGGAAACAAGGCGGGGCTTCAAAAATACAACTAGGCCCACCTTGGCTACGTCCGTGTCACAGGGAGATTGAACCCAAGTGATTTGCAAGCTTGGTTCAAGAAGGGACTGGGGGGGCGCCTGGGTGGCTCAGTCGGTTGAACGTCCGGCTTCAGCTCAGGTCATGATCTCGCAGTTCGTGGGTTCGAACCCCACGTCAGGCTCTGTGCTGACAGCTAGCTCAGAGCCTGGAGCCTGTCTTCGGATTCTGTATCTCCCTCTCTCTGACCCTCCCCTGCTCATGCTATCTATGTCTATCTCAAAAATGAATAAATAAAACATTTAAAAAAAAAAAAAGAAGGGACTGGGGGGCTGCCATTTTTCTCCCCACAACCACCAAGGCTGGGCTTCAGGGAACAGCAACTGCAGTGGACAGGAGACCTGCCTACACCAAACCACTCCCATCCATGCTGGAGAGCTACCTTTTATTTTTTTTTTCCCAGAGCCCAGGGCAAGACCAACACTGATGCACTGCTGTGATTAACTCTAGATCAATTCTTGCTATTCAGATATATTTTCCCTTATCTCATTCTTATCTCTCCCCTCCACTGGACTGGGCACTCTGTCACATTTAATCCATTCTCTTGATGCATGTTCTACACCTCCATCACTGCCTTCCTTTCTCTCTCTCTCTCTGGAATAATCAGACTATATAGTTTCTTTGGGTAACATTATCTTCACTTTTTTCTCCTCGCCTCCTACCATATTCTCCTTTCTCTCTCTGAATTAAGCCTTTTTAGTCTCTCTGCCTGTCTATGTTCAGTTTTGCTTCCTCCCCACCCCTGTCACTTCTCTCTTTGTATATGCTTTTCCATCAGGACTGCCTCCACCCTGCCCTTTATTTGTAGCTGGGATTTCTGGTTTTATGCTTTTAGACTGTCCTTTGTCTTTTGTTGTCTTTGTTCCCCCCCCCCCCGCATTGATTCCCCTTTTGGTTTGCTTGTTTGTTTGATTTGTCTGTGTGCTGTGTGTTTGTGTACTTTTTTTTTTAAATGTTTTATTTATTTTTGAGAGAGACAGAGAGACAGTGTGAGCAGGGGAGGGTCAGAGAGAGAGGGAGACACAGAATCAGAAGACAGCCTCCAGGCTCTGAGCTAGCTGTCAGCACAGAGCCTGACATGGGGCCCGAACCCACGAACCGTGAGATCGATCATGACCTGAGCCAAAGTTGGACGCCCAACCGACTGAGCCAACCAGGCACCCCTGTTTGTGTACTTTTGTTCCCTGTGTGTTTGTATGTTTTCCTTTTCAGGGCTACCTCAAGAAATAAGCCAAAGTACATATGGTAGAGAGTCCCAAACACCAATACAAGTAGGGAAATGAAATAACCAAAGGCGCAATAAGATACACCAAGGGACACCATTAAAAGAACACCTCCTGAATGGACAGGCCCTGCACAGTCAATGTGTGTATTGACTTTATACACATATTCCTGTATTACCCTTTAATACAGCAATACTCACAGGTGCAGAGTGCATAACAAGCTTTTAAAACTGACAAGAGACAGAAAGCTAGCCAAAATGACGAAACGGAAAAACTCTCCTCTAAAGAAATTCCAGGAAGTCACAGCTACGGAATTGCTCAAAACAGATATGAGCAACATAACTGAGCAAGAATTTAGAACAATTGTCATAAAATTAATCGCTGGGCTTGAAAAAGGCATGGAAGACATCAGAGAAACTATTGCTGCAAAGACTATTGACCTTAAAAATAGTGACGAATTAAAAAAA
>CM053570.1:15838213-15935917 GCA_028646485.1 Cryptoprocta ferox
GGGACTATAGATGCTGGCAAGGATGTGGAGAAACGGGCACCCTCCTACACTGTTGGTGGGAATGTAAACTGGTGCAGCCGCTCTGGAAAACAGTGTGGAGGTTCCTCAAAAGATTAACAATAGAACTCCCCTTTGACCCAGCAATAGCACTGCTAGGGATTTGTCCAAGGGATACAGAAGTGCTGAGGCATAGGGACACATGTACCCCAAATGTTCATAGCAGCACTTTCAACAATCGCCAAATCATGGAAAGAGCCTAAATGTCCATCAACTGATGAATGGATCAAGAAGATGTGGTTTATCTGTACAATGGAATACTACATGGCCATGAGAAAGAATGAAATCTGGCCATTCGTAGCAACATGGATGGACCTCGAGGGTGGCATGCTAAGTGAAATAAGTCAGGCTGCGAAGGACAGATACCATATGTTTTCACTCATAAGTGTAACAAGAGAAACTTAACAGAAGACCATGGGGGAAGGGAAGGAGGCAAACCATGAGAGACTCCTGAATACTGAGAACAATCTGAGGGCTGACTGGGGATGGGGAAAAGGGAAGAAGGGTGATGGGCATGGAGGAGGGCACATATGGGGATGAGCACTGGGTGTTTTATGGAAACCAACTTGACAATAAAGTATAAAAGAAAAAAATGCATTTATAACCCTAATCTACTGAACATCATGGCTACATGAACATCCCTAACCTACTTTACATGTGCTCAGAACACTGACATAAACTCTGTTTTATAATAAAGTGCTGATGAGCTCAAGTAATTTAGTCAATACTGTATTGACAGTGAGAAACAAAATGGTTGTGTGGGTACAGAATGGTTGCAGGTGTATCGGTTATTTACCCTTGTGATTGTGTGGCTGACTGAGAGCTAGTGGTGCCAGTGCCCAGCATCATGAGAGAGTATCGGACTACATGTAACTAGCCTGGGAAAAGATCAATATTCAAAATCTGAAGTATGGTTTCGCCTGAGTGCTTACCACATTTGCATCATCATAAAGTTGTAAAATTTTAAGTCAAACCATCAAAAGTTGGGAACCATCTGTATTTATCTTAATTGTATCTTTAAAATCTCTCTTATTTCCAAATAGGGGAGAGAGGATAAAACCCACACAAATTAGTGTCTCCCATTTTTCAGCATCTTTGCATATATGTTTAAAACCTGTTAATACTGTGATGTGTTGATGTATTAAGGGATATCTAGGGTATTAAAATTCTTCTTAAATGGCAAGTCAGCACCAGTTTCTGAAAGGAAGAAGAGAGAAAGGAAGAAGAGAGATGGTATTTGCAGTTGAGGAGTGAGGAAGAGGTAAATAAGAAACAAACTGGACATTTAGGATTCACAAGGCATGAAACAACATGGTGTGGCTAGTCAATGTGCTGCAGTTCAATCACCGATAAACATCCATTTTTGCTGCCTTGTTTGACCCTTGTTGTGTTCATTTATTCAAGGATTCCTACATGAGTCTATCATTGTGGGTTTTATTTGGTCAGATTTTAGGTGAAGAAAAGACTAAATACCTATTCACATTCAGATGCTTTGATTTTGACCTAAGTACTTTACCCAATCCTTCAAATCTTTTTATTCATGTGTGAAATGAAGAAAATTATACCTTCCTTAGATTTAATGACATAAGTCATGTAAAATTTTTAGCACAGTACCAGGCATGTGGTAAGAAATAAATAATTGACTTTAGATAATGGTGATGATGATGGGATGATGATGAAGATGATACTATGTGCTTGGGAAAATAATTAACTTACTTACAGTCTGCAATTTGTCTATCCATTCTCTATAATGTCATGGAAATCTGGAAATTTAAAATTTTGATAAAATCTATCAGTTTGCTCTTCTGTGGATCATGCTTCTGATGTTATATTTTAAATATTCTTTGCCTAAGCCAAAGTCACAAATCTTTTCTCTTTTTTCTCCAAGTTGTAAAATTTTAGGTGGTACATTTGGATCAATGATCCTTTCTCAGTTAATTATTATTTATAGTGGACAGTTTGTATTGAAGTTTATTTCTTAACATACAAATATCCAATTATTCTACTCTCATTTGTTGAAAATACTTTTTATCACAGAATTTCCCTTACAGTTTGTTGAAAACAGGCATCTATGTGTGGTTAGGGCTATTTATCTATGCTCTACTCTGTTCTGTTATTTATATATTTTATGCCAGTAACACTGCCTTGGTTAAGGTAGTTTAAAATAAATTTTGGAATAAGGTAGTGTTAGTTCTTTATCTTAAAAGTAGTTTTAGCTATTCAAGGTTCTTTTCATTGGCATATGTATTTTAGAATTCGTTTGTCAATTTCCAAAAAAAAAAAAATCCAAAAAAGAGCAGTTTTAGGTTCCTAGTAAAATTGAGAGGAAAGTATAGAGATTTCTTACTTATCTTTTGTCTCCACACATGCCTCATGTGTTACCAGTATGCCCCATCAATGTAATGCATTTGTTATAACTGATGAACTTCAATTGACATGTTATCACCCAAACCCATACATTAGGGTTCACTCTTGGCGTTATATAGCCTATGGGTTTTGACAAATGTATAATGCCATGTATCCACCATTGTACATCATATAGAATAGTTTCACTGCCCTAGAAATTCTTTGTTTTACCTATTTATCACTCTCTTCCCTTTTACCCCTGGCAACCACTGACATTTTTTCTGTCTCCATAGTTTAGCCTTTTCTATAATGTCATACAAATGGACTCATATCATACGTAGACTTATTAGATTGGCTTCTTTCACTAAATAATATGCTTTTAAGGTTTTATATTTTTCATGGCTTGATAGCTTTTAGTTTTTTGTGTTTTGTGTGTGTGTGTGTGTGTGTGTTTATGTTTTGTTGGGGGGCTTGTTTTGTTTTGTTTTGTCTTAGTGCTGGATATTCCACTGTATGGATGTACCACAGTTTATATATCCATTCACCTATAGAAGGGCATCTTGGTTGCCTCTAACTTTTGGGAATTATAGATAAAGCTGGTATAAAAAATTCTGTGTACATTTTTGTGTGGATATAAGTTTTCAACTCATTTGAATAAATACTAAAAGTGTGAATTTCTGGCTTATATGGTAAGAGCATATTAAGTTTTTAAAGAAACTGCCAAACTGTCTTCCAAAGTGGTTGTACCAATTTGCATCCCCACCAGCAATGAATGGGAGTTCCTGTTGCTCCACAGCCTCACCAGCATGTGGTGCCAGGGTTCTGCATTTTGGACATCCTATAATGGAATGTAGTTATATCTCATTGTAATCTGCATTTTCATGATGACTTTGTGATGTGCAACATCCTTTTATACACTTATTTTCCATCTGTATATCTTCTCTGGCAGGCTGTCTGTTAAAGTCTTTGGCCCAATTATTAATCAGGATGTTTGTTGTTTTTTATTGTTGAGGTTTTTCTTAAGTTTTTATTTTAATTCCAGTTAGTTAATATATATCTTTAAATTAGTTTTAGGTATACAATATATATCACCTCTTCTTTATCTGTTCATCTTTGGATGGATACTTAGGCTACTTCCATATCTTGACTATTCTTAATAATGCTGCTGTAAACACAGAGGTGCATGTATTCCTTTGAATTAGTATATTCCTTGGGTAAATACCAGTAAGTAATGAGATTGCTAGATCCTAGAGTAATTCTATTTTTAACTTTGTAAGGAATTTCCATACTTTTTCTACGGTGGCTGCACCTGTTTGTATCCCCACCCAACACTGCAAGAGAATTCCTTTTTCTCTGCATCCTTGCCAACACCTATTGTTTCTTGTGTTGTTGATTTTAGCCATTCTTACAGATGTGAGGTGATATTGCATTTTTAAGATTTTCCTTAATCTTTTTGGTTTTGGTTAACAATCCTTACAAGATGTGTCTTATGCAAATATTTTCTCCCAGTTTGAGACTTGCCTTCTAATTCACTTGCCCATGTCTTTCAAGTAGAAAAAAAATTTTGATTGTATTGAAGTCCAGCTTATCAGTTTTTTATTTCATTCCTTTGGTGTTGTACCTAAAAAGTTACTGCCAAGCTCAAGGTCATCTAGATTCTCGTAGTTATCTTCTAGGAGTTTTATAGTTTTGCATTTTACATTTAAGTCTATGATCAATTTTGAGTAAGTTTTTTCAAGTGGGTAAGGTCTACCTAGATTACTATTTTTTGCTTATGGATGTCTAGTTGTTCCAGCACCATTTGCTGAAAAGACTTTCTTTGATTCATTGTATTGCCTTTGCTCCTTAGTCAGAGATTACTGGACTATATTTATAGGGTCTCTATTCCTGTACTTTCTATTTTACTCTATTGACCTATTTGTTTATTCTTTCACCAATACCTCATTGACTTGAATACTATAGCTTAATAATAAGTCCTGAAATTCCAGCTAGGATTTTTATTGGAGTTGACTTATATCTGTTGAACAATTTGGAGAGAAGTGACATCTTGACAATATTGAGTCTTTGGACATTTGAAGTCATTAGAGCCTTATTTACTTATATTTAAAAATTTTTTTTACTCAGTGATAATTTGTAGTTTTCAGTATACAGATTTTGTGTAGCTTTGGTTGGACCTGCAAATATGAAATCTGTTGAGATAAATCTGATGGAAAACATGTAAGACCTGTATCTTAAAAACTGCAACACATTGTTCAGAGAATTAAAGAAGAGCTAAATAAATGGTGACATTTTTACATGTTCCTTGTTCAGAAGACTCAATAAATACTTTTTTTTGCTGTTCTAAAATTACTTTAGTTTCTGATCATTTATGGCTTGTAAATAGACATATAATACACTTTTGTATCTTATGTCTTTATTATTTCTAGGAGCTTTTTGCAGTTTCCGTCAGATTTTGTACTTACGACAATAATGAAGAGGTAAATCTAAAACCAAACACCTCTGTCATGGATTTGATTTTATTAATATAAGATCATATCCTTTTTGGAATTAGCAAAAACTTATTATGACGGGCAGCAAAAGCATTCAGCTCACTAGTTTTATCTGGAACAAGATGGCCTTACTATTTTAAGATTGATATAGTAATGTCTAGAGAGTCTAGATAGATGATTCTTAACAAAAAATACTTAAATGAGTCATATTTTAAAAGTAAATGAGCATGGGAAGTTCTCAAGGGGACTCTTTTCTTCACAATGGCAGTTTTCCAACCATTGTTAACATTGGCCTTGAGCAGATAATTTCTCTAGGGAGAAATGACATGACTGTGTGTGTGTGGTGGGGGGATAACTTTGTAGTATATTTACAATATTTTAGTAATAATAATATATACTGTATTAAATGAATTAAGTGCCTTGAGTAGAGGCTGCTCAGAAATAGCTGTTATTATAATTAATATCCGTATTGTAGAGAGTGACCTAGTTTACAAGGAGTATCATATATATGATCATTTATTATCACAAAATCAAAGTAATTATTTATTCTTTTGTATAGAAGAGAAAACTGTACTTAACTTACCTAATATTACATATCATAGGGAGCATATCCAGTATTCAGACTCAGATATGTTTTAGAAATGCTTTCCTATTATGATGTCAGTAGCAACTGCCTTAAGAAACAAAAGTGAATATGAATAGTATTTTCATTAAAGCACATGTTTCAATATAACAGACATGCTTTCCTAAACTAATGTTTATTTGGTATCATCCAACAGCCCAAATACAGACCTCAAAGAAAAGTGTTTGTTTTACCAGCAAAGATTTTGTAACAGTAAGATTCGTTCCAGTATTTTATTTGAATTAAATAGTTATGGCTAACTAAGATGGCTCACAATTTCACAACACAAACAGAATGTTTTCACTGGATGTCTGCCATCGATGCCCTTCCTGACTGCCTTTCACACTATGATACTCCCAAGTGTTTTTCTTTAAATGTTACTGGGAAAATGTGTGGTGTCAATTTTTCCCTTGTTTTGGCTACTATAAAATGTAGGAATTGACAATCATCTGAAGTATCAGCTCTACTCTATCTCCAAGTAAATCCTTATCAAGTAAGCCATTTTTAGTACATTGAGGCTCAATAACCAGTGTGATGTGTAATTTGTCTTGTGATCTTACAGTTAGTGTCTGTTGTGGCTGAAGTAAGTACTAGTCTCTGTATCCATGGTAGGTGTTTTTGACCTTTCTTCAGTTTGATCTGATTTATATAGTTGAGCTTCTGATTCCATTTCATATTCAGTTAATTTTGGTATATATGTTGGAAATTAAATCTACAAAGTTAAAGAGAAGAGAATTCTCAAGAGACTCTTAATTGTATGCTTTGAACAGTTGAGTATATAGAGGCATAAGCACCATTAAAACAAGGTCTTTGTTTAAAGCTATTATGTAGTACCTAAATCAGTGCTTTATATGTAGTAGGCGCTGAATTAATACTTATTTAATGAGTAAATTAATTGGTAACATTTACTGACCTAATGACAACTATGGGTTGGAGGCTTTAAGTGGAATATTATACGCTGAGATTTGGACACATTTATTTGAAAATGCTTTTGAATCTTCAAAGTGGAGATGCAATTTAATCAGAGGTGAGAAACAGAGAGGGAAGCAGTCTAGATCGAAGATAAATATTTAGAATCTTCTGCATATAGATGGAACATAAAACCATGAATAAAAATGAGAACTTCACAGTCTCCTTGAATAAAAGAAGAGGGTCTAGGACATGGCCTGAGAAACTCCACAGCCTACAAAGAGGTTGGAGGACGTAAGACTAAAGGAGTAGCATTATCAAGGAGCTGTTGCCTATGCATTTCATCAGCATGCTAGGACCATCTAACTCATAATAGAAGACCATGTAAGTCATTAAGAGAACTTCAGAGTGGCAGGATAACAGAAAACAACAAAAATAAGGAAAGTATGAGCTTTCTTTTCTAAGTTGTGAGTAGTTGACTGTGTTTCCTGAGCAACATAATATGATGTCTGAACACATATGAGCAGGATTTAGGGTTTTAATCAAATATAATTTATAACAAAATTATCTAGTATATTTAATAATATGACTAATCCTTATTGTGCTTCATGGTAATTAGGCACAATGTTAAAGCAGCTTGCATAAATATATGTGATTAGCATAATGTTTATATAGCTAAACTCAATTGTTTTTTCATTGTCAAGTGAAGAATAGGGAGGCAAAAAATGTGGAAGAAGGATTGTTTGGGGGGCCTCTTCAAAATTCTTTGATAAATAACCTGGTAATATCCTTCTTCTCAAAGGAAAGAAGTTCCTTA
This sequence comes from Cryptoprocta ferox, assembly GCA_028646485.1. Classification (NCBI taxonomy): domain Eukaryota; kingdom Metazoa; phylum Chordata; class Mammalia; order Carnivora; family Eupleridae; genus Cryptoprocta; species Cryptoprocta ferox. Next base: position 15,845,454 of record CM053570.1, read on the forward strand.
GTCAAAATCCTTGCTAATTGCTTTATAAGAAAAGCCAGGAAAAATTAGACTCTGAGTTTCATTTCCTGTTTTGATTTTAAAATCTGTCATCTCATTGGCAAATAAATATGATTCAAATATGAGAAGGAAATAGTTTAGTAGAATTTAAACAAAGTGGCATCTAATAAGAGGTCAGACCAAGGTAGACTAGAAAAAGCCAAAGACAAATAAAAAGACTGCATAATAAAGCAAATATTAGGTTAAACAAGTAAGATTATGAGAGAATGCCAGAAGTTATTTTTTGTCTTTCACAGTACAATCCAACCCATTTCTGATTTTTTAGGCAAATCAGAGAAAATTCTATGGCTTCTATCCACACTTTTAGGTAATATAAATTCCTACAATCATTTCTAGTCATAAAAGTAGTATCAAGTCAGCAAATAATAATGCCAGCCCAAGTTAATAATTAAAATTTATAAACTTTATTAATGATAAAGCTTAGCTTTTACTCTTCACTTGGTCTCTGGAAGGGTGAAAAAAGGATTTATAGTAGGTGCCTTTCTTTTCCCAAACTTGCTCTTCTCCATTCTTATTTATATTTGCAAATTCTGGTTTTTACTACTTCAGGGCTCATAGGAAAAAAAAAGGAGATTTACTGGGGGCCAAAAAAGTTCTTGCTTAACTAATGTAGTCAATTAGTCTACATTTGGATCCAGCAATTGGATCAAGCAATTCCACTTCTGGGTATATATAATGAAAATAACTGGAATCAAGGGTTTTGAAGAGATATTTGTTTGTACACCCACTTTGAATAATAGGGCCATTATTCAAAATAGCTGCAAAGTGGAAGGAACCCAGTGTCCAACTATGGATGAATGGAAAAACAAAATGTGGTATATATATATACAGTGGATTTTTTTTCCATTCAATGGAATGTTATTCAGCCTTAAAAATGTAGAAAATTATGCAATATTCAACAACATGGATGAAACTTGAGGACACTGTACTAAGAAAAATAAGCCCATCACCAAAAAAAAAAAAAAAAAGAGAGAGAGAAATACTGCATAGTTCTGTTTATATGAGGTACCTAGAGTAATCAAGTTCATAAAGACAGAAAACAGCAGTTGCCAAGGGTGGGAAGGAGGATGTGCTTTCATTACTTAATGGTATAGAGTTTTAATTGCAAGATGAAAAGTTCTGGAGATTGACTGCCAATAGTGTGAATGTACTTAATGCTACTGACCAGTACAATTACAAATGGTTAAAAAGATAAATGTTATGTTATATAAAAAGTATTTTCAAAAAAAGAGAGATAGATCTTATCATATAAAATTAAAAGGTCAATAAATTTAAAAAAATGAAAATCATAAAATGTATTTTCCCCAATCTACTGGAATAAATCTGAAATAAGTAATTGGAAGATTTCTGAAATACCTCTCATATATTTGCAAATGAAATAACACACACCAAATAACCATGGGTCAATGACAAACTTAAAATTAAAAACAAAAAGTAATTTTAATTGAATGGAAATAAAACATCAAATTTGAGGGGTGCAGGTGAAGTATTGTTTATAATGAAATATATAGCATCAAGTACATATATTGGGAAGGAAGAAAGATCACATATCCACATCAATTTCTACTTTAAGAAAATATAAACAGAAAAAAACTAAAGACAAGTTGAGAGAAAAATAAAATAATAATGATCAGATTGAAAATTAACACAATTAAAAAACAGAAAAATAAAGAAAATTACTGATACTAAATGCACTTATTTGAGAAGATCAATAAAAATAATAAGTCTGTAGCTAGAGTGATCATGAATAAAGAAAAAAAAACATAAATTAACAGAGGGAAAACATAAATCATTAACATCAGAAAAGAAAGAGGTGTCATTACTAGGTTTCTATATATTTTTAAAGAGATAATAAGTATATTGCAAACTACTTTATGCAAATACAGATATCTTGAAACATACAAACTTCAAAGCTCACTTAAAGCCCTATAGGGCTTAAAAAATCAATTTTGTAAGTAAAAATCATTGAGCAGAGAAAACTACAAGAACAATCAGTTTCACTCATGAATTATATTCATTATTCTAGAAAGATAATACAAATTTTACACAAAACATTACAGAAAATTGAATTGGATTGAACTAGAAGGGAGAGGAAGACTTTTCAATTAATCTTTTGAGGCCAGAATTATAATGCTACCAAAACCAGACAATAAAATCAGAAATATGCCATATGAACATTAATACAAATAATCAAAACTATATTTTAGTAAAATTAAATTAAAAATACATATATACAATGGTAATAGTACATCCTGAATATTTTGTTTTGATCCATGGGCATAAAGTTGGCCTATTAATATTAAAAAAAATAGATCAATGGAATTCACTATATTAACAAACAAGTAAAAAGAAACTTAATCGTTTCAGTTCCTTTAGAAATAGACTGATAAAATCTGGCATCTATTGCTTCCTGATTAAAAAAAAAAACTCTCTAATAAAGTAGAATCACAAAGGAATTTCTTCAACTAAATAAAAGGCATCTATGGAATAACTATAGCTAACATCATCTTTGACTGCAAGTACTGAAAATTTGCCCCTGAGATCAGGAAAAAAAAAATTAAGATGTCTACTGTCACAACTTGTAATCAATGTTACACTGAATTTTGTAGCTAGAGGAGTAAGGCAAATAAAGAAATCAAAGACATTCAATTGAAAAAAAAGTAGACTGTCTTTACTCATGAATGGAAGATCATCTATATAAAAAAAATCTTTTGGTTATTTACAAAATGCCATTAGAACAAATAATATATTAGCACAGTGGTACAATATAAAACAATTATACAAATTATGTGATATTTTTATAGCCTATCAATCATGATCAGAAACTGAAATTAAAAAAAGGAATACTCTACATTAGCATCAAATATATGGAATATTTAGGGAGAAATCTAAAAGTGTAATTTTATACTCTAAAAACTATATGTGAAAATTTTTAAATAGAGAAATATACGATTATAGAGATCAGAAAACTCAATATTTTTAAGGTGTCAATTATCCCCAGATCCAATGCAATTCAGATCAGTCTCTGTAGCCTACTTTTTTTTTTTGTAGAGATTAGCAAGTTACTTCTAAATTCAAAGGGCCTAGAATTTTTTTAAAGGAAGAAGTGGAAGAACTACCTGCATTCTAATTACAACAACCATGAGAGTGTGGTATATGCATCAAATAGATAAATGGAATGTAATAGGGAGCACAGAAATAGATGTACACCTATAAAGTCATTTGATTTTGAACTAAGGTACAAAGGCAGATCAATGGAAAAAAACAATTATCTTTTCAATAAATAGTGCCTGAATTTTTAGAAATTTATATGCAAAAATAAATGCACTTGTATCTATAGTTTCACATTTATGCAAATTAACACAAATGGATAATACACTGAAATGTAAAATGAAAAACTATAAAACTTCTAGAAGAAAACATATGAAAAAGTCTTTGTCAAATTTGATTTGGCAAAGATTTCTCAATACAATACAATTTTTCAAATACAACACCAAAAGATGAAAATCAATACACTGGGATCCATCTGAGTTAAGAACTTCTTCTCTAAAACACACCACTAAGAGAATGAAAAGAGAAGGCACAGACTGGGAGAAAATATATTCTATTCACATTAAAGGCCATATATTTAAATATATACAGAACCCAAAATTCAATAAAAAGATATCAGAGAAGCCAATTATAAGTGGGAAAAAACATTTTTAATTAACAATCAAAGAAAATATATGGATGACAAATAACACTAAAAACTGCTCCACATCATTAGTTGTAAGAGAAACTAAAACTACAGTTAGCTATCACAACAAACCCATTGTCTGAAACCAAAAAGACTAACCATGCCAAGTGCTGCCAAGAGAATGGAGAAACTGAAAGTCTCATACCCTTTGGGGAAACAGGTAAATAATTTGACAGTTTCTTAAAAGTTAAACACATGCCGACTCTATCACTTATTCCATGTACTCCTTGATGGAGTGAAATATTCAGCAATTAAGAGGAATGAACTATTCTTGTATGTAACAAAAAATGGATGAATCTCAATGAGTGTGCTTAGTTGAAGATGCCAAACAGAGTATGTACTATTTATATAAAATTGTAGAAAATGCAAACTAATCTACAGCAACTGAAAGCATATCAACGGTTGCCAGTGATCAGAATGACTGGTAAAAGGCAGGAGGAAAGGATTTAGATTGACGCAAAATCCATTATCTAGATTGTATATGTATGACAATATCCGTCAAACTATATATTTACACATGCACAATTTTATATCACTTATGAATCAGTATTTTTTAATTAAGGAGAAATAAAGACATTTTCAGATAATCAAACACTGACAGAATTTATCACCAGCAGATCTACACTACAAAAATTGTTGAGGAGAAGATTTTAGAAGAAAAATGATAACAGATAGAAATTTGGTACTAAATGTGATGAATAATGTTGGAAGTGATAAACATGTGATAAATATATTTTCTCTTTTTAAAATTTATCTAAAAGATAACTGACTGGATGAAGTACAGATAATAGAGTGTATTTGGAGTATAGGACATATGTGGGAATAAAATACATAAGATAAAGAGCACAGAAAATGGGAGAGAGACATCAAACTACAGTGTTGTAAAGTTCTTGGACTAAAATTGAAGCAATATAGTATTACTTGAAAATACACTGTGATAAGTTCATGATGTGCATTGTACACTGAAGCAACACCAAAAACAAAACTAAAAAAAATTAACAAGCAATACAAGTAAACAAGGAAGTGTAGTTGAGATAAAATGGAATCATAAAAATGATTAGTCCAAATGAAGGTAGGAAAGGAACAGAAAAGGATAAAAATACGTAGGAAAATAATGATATTTAGCCAGATAGACTTAAAGCCAACCAAATCAATTATTAGATTAAGTTGTATAAAAATGTCAATTCAAAAGTGGAGATTGAAAAAAATTGATTAAAAAATAAAGATTCAACTATATGTGGGCTATAATAAATCCATATGAAATATGAGAATGTAGTTAAAAGATATAAAAAGTTATAACATGAAAACAATTACTTTTTGGGTTTTTTTTTTAATTTTTATTTAAATTCTAGTTAGTTAACATACAGTACAATATTGGTTTTAGGAGTAGAATCCACTGATCACTTACAACACCCAGGGCTCATCACAAGTGCCCTCCTTAGTGCCCATCACCCATCTACCCCACCTCCCAACTACTTCCCTCCATCAACCCTGTTTGTTCTCTGTCATTAAGTGTCTCTTATGATTTGTTTCCTCCCTCTCTCTTTTCTTAATAAAAATATTTAATAGAAAAATATAAAAAGCTGAAGTGGCTCTGTCACTGCAAGGCAAAGGAGATTTGAAAGCAAGAACCATTACAGAGATGTGAGATTTATATTTGTAATTCCTGGAGTTTCTAATAATTAAAATGAGTGGAATATTACTGAGTTTTAAGGGATTTACACTTTCAGAGATACTTTAACCTGGGAACCCAGGGCTAGTAAAGCTTAGCCCTAAGCAAATCTCCAGCTCTTAAAAAAGAATAAGAAGAGTTCAGGGGCGCCTGGGTGGCTCAGTTGGTTAAGCGTCTGACTTTGGCTCAGGTCATGATCTCCTGGTCTGTGAGTTCAAGCCCCGTGTCAGGCTCTGTGCTGACAGCTTGGAGCCTGGAACCTACTTCGGATTCTGTGTCTCCCTCCCTTCCTCCTTCCCTCTCTCTCTCTGCCCCTCCCTGCTCGTGCTCTGTCTCTCTTGCTCTCAAAAATAAACAAAACATTAAAAAAATTATAAAAAAAAGAGTTCTGCTAAAAGATTATGGACCAGACTTTACTTCTCCCTGCTCTGGCCACAGATAAACTGATCAAAATAGATCCTTTCAGAGAACACAAATAGAGATAAACATACACAGAATTCAGAATTCATGTCACGCCCAGGACAGAAAATAGCTGAGATCTCACTCCAGATAAACAGGACATGTGCAGTGGAACACTGAGTTTTACATGCTGTGTGTCTTCTATTCACCTTCAACGGTGTTTGTTACTATAATGATCCTGCCTGTCTGTTTTGTTGTTGCTCCTGTTTCTACATGATCTTACACTGAAGGAATTATGAGCGACTGTTGAGTATTAAGCAAAAGGATTCTGGACCCATGATAAACTACATCTGTACCTAATTTGAGAAAAACATAGTGAGCATTTTCGAGTCAGAGAAATTTCCTCCCATGACATCAATTTGTGATTTAGCAGATGATGACAATTAGGGTCGTCTACCTTTGGCAGTTGGTGAGGGCATTTTTTTTACTGTATGAAGAATAATCATCATAGCCATAATATTAACAGTAGCTATCATTTGCTGAATAACTACTATTTGTCAAGCATGATACCAGCCTTTCAAGTTGGATCATTCCATTTAATCCTTTAGATAATTCTATGAGATGGACATCATTATTATTCCCATTTTACAGATGCTTAAACAAAATGTCAGATAAAAAAAAACTAGCTAAGGGTTCTACAGTTATGGAAATGTCATACCTGGAATATGAAGGCAAGTACTTCAATTATTAAATATCAGACCATGTAAAAATTACACATGGATGTTGAGTGTGCATGCTTGAAAAGAAAGGGATATGTGTTTGTGTGTGCGCATGATGGCCCTCTTTCTATTTCATAGAAAGAAGATGCCTACATTCATCAGGTAATTTCATTTAAGTTACCTTTGGCAAGATGCTGTGTAAGTTCTTCGGTTCCTTCCTAATGACAATGAAGATATTACATAGCATCTTTTATTAATTAATTGATTCAGCATATATGTTCACGATCCCTTTCTACTAAGCTAAGGTACTGAAGATTCAGTTAAGATAAAATAGATTTTGGCCCCACCCTCAAGTCTTATGTAGAGTAAAGCTTTAGGAAAGAATCAATAAATGATTGTTAAGTAATTTAAATATGAATTCAAGGTTTCCAGACCAAAAGTGATGAACTACAGTTGGACACATGGCTTTAAACTTTGTGTACAACAAATACTAGAGAAATGACAGAGATTTGAGGAAAACCCTCCCCCCCCAACTATTTATTATTTTGTGTCCTCATTTGTAGCCTCAAAACTGATACAAAGAAAAACTCTTTTATTTGAAATTTTACTTTTTAAATTTAGGCCAACAGTCAAATAAATGAGCAAAAGAAGCTTTTGAAGCCAAGTGTGGCCCAGATTTTTATTTTTTAAGAAATATCTTTCTTTCTCTTTTCTTTTTTTTTTTTTTTGACCTGACTTAAAACTCACAGCTTCCATATCCAGAATAGATAAAATAGTATGAAATAGGCATTTACTTATGAAACAACTCCTCACAAGTCACGATTAACCTCTACTGCAGATTTTGTTTCTAAGTTATGCCTTTTTTTTCTTGTGCCCAATCAAAATGAACATTTCTGAAATTCTGTTCACTGAGGGCTTATGTTTTGTGGTGTTTTAAAATAAGTATCAGTTGACCTGATTCTTCAAGATACATGAAATTTAAGCAGGTTATGCTATGTGTGCTTATGTAAAGTTGTGGTATTTAAAATATATAAAATCATTTGTTTGCATCCATTTCATTGCCTGAACTGACCTAGAATGACTAAGCAGTCACAGATAAAAAGTGAGGTTATTCCCTCTTTTTGATTGTTCGTTATTAAGTACCTATTAGGTGTATAATATGATTCATGTTTACTAGAGAAATAAAGATAGAGACCCCAGTTTCTATGAGCTTGAATTTTAAGTTCAGACAAGACACATAGTGTTTGTTACAAAACAGTAGCCACCCAGAGAGATATTTGAAATGGAATGACTTAGGACTGGCCAACAGTAGAAGAATTCAAGTGTGAAACCGTAAGTTTTAATTGTAGGGTGAAATGTGTCAAAGAAAAGTATTTGGCTGCAGGGCTTAAAGGCACAAAAGAATGTTTACTCCATGCTTTAATGTTTCTAAAGATCTTTATCATCATCCTAACCACCATCATCTTTATAACTTTTATTTATTGAGAAGTTGGAATGTTCCAGGCACTGTTCAATGAACTTCTCACATATTAATTCACTGATTGTTACCAAACTTTCATAGCTTAAGTGTAAATACTATGCTCATTTTAGAGATGAGGAACCTGAAGCAGAAGGAAGATAAAATAATTTGTCCAATCTAAACGTGAAGCAAATTGTAGAGCTGAGTTTGTATACATTGTGACAGGCAAGTGGACCACTGAGCTCACATTTTAACCTTCTTCTGAGCAATACAGTGGGCTTGACAATTTGTTTACATTGATTCCAGTTTTATTTAAAATATTCTTCTGTTATTACCTAATAGTTCTAAAAATATTAAAATATAAATATTAATAAAAATTAAATTTAGTTTAATCTATACTAGTAAGCATCTCCTATATTCAATTTAGAGTGACAGACCCTGTCTAATATATATATATATATATATATTGCTTAAATATTTTTTAAAATACACAATCTGTATTTCTCTCTGCTTTAGCCACATTGAGGTGCTTACCATTGCTCAATGACAGATGCACTTCTCAATTTTGTACTTGACCACATACCAGTTGAAACAAGTTAACTCAACTTTCTGTTCTTCAGGAAGTCTACAGAAAATAAAATACCTCATAGGAAGTGAGGAATAAATGATTTTGTGTGAGTGAAGCTCTTGGGATAGTGTATGACACATAGTTAAGTGTTCACTAAAGACTGGCTATTATTTAGACTTTTGCCGGTGTCTTGATACTTCTTTTGCTGTTTTAAGTATTTACTGAAATTCCAATTAGTTAACATAGAGTGTATTATTAGTTTCAATTATACAAAATAGTGATTCAGCACTTCCGTACAATACCAGATCCTCATCACAAGTGTGCCCCTTAATCCCCACCACCTATTTAACCCATCCCCCCACCCACCTCCTTTCTAGTAACGATCCTTTTATTCTCTATAGTAAAAAGTCTGTTTCTTGGTTTGCCTCTTTCTCCTTTGCTTGTCTTGTTTCTTAAATTTCATATATGAGTAAAATCATATGGTATTTGTCTTTCTCTGACTTATTTCACTTAGCATTTTATTCTCTACCTCTAACCATGTTATTGCAAATGGCAAGATTTCATTTTTTAATGGCTGAGTAATTTTCCATTGTGTGTGTGTGTATATATATACACACACACATACACCACATCTTCCTTTCCATTTATCAGCCTTTCCATTTCATTTTTTAATGGCTGAGTAATTTTCCATTGTGTGTGTGTGTATATATATACACACACACATACACCACATCTTCCTTTCCATTTATCAGCCAATTGACACTTGGACTATTTCCATAATTTGGTTATTATAGATAATGCTACTATAAACATTGGGTACATATATCCCTTCGAATTAGTATTTTTGTATTTGTTGGGTAAATACCTCGTAGTGCAATTGCTGGATTATAGGGTAGCTTTACTTTTAACTTTCTGAGGAACCTCCATATTGTTTTCCAGAGTGGCCACACCCGTTTGCATTCCAACCAACATTGTACATCCTTGCTACTTGTTTCTTCTGTTGTTGATCTTAGCCATTCTTACAGGTGTGAGATGATATTGTAGATTTTATTTGTAATTCTCTGATTATGAGTGAGGTTGAGCATTTTTTCATGATCTCTTGGGCCATTTGTATGTCTTCTTTGAAAAAATGTCTGTTCATGTCTTCTGCCCATTTTTTAACTGAATTATTCATTTTGGGGGTATTGAGTTTCATAAGTTATTTATAGATTTTGAATACTAATCCTTCATCAGATGTGTCATTTGCAAAAAAAAAAAAATTCCCATTCCATAGGCTGCCTTTCAGTTTTGTTGATTGTTTCCTCCACTCTGCAGAAGCTTTTATTTTAATGAAGTTCCCAGGAGTTTATTTTTGCTTTTGTTTCTCTAGCCTCAGGAAACATCTTTAGAAAGAAGTTGCTATAGCCGATGTCAAAGAAATTATTTACTTGTGTTCTCTTCTAGAATTTTTATAATTTCAAGTCTAACATTTGGGTCTTTAATTCATTTTTAATTTCTTTTTTGCGTATGGTATAACAAAATGGTCCAGTTTCATTGTTCTGCATGTTGCTGTCCAGTTTTCCCAACACCATTCGTTGAAGAGACTTTTTCCCATTAGATAGTCTTTCCTATTTTGTCAAAGATTAATTGACCATACAATTGTGGGTTCATTTCTGTTTTTTCTTTATTCTGTTCTATTTATCTATGTGCCTATTTTTGTGCCAGTACTATACTGTTTTGGTTACTAAAGTTTTGTAATAGATCTTAAAGTCCAGAGTAGTGATACCTCCAGCTTTGCTTTTCTTTCTCAGGATTGCTCTGGGTAGTTGGGGTCTTTTGTGGTTCCACACACATTTTAGGATTGTTTGTTCTAGCTTTTTGAAAAATGTTGTTGGTGTTTTGATAGGGATTGCAATAAATAAAAGTTCAGGATGAGGTGGGTTCATGGGTGAATTCTACCAAATATTTAAAGAAGAGTTAATACCTGTTCTTCTCAAATTATTCCAAAAAAATAGAAAAGGAAGGAAAACTTAAAAATGCATTCTATGAGGTCATAATTAGCCTGATACCAAAACCAGATAAAGACACCACTAAAAAGGAGAACTACAGGTCAATATCCCTAATGAACACAGATGCAAAATTTCTCAATAAAAAACTAGCAAAACAAATTCAACAATAGCTTTAAAAATCATTCACTAAGATTAAGTGGGATTTATTCCTGGGTTGCAGTGGTGGTTCAATATTCACAAATCAATCAAGGTGATACACCACATTAATAAAAGAATCATATGATCAGTTCGATACAGAAAAAAAGGCACTTGACAAAGTACAACATCCATTCATGATAAAAACCCTCACCAAAGTAGGTTTAGAGGCCATTATTTGAAAAACCCATAGATACTATCATCCTTAGTGGGGAAAAACTGAGAGTTTTTCCTCTAAGGTCAGGAACAAAACAGGATGTTCATTCTCACCACTGCTATTTATAACACAGTACTGGAAGTCCTAGCCATAGTGATCAGACAACAGAAAGAAATAAAAGGCATCCAAATCAGCAAGGAAAAAGTTAAACTTTCACTATTACATATGTGTGTGTGTGTGTATATATTCAGAAATATATATTCTGAAATATATAGATTTCAGATTCCACCTTTCAACACCAGCCAAAAAACCTACTAGGACTGATAAATTCAGTAAAGGCTCTGGATAAAAAAAAATCAATTTTCAGAAAGATGTTGCATTTCTATACATCGATAATGAAGCAGAAGAAAGAGAAATTAAGGAATCAATACGATTTATAATTATACCAAAAAACATAAGTTACCTAGGAATAAACCTAACCAAGGAGATGAAAGACCTGTACTCTGATAACTATAAAACACTGAGGAAAGAAACTGAAGATGACACAAAGAATTCAAAAGATATTCCAGGCTCATGGATTGGAAGAACAAATATTGTTGCAATGTCTATACTATCAAAAGCAATCTACACATTTAATGCAATCCCAATAAAGACCCTTCTTTATTGTTTTTCCTCTTTTTAATATTTATTTATTTATTTTGAAAGAGAGAGAGAGATAGAGAGGGAGCAGGGGAGGGGCAGACAGAAAGGGAGAGAATCCCAAGCAGGCACTGCACTGTCACCATGGAATCCAACGTGGGGTTGGACCCCATGAACTGTGAGATCATAACCTGAGCTGAAACCAAGAGTTGGACTCTTAACCGACTGAGCCATTCATGCGCCCCAATACATCTTTATTTTTTTAAATTTTTTAAATTTTTTTATGTCTTTATTTTGAGAGAGAGAGACAGAGAGTGATCAAGGGAAGGGCAGAGAGAGAGGGAGACACAGAATCCGAATCAGGCTCCAGGCTCTGAGGTAGAGCTCGAACCCACTGACTGTGAGATCATGACCTGAGCCGAAGTCGGACGCTTAACTGACTGAGCCACCCAGGCGCCCCTACTTCTTTATTTTTTAACACCCAGCTCAAATAACAGATAGTTTGGGAAGCTTTTTGATAATTCAATGGAAGGATCGCTTTCTGTTCAATTTTTTCAGTCTTATAATCGTAATCACTTATAGAAGCAATTGGATTGGTCAGTTGACTTTATGGATTGAATTTTATCAAGTATTGGATGTACTCTCAGAGACATTCTGGTCAGAGAAATGTAACATTTATCTGTATGTAAAGAGCTCAATGAAGCCATGCATTATATAATTTTCTTTTTGGTATACCTAATATTAAGTCTTTAAAACCTTATCAGTTCAACTTGTATGTATGGAATCTCCTTATTTTTACATTTAACTTCATCGCTTTTCTACTTTTTCAAGTCTTTATTTAAGATTTTTTTAAATGTTGGAGTGCCAACATTTAAAAGGGAAACTGGGAGTAAACCCTAATGCACTATTTACACTAATACATTCTTTTATGTAGATCTAATTAATATTGAGATCTATATATACTATATTCCCCTAAATGCACATAAAGAACACCTCCCCAGGAAGCCTTGGTGGCTCAGTTGGTTAAATGTCTGACTCTTGATATCAGCTCAAGTCTTGATCTCAGGGTTGTAAGCGCAAGCCCCACATTGGGCCTGCACTGGCCATGAAGCCTATCTTAAAAAAAATTATATATATATATATATATATATATATATATATGTGTGTGTGTGTGTGTGTGTGTGTGTGTGTATCTCCCCAAATGAAACATGAGTAGGAGTATAAATGGTTTTACATGGGAAAGAACTGCACAATTGAGTTATGTTTGGGAATTCTTAGAAATTATTCATTGAATATCTAGTATATACAAAGAAGAGAGCAAAGTAAACATACAAATTAGTGTATTATCTAATATGGGGAATTCAAATGATATAGAGAAAATAAGCAATATAAATTGATTGAGGAAATGAGTAAGTGAATATAGACTTAACTAAAATACATATGTTTAAAGTCCCATTTTAGAGAAATGAGAGGCAGATCTCCATTGAGCCTAGACGTATAGAAGTCTAGGAGACATACTTCTTTTAAATCTTGTAGCAGATTTGTGGTTATTGTAAATCCTAACTGGACAGATTGTGAACAAGAAAATTCTGAATTGAGGCTATTTTATTCCACCCTAGCATAGATGATTTCATGTTATAGCAAAACAAAGGAAAAACAAACAAAACAAGTAGGCTTGTTATAAGGCATATACTTTGAATTTGTATTTATTAGGTATTTCTGTTTTTTAAGATCAAAATGAGAAATTTAATTCTCACATTGAGGAAATCCTCACCTTCAGCTTTCTTCTGCCTATGCTTCTATGTAAACATGGAAGAGAAAAGAACAGCATCTCAGAAATAGAGGCCTCTGTTTCCCCGAAGTCCTGTATGTGTAGACATGTGCATATGGGTGCTTGTGTGCACACACGTGTACTCATGTGTCCACACACATCTACACACATGTGGAGTTCTACTTAACCCAGAGGAATATATACATCTATGTAGAAACTTGGAATTAAATCTTTGTTTGTGGCGCCTAGATGGCTCAGTTGGTTAAGCTTCCAACCTTGGCTTAGGTCATGATCTCAAGGCTTGTGAGTTCGAGCCCCACATTGTGCTCTGTGCTGACAGTGGAGATCCTGCTTGGGATTTTCTCTGTCTCCTTCTCTTTCTCCCCCTACCACACACTCAGTCTCTCTCTCTCTCTCTCTCTCTCTCTCTCTCTCTCAAAATAGATAAACTTTGGAAAAAAGTCTTTGTTTCCCCACCAGTTGACAATATCCACATGGTCACGGGCAGCCTGTTTGAAGAAAAATGAGTCCTTCAGCTCTCCCTGTTTCATGGATTGAGAGGTGGAATAGAAAGGAACGTAATGCTTTATAAGGAATTGTTTTTCTCACATAACATTTCTCTCATTCCCTGCAAGAAAGGAATGGAAAATATTCTGAATTCCTCTGGAGTAGCTACCTACGAATTCACTCACTTTCTCCCCATTTTACTAACAAGGCAAACAGACTTTTCTACATTAACAATGTTTATTTCATTTCCATAAACATGCTGGTCTCTTTTTTTCTGGTATACTACACGTTTTAAAATCAAAAAAGTCCATAGTCAGAATTTCTAGCATAAATGAACTTTCTCTTAAAAAATCTTTAACATGAAAATTCCTCTGCTATGTCTCCTAGTACCTTAAAAATAAGTATATATTTGTGTGATCATTATTATTATTGTCATTGCCTATTTCCTCAGACTGTAAGTTCTATGTTTTCCTTGAGAATGATTTTCCTAGAATTCAGGCTCCATGTCTTTCTTATTGAAAATGATTTTCCTAGAATCTAGCAGAGTGCGCTATTCTAAATAAGCAATTTTTGAATGGATAAATTAATTGACATATCTTAATTCTGTTTCTGAACCCCCCAAAATATAATGGTATATTTAAATCTGTAAATTAGGAGAAGACCTCCAAATAAAATTTAAAAGAATGATTTTATGCAGCTAAAAGTATTACTGAATTATTGGATGAAGATTCTAGCAAGCCTAGCCTTAGACAGAGAGAGCCTAACAGGCATATTTGACAGGCTACTGTTCTGAACACGTACAATCTTGATCAGCCCAATAAAACCTGAGGTAAATATAGTCTTTGCTGAGAAAGGATCAGGCATATTTTATTCTATAAACTTAGTTCTTCACATATTTGTAAATAATTATTTCCTGCAGAAATTAACTATTAAAAAGTAACATATCAGATAATTATCAATTGTCTGTTATGTTTGGCTGCATAACAAATATACATTAAGATATAATCCATAGGATCATGAATGCCTATTTTTAATCAAAGAACAAAAACAAAGCCTAAAATTTCATTATAGTCAGTGGAATACACTTCAGAAAAATTTGCCCAGATAATGCAATACATTAATTTCCTACCCAGGTAGTTATGAGATCTTGAAATCAAAGGTTATATTTCATCTTTGTGTTAAAAGCCAAATCATTTCAAGGCTAAAGCAAGTACTTTCATTTCTCTAAAGAGGACTCATGACTCCAGAGACAATCTTGCTGACTGTGTCTCAGACCAACATTTTTTCTTTGTTTTTGTTGTTAAAATTTAAGTAAGTTTCATGTGTGCAGTATCTGTTCTTCAGGGTTTTAAATTATTTTCAGGTACCAAAACTCTTTTTTTTTTCCTCCCCACCTCAATTACTGCTGGTTTTGAATACCCACAAGTAGTATGCCTTTACAATTTCTGCTTTGAATTTTATCCTTTTATAGCCTCAATGGATGAATTTATTTATTTTTTAAATTTATTTAGAAAACCTAACAAAGAGAAATCTTAGTCTGTATACAAGTAATCTCCTTCCTTGCAGGTCATTGCTCTTGAGTAACTGCCATCATTAGAGCCTCCACCAAACACTATGCAGAAAAATCTCTTGACCCTTTCACATTTCTTCCTTCATTTGGCAAAATGTGTTTTGTTCATGTAAACATGGAACATCAGGTTGGCTGAGAGTTTTATTCTAGTGCCTTAAAATTGATTTAAAGTAATGCTTTGGTAATTTTGTGAGTTCATGTCAAATTCATGAATCATACTGTTGACGTTATTTAACACATGTAGGAGTTTACACGAACTATTATTGAAAGGTTAAAAATTATTCAGCTTAAGAGAACTTGTCCACACCCTCTATCGGTATTGTTGTAGTAATGATGGCCCAGATGGGAGAGAACATCGTTAGGCTAAACTGGCTGGGCACTACAGACAATGACCTAACAAGAAATGATGTTTCCTCAAGCAAAAATGGAAGGAAAAGCAATCTGACTTTTTGCTCTTTCAAAATGTTCCAAAATGATCCAGCATCCGATCCTCCCTCTCACTTGTCATTGCAACTCCCTTGCCATCTCATCCCTTAAGTGAAGAGTGAAACTGAAATAGGCTACTTTTCCAATCAGACTCAGGCTTGGTTTCCTTTTTTATCTTATTTTTATTTTTATTTATTTATTTTTAATTTTTTTAATGTTTTATTTATGAGAGAGAGAGAGAGAGAGAGAGAGAGAGAGCATGAGCAGGGGAGGGTCAGGGAGAGAGAGAGGGAGACACAGAATCCGAAGCAGTCTCCAGACACTGAACTAGCTGTCAGCACAGAGCCCTGATGTGGGGCTCAAACCCACGAACCGCGAGATCTTGATCTGAGCTGAAGTCGGATGCTCAACCGATTGAGCCACCCAGGCACTCCACCTTATTTTTATTTTTAAATGTGTTGCAATAACAGGCTATAACACCAAGAGTAGGAATGCTATTTGGTCAAAGTCGTATAATTTGTTGTTAGTCTATCTGAGGATATTTTTAAATCTACTAGAACTACTAAATTATACCTGAGAAGTAGGAAATTTTCCAATAGATATACCTGTAGCTTTGGAACATTCTTTTGTCACTTAAATTTATTTTATGATTTAAGACATTTTTTAAAATTATAGACTATTTATCCAGTTTGTATACTTTGAGATCCATTGTTAATCTTACCCTAGGTCTATGACAGTTCTAAGATTATACTCTGCAATTCACTAAATACTTAGGGGAAGAAAATAACTCGGCTTCTCTAATCATGATATGAGAAGCTCAGCTTATAGATGTCAATTCACATTGACTAAACCATGAGGTTATTGCTCAGAATCTATTTCTGTCACGAATAATATAGGGATCCTGGTTCTCCCTGTTCATAAGTTCTGGAGTTTACTAAAACTTTCTTTCATAGTAATACCAGAAGAAACATTTCACCTCTCAGCCAAAATAAGCCACTGAGCCACATCTGGGACCATGACATAAGGAAACCTAGTAATCTCATCTGTTTCCTCTTCAATAATATGGGATGTACTGCAATGATGCCATTCTGCATAAGGTCTTAATTTTCATGGTTTACTTTCTGAAGGCCGTGGTTGGCTTTTCAGAGGTTGCTTCCATTAGGAATGAAAATTTCACCAAACTTACATACTTCCCTGTGTCAGTCATAAATACTTCCAAATCTCAAAAGCATAAAACAACAAAAGTATTATTTCTTCCTTATGCAACATATCTTTTAAAAGTCAGAAATGGATAGAAGTGGGGAAGTTCCCTAATCAGCCTCCCAAGAACCAGGTTGATAGAGAAGCCTCCATCAAATGTTGGATGTCGTCTCAGAGGAAATGTTATTCCTGAGGTTTCGAACTGTCAAGTAAGTGCCTTGTATGGAAATGTCAAGCATATGGAAATGTCAAGCATCACTTATGCTTATATGTAATTCATAGGCCGGAACTACTCAAATGTTCCCACTCAACCATAAGCAGAACCAGAAGTGAAATCTCACCATTTCCCCCAAAAGGATAAGGGGATATCGGTAATTGGTAAATGGCATCAGTGATTACTAGGCTTCCTTTCTATCAAAAACCCACCTTCTTTTACACACTCAAAACGTGTTACCCACCCCCCCTCTTGCTTTCAAGGGAAACAACTAAAAGTCCCATATAGTTCCTGCACCAAGTCAAAGTCCGGGAAGTCAGAAAAATAAATTCTAGTCTCAACATGAGACTCTGGGTATGGCTCCATATCCAGAAGGTTGGACCAAGAGTTGTTTTAAATTTTAAGTCACAAACTGTCTTAATTCACATTTATCACTTTTTTGGGTGCTTTTCACCAACTTAGGTAGCTTCCTACTTCTAGCTTCTAGTACGTTGCATGTAATAACAATTTCACAGAGTATTTTTGTTTGTTATGTGTTTGGAGACATGCTTCTCTGAAACTTGAAAATGTTATGGTCCACTGGGCCTATCAGTGTTCAGAAGAAAAGTCATACATCTTTCCCTGAATGAATCTCCTGGACATCATCTCAAACAATTTAAGAGGTTTTAGCAATGAGTATATGAGTGTGAGTGTGACTACTATCCTTTTAATATCAATTATGCAAAAGGACAAGTTCTAAGTAGACTTTGTTGCCCATAACCTTCTACTTTATATTTTACACATTTTTGGTGAACAACAGTTGTCTATTCCAACTCACCTACTCACCCAATCTCTGGACTCTCTATTTCTTTTCATTTTTCTTTGTAACAGCAGCCAGTTATTTCATATGTTCATCTCTTCCTTGTAGGGCATTGTATATACAGCTAATAGTAATGGGCAAAGGTTGCTGATATTCTGACCTCTTCTTTTGGAATATAACTCCTTAGGTACATTATTTGTTTTTAACACCACTGTAGGCAATATGTTTACCAGATGTTTTGCCACTACATTACAAATTCCATTCTCCAAGCCCTTAATTATAGCTTTTGCTCTGCTTGACAAATGGTCTATAATAGATTTTGTTACAGTAGCATCCCCTACATAGGCACTGATTTCAATATCAGTAAGGATAGGCTGAATTATGCTATAGTACCAAAAACTGCAAAATCTTAGTGGCTTACAATAACAAAAATTTATTTCTTGGTCACAAAATATTCATCAAGGATGGATATAGAGAATTCTCTCAAGATGATGGAGTAGGCATGACCTTAAACACTGCTAGTTGCCATGGCAAAGGGAAAAAAAAAGATGTTTTAGAAAGACTCAAAAAAGTAATTAAATGTTCAGTCTAGAAGTAGCATTCTCATTAGCCATAATTAATCACATCATTACAATAATCTATAAGAAAGCCAGAAAACACGAGTCTAACATGTAATTAGAAGGGCAAATCATTGGAAATATTTGGCCAATGACCATAATCACACAGGGAAACTGCTACTCAAAATGACCTAAACTGGATCTGGTGAAAAACTATATACTGTTAAGTGCAACATACATAATTTAAGGGCATACATTTTAAGTTAAAAGCCAAACACATAATGAATCAGCAACATCAGACTGTTAACTCCCACTGAAACTAAAATAGATTATTAAATACTGACTTTAGGCTTTAACTGAAATTTCTCATTTGAATGATGACAAATTATATACTTCCTCCATTTAATGAAATTTTATTGAGTTGTAAAAGCCTTTCTTTTAGAAAGCAATGATTATGGAGTAATAAGCCAATTTCTATATTTAGAAAAAATTAAATATGCATTGCATATGTATAACTTATCTGCCATTTTAATGACTTTTTATATGTAGTTATTTACACATATTATAGATTAAAAATTCTTCTCTGAGTTGTATATTATTTGATTTATAATGAGATAATTATCTTTTTAACATTTTTTAATTTTTGAGAGACAGTGTATGAGTAGGGGAGGGGCAGAGAGAGGGGGAGACACAGAATCCGAAGCAGGCTCCAGGCTCTGAGCTGTCAGCACAGAGCCTGACATGGGGGTCGAACTCAGGAACTGTGGGATCATGACCTGAGCTGAAATCAGACGCTTAACCCACTGAGCCATCCAGGTGCCCCCAATGAAACAATTATCTTAAGAAAAATTTCACATTGATTAGTTTAATAGATGTTAAGAAAAAAGGTGACTATCAATTTTTATAACAAGAATACTTTGAAGTGTTTCTTGTTCTTGTATATGTACAATACTTTTCATAAAATTTTCTTAATGTTTTTATTTATTTTTGAGAGAGAGAGAGAGACAGCGTGAGCAGGGGAGGGTCAGAGAGAGAGGGAGACACAGAATCGGAAGACAGGCTCCAGGCTCTGAGCTAGCTGTCAGCACAGAGCCTGACGCAGGGCTCAAACCCATGAACCGTGAGATCATGACCTGAGCCAAAGTCGGACGCTTAACTGACTGAGCCACCCAGGCGCCGCATACATGCACAATACTTTTAATCTTATACATCATAAATCTGTATTTAATATTAGCATTAGTTTTTACATAAAATAATTATTTTTGAGGGTAGAATTGTGATTTGCCAAATGTATATATGATTCTTTTTTTTTTCCTGAGAGAGTCTTTCTCTGTCCTCTGTTTTTTTAATTGGAGTTGGCACAATGTTACATGATTTTCACGTGTACAGGACAGCCATTCAACTTCTCTATACATTATGCTGTTCACCACAAGTGTAGCTACCATTTGTCACCATACAACACTATTACCATACCTTTGACTATATTCTATGTTGTATCTTCTATTTCCATGACTTATTCTGGGAGCCTGTATCGCCCCCACTCCTCTTCACTCATTTTATCCATCCCCCTCACTGTTCTCCTCATGTACATAAGAATGTTGTCAGTAATTTAATGTGACCAATGCAGTTCATTCTGGGCATTCTGTATTGAGGTCCCTCAGCTTTTTATTTTTAGCTTCCTCTTTTTGAGATCTATACATTCTATCTGAGAAATCACCCCCTGAATTCACCTGTGAAGGCTCCCAGTTCTTTATTTTCAATCAAGTCTTCCTTTAGATTTTCAAATGCATTATCCTATATTGATGTTTTATCTCCTGATGCAGAGTTAATGCCTTAAATTGAGAATAAAAAATATTAAAGCTTAATGACATTGTAGACATCTGTCACAAATTGCAGAAGTCATAATTTAGATGAGTAAGGTTTTTAAAAAATGGTACTATTTAGATTATAACCTATTTTAAAATAAAGCCTTTTCTAATTTTTTGGATAACTTTCTCTTATTCTGTTCCTAGGGTTTTTTAAGTCCTTAAAAAACAGGCATGTAGTTCAAAGAAAATTATTAAGCTAGTTATGAAAAAAGACTTCTTGCCTCTTAAGTTCTTCATAAGACATTCAAGTGTCAAATGACACACTTTTGTGCACTGAAGTCCCTGAGTATATGCTTGCTCATATTGCTCTATTAAGAAATTTTAAGATTGGGTTAAACTATTATTAAATACTTATGTTTGCCAGGCCCTTTTTGTGATATTAGCATCTTCATATACAAATGAATAACTCGCTGATATTTACTAAACTGATATCAAATGAGGATTTCCTAATTTTTTTTAATAATGAGGTAAAGGATCCCCATATGGAGACAAAAAAGTCTTCTTCAGTGTTCAATATTAAATTGCATCCAGCTTATGAAAAGGTGTATTTATTTAGTAACTTAATTGATGATATTCTCTGCCTCAATTTCAATCAACAGCTTAATCCATAGTTAATAAAAAAAGAAACATGTCTTCAGTCATAATAAGTTTACTGATGAATTAGAGGGTAAATAATCATAACTGTTTGTTTTTTTCCAGGGACACAATCCGTGAAAATCCTTGTTCTTATATAATTTCGCTCAGTGATTACGAATATATCTGGATTTTTTAGTAATTCGCCTTTTTTCCCCTTTGTGGCCAAACATGAATTCCTGTGGTAAAGTAATAACAATTAAACCTGCTTAACTATAAATAACATCAAGGATGGGGTAAGCAAGCAAATTTATTATCTTTTGTTTAACTTCCTAACATCCCCTCCTTCCCCCCCACGCCTGACTGATAGACACATAAACTACCTTCTCTTCTGCCTATGCCCTGCATCTGTCTCAGGGTCAAGTTAGTTGCTTCACTTTAAACACGAATAGGACCAGGGGCTTATTTTCCATTTGTTTATATGTCAATGACTTTAGAAAACATGTTTCTGTGAGACTTTGGAATGACTGTCTGCCTTTAACCAAATGCTGTATTTAAACATCTTGTATCCTTTCTACAGAACACAACTGCACAGTGAATTCTCAATAAAACTATTAGCATACTACTCTGTACCTATATTTTTTCTTTTCATATTTTAAATAAATGATCAGGATTTATATTGACTACATTTTGTTTTACAAACACAACCAAAAGTATTCATTTTAGCATTCATTCACTGAATGTTTACTGAGCTCCTTTTATGGACACCATGCTAAGTATAGTGCACAGAATTGTTACTAAATCTATCAAGGTTTCTGTCCTGGTAAAATCTTGAATGTGATGGGAAAGGCAGAAATACAGAAGATAACAAATCAATTAATCTGCATGCCATCTGACCTTTAATTACATTTAGAGATAATATCAGAGAGTGATGGGACACTGGTTGCTTGAATTATTTTTATAAACAATAAATCTTAGCGTTAACAATTAGGTTCCTTATATAGAAGTATTTATCATTGTATTACACTTTATATATGTATTATTTATAATTTTGTTTTAATACAGTATAGAATACTATATAAACTAATAAAACTCTGAATTTCTGACTTTTTAAACCCATTATGAAAAGTTACAAATTTCACTGATATAATTTTGATGTTTCTGCTTAAAATACTCAATATTCATTTTGAGGGGCGCCTGGGTGGCTCAGTCGGTTGACTGTCTGACCTCAGCTCAGGTCATGATCTCAGATCTCATGGGTTCGAGCCCCGTGTTGGGCTCTGTGCTGACAGCACGGAGCCTAGAGCCGGCTTCGGATTCCTTGTCTCCCTCTCTCTCTGTGCCCCTCCCCTGCTCATGCTCGCTCTCTCTCTCTCTCAAAAATAAACATTAAAAAATATTCATTTTGAGAAATTTAAAGGGTTTATTTTTTTCTTCTAAGCATAGTAGGGTTGCACATTATTTCATGTATTCACGGAGATGATTTCAGAGATGTATGTGCTCAAAATATTTCTATAATTATATGTTTGGGAATTCTGATATTAATTTTGCCAAGTGATTTTAATTTCACTTTTTCAGGGAATAGACACAAATTATATTGGACAAAATTCCAATCTGAAGATCAGTAAGTCTTAGTTCCACACTTCTGGGAGCCCAAAAGAGAATTCTGAGAGTCTACACATCATTCTGAGAGGAATAACAACCCATACGGAAGAAGACTTCTGAAGGCAAGCCGACGTGGATAATGTTGAAGGGCAATGGGAAAGCTGTGGCTCTTCAAGGACAACTGC
Organism: Cryptoprocta ferox; assembly: GCA_028646485.1. Taxonomy (NCBI): domain Eukaryota; kingdom Metazoa; phylum Chordata; class Mammalia; order Carnivora; family Eupleridae; genus Cryptoprocta; species Cryptoprocta ferox. The sequence continues at coordinate 15,868,318 of CM053570.1, forward strand.
TGTCAATGTGAATCTGAGGGACCAAGGACATGGACATAATCATCCCTCAGAGCAGTAAAGCGGAGCAGGTGAAGTATGACCTGCAGATGGAGATGCATGCAGATGGAGAGAGGCACACACAGCAAACAAAGCAAGCTAACAATAGTTTAAAGTAGGGTCCACAATTTATATTACATAGTCCAAAATGTGCTGTTGAAATATTAATGGATAAAACAACCTACAGATATCAAAACATCAATTCCCTCTCTTTCTCTCTCTGTGTGTACATAGAGGTGTACCCCTCAGACATACCAACACGCTACAGGAAGACCACGAGGCAAATCCAGTTCTTCCCCCGATACAATGTACATTCTATGAGGGCGCAGCTATCGCGTACCTCATCTCCCCCTAGCTCCCCATTAGCCTGAACAGTGCCTAGTTCACAATAAACTGCTAAAATATTTTAATGAATAATTATGAAATGAAAATGAAATATTACCCTCTTGTTTCAAAAGGATGGCGATCTGAATAAGTATGTCTATAGTTAGGACTATAAGGTACAAGGGCAGGCGCTCAGAATCAGAAACATAGAAATACTGACTTGTGACTAAACTGCTTATTATGAAGCAATCCTAGTAGTAGAAAGGAGTTTTTTCATATGCACCCTGTACAGTGGATTGTCAAATGTAACATATAGATAAAAAATTATACAAAGTTTTACATTATAACAAAATAGTGATGTAAAATTATTTATATTAAAATTTTAAAATAGTTAATTCTATCAAGCAAAATTATGTAATTAGGAGATTACAAAATATAATCACTAAGCGTTTGACAAGAAAAGACTGTAAAAATTCACTAAGGCAGGACTGGAAAAGAGGGTAATGTCAGCAAAGGGATCAACTCTTATACTTTTATCAGAGCTTAAATAGGGAAAGAGGTGATGCGTTGGAGAATTCTAATTCACTTATTTCCTATAAACTTAAGTATTCTTTTTTTAAAATTTTTTAAATGTTTATTTATTTTTGAGAGAGTGGGAGAGAGACAGACTGTGAGTGGAGAAGGGGCAGAGAGAGAGAGAGAGGGAGACACAGAATCCATAGCAGGCTCCAGGCTCTGATCTGTCAGTACAGAGCCCAACATGGGGCTCAAACTCACAAACCGTGATTATCATGACCTGAGCTGAAGTCGGATGCTTAACTGACTGAGCCATCCAGATTCCCCTAAACTTAAGTGTTCTTAATCTACATTTCTTAAATTAAAAACAAGCAAATTTATATCCCATAAATCTTGTAATAATCTAAATTAAATCTATCGATAACCAGATAAATACTTGCTATTTAAGAAATTTATTTTGGGGCACACCTAAGTAGCTCAGTAGGTTGAATGTCCGACTCTTGATTTTGGCCCAGGTCATGATATCACCGTCATGAGATAGAGAGCCCTGCATCAGTTTCCACACTTAGTGGAGTTCTCTCCAATATTCTTGGTATTCTCTCTCTCCCTCTGCCCCTTTCCCCTGCTTATATACTCTCTCTCTCTAAAAAGTTAAAAAAAAGAAATTTACTTTTTTTAGGACTTTATATTATAATAGAGACATTAAGAAAGTTATCTAGTTTTCTATTTCAAGTAACACAGCCTGATTTCCACCTAATTCCCCTTAACAACTGTCTGAATGTGTGCTAGTTGGTGAACATGAGAAGCTCTGGGCTTGGCCTAATACATAGGGAAAAATGACTTATACAGATCCAAAGAACAATAAAAAGGGACCCTGTTTATTCCATAACTTCAATTGAATGTTTTAATACTTTAGCCCATTATAATTCCACTTCCATAAACACATATGAGCTCATCATCTGTCTATGTACAGATACGAACACAAACTCACACTCTAGTCTCCAGACATCCTTGAACCTACAACACAGGAATCACTTTCTTTTTTCTGTGCAGCATTCCCTCAGCCTGGAATTCCACTCACCATTACTGTTATCACGTTGTTTACACCCCCTTGATATCAATTATCTGATCATTCCTTGGATTGTCGATAACCATGTGTAAATCTTTCCATCCCACTATACTATATTTTAAGTTGGTTGATGGAGTATCTTATTAAGTTTCTATCATTCTATTACATTCAGATATACTTGGTACATGTTTTCTCAATATTAATGAATGACAAAATATTTTTTTAAACTTTTTTTTTCTTTTTTAATTTCCCAGTGCTCTTCCCCACAAGTGCCCTCCACCATGACCATCACCCCCCTTCCCCTTTCCCTCTCCCCCTTTAGCCCTGTTTGTTTTCAGTATTCAAAATTCCTTCATGATTTCTCTCCCTCCCTCTCCCTAACTCTTTTTCCTCCTTCCCCTCCCCATGGTCCTCTGTTGGGTTTCTCCTGTTAGACCTATGAGTGCAAACATATGGTATCTGTCCTTCTCCGCCTGACTTATTTCGCTTAGCATGACACCCTCCAGGTCCATCCACTTTGCTACGAATGGCCAGATTTCATTCTTTCTCATGGCCATGTAGTATTCCATTGTATAGATGAACCACATCTTCCTAATCCATTCGTCAGTTGATGGACATTTGGCTATTGTTGAAAGTGCCGCTACGAACATTGGGGTACAAGTGCCCCTATGCATCAGCACTTCTGTATCCCTTGGGTAAATCTCATTAAACTTTTTAATGAGAAATTTTACCATTGGAAATATGTCACATAGAAAGTGATACTCTAGAAAAAAGTATAAAATTATTTTGTTTACATATTATATATATTTGGAGTTATACTAATCTGTTCATATGCTAAGATTTTCAATATTCAACTATTTTTTCTTTTATATAGTTTCACCTTTGGAGGCACCTGGGTGGCTCAGTTGGTTAAGCATCTGACTTCGGCTCAGGTCACGATCTCACAGCCCATGAATTTGAACCCAGCATCCTGCTCTGTGCTGACGGCTCAGAGCCTGGAGCCTGCTATGACTTCTGTGTCTCCATCTCTCTCTGCCCCTCCCTTGCTTATGCTCTTTCTCTTAAAAATAAATAAACATTAAATTTTTTTTTCAACTTTGTATGCTTCAAGGTATCATTTTATAAAATTGGATAGTTGTTTCCCTGTATCCATGATTATTAAGTAGATACCATATAACTATATTATAGACCTGTCACAAGAGGAGTTTCATTTAATGAGTCCTAAATTTCACATTGCATTGATATAGAACATGGTTCTTCATTGTTTTATTAAGAAGGGTTTTTTTCCATGTGATATTTTAAAAATAAACTTAGCAGTTTTTACATGAATGAACATGATTATAAACATTAAATATTAGGCAGCCTTAAAGTCAGTGACTATGACCAAAAAATATTAATAACCAAAGATATCCATGTTATGAGAATGATGTATTTTTATGTCATAATTTTAATGAGCTCACAGTAATGTATTTTAACCAATTTCTATTTAGTTTTATTTCTAAAAGTAGTTACATCAGTGACAATTTTGTCATTTCCATTTCTGCGCTTGGTTTCATCACTTGGCAATTTGTATGGATTACCTAGCCTTTCCCTAAAGAACAGTGAGGCTTGAATATAAATTAAGTCCTAGAGCATTCTCTTTCAAGTGCAGGATCACTGGGTTAATCTCTACATGAAACAGTCTGGTTGCAGAATGGAAGATGTGCCATGTGGACTAACGCTGGCAAAGTCAATATATTTTAGGGGATTTATCATGACACACTTTTCAAAAGTTTCTTCAGAAGAACCCTGTGTGGTCTACACTAATCTAATGACTTTGATTTTCTTTGATATTTAATTGGAACACAGCTTTATCTTGTATCTTTATGTTTTCTGGCAAACAAAGAACTAAAGAAACTGATCCCTTCGGACCACTGCTTTTGGCAATAGATCAGACTCAAAGCATGCGCACTATTTCACTTTAGTGTTTGTTTTATTTTAGGTAATAATTGCAAGATGATAACAGATGGGAAACTAGGATGGCTGAAGATTAGAGGTTAAAGGGATGGTGGTTAGATATTTTCAGAATAATGCCCGTACTAAAAATACCTGGTAAATGATTCAGGGTATATAAATTCCTCCTTTTAAAATCTCTACCCCTAGATATGAATATGTAAAGAAGCATAAGGATTATGTACAGCATAACAATAGGATGTGGCTTGAGGAATATATTGGTATATTTATGAATCCCTATTTGAATGAGAAGCTCACTATTTTTCCACCTTCATTTTGGCAATATGGTTTATAGAAAGGACTAGTGGTTGTACAATTTAACATTTCTAATAATCTTTTAATGTTCATAGGTAAGGGTAAAAAAAGATAATTTAGGAAGTAATTTATAATACAGTACTAAAGCAGCTTGGCCAGAATATTTATCTAAAACTTAAGGTATTATTTCTTATTATATATTGCAGCCCAAAGACTAATAGTATCTCTCACTGGCATCCCCACTCAGAGAAGATTCTCGAAGAATTAAAGAATTAAAAATAGTGTGTAACACACAATTTTTCAGCAATGGTTAAATAGCTAATTCACAATACAAAAGGAAATTATAAGAAAAGTTGACTTAGAAGAATATACCTTTAGAAAATATTAAATGTGATAAGTAGCTTACCAATTCTTCAAAATATTTTTCTACTCCTCTTTCTTCCACTGTTTTTGTGTATTTCTTTCCTGGTCTCTGGCTATGTTTTTCTCCCTTTCTGCTTCCCTTTTTTCTCTACTTTTACAGTTTTAGCTAATCATGGTATGAACTAAAAGATGAAATTTTCTTTATCTTTTAGAAGATGCAGTTGGTTTTATCTTTTAATTTACTAAAATATGTTAAGTACCACATCTTAGTTTATATAAAATTAATATTTTTTTCAAAAATAATGCTCCTTTGTTGTTTTTCCTTTTCTTTTCTATTTTTGTCAGTGAAATATGAAACAACAAAAAATATCCTTGCCCTGCCCTAGACCACACAATCATTATTCAATGGGACTGATAACACTGATTTTTTTTTGAGGATTAATAAACTACTCAGTATGTTTTTCACAAATATAAGTTTAAAAAACAAAACTTTATTATGTATGCCAGTATATGAAGTAACATAAAATGAAGAAAATACTAAATTTAAATGACATATTTATAAAGTAAATATGATAATTTAAACCTTGCAAATGGATTATTTACCCATTTTAATAAAGAATCTAATTATAATCTTGTTGCCCAAAAAACGATTATCGCATCAATTTTTTTTCGAGACAGAGCTAGTGAGTGAGCCAGGGAGAGGGGCAGAGGGAGAGGGGCAGAGGGAGAGAGAGAATCTTAAGCAAATTCCACACTGAGCATCAAGGCTGACATGGGGTTCGATCTCACGACCTTGAGAGCATGACATGAACAGAAACCAAGAGTTGGACTCTTAACCAACTGAGCCACACAGGCTCCCCTGTAACATCAAATTTTATTATGTAAGATAGATGTTTTGCCAGAAAAGCAAATCAGAACTATGAGAAACTTTGCTACCAATGGCTGAACACGGATCGGCGGATCCCTCAAATGGGAGGTAACTACAAAGTTGCAAAGTTTCTACAAAATCCTACCATGCTGAACAGACTTACCCAATAAGCAAACAGCCCGATCTCTGTCAGTTTTTATGAAGTGGTAGCTCAAAAGCAAAGGTTCACATTATTTCTTGCTTCACTTCTATTTTCATCATCTTTGCTTCTCTGGGCTGTACCTTCCAGACCAAGCAATGACTTACATTCTGTGTCAAACTTTGTTACGCAGATGTTAGCACCGAATTTGGAACACTTAATCTCTTATGCCATATATAGGTCTGTTATTTCTCTTGGCTTTAATGTGCATAAAAAATAGATCATACTTTCCAAATTTATAGCATTGTTATGGGTTGAATTTTGTCACCCCCAACCCCCACAATGTATATATTGAAGTCTTAATCACCAGTACCTCAGAGTGTGACCTTCCTCAGAAATAGAGTCTTTGCAGATGTAATTAGTTAAAATGGAGTCATTAGGCCCCTAATCCCAACTGACTGTTGTTTTTGTAAAAAGGGGAAATTTGGAAACAGATACACAGAGTGAATGCTATGTGAAAATAAAGGCAGAAAAATGATACTTCCACAAGCCAAAAAATGCCAAATTGCCAGGGATCCACCAGAGATTCTCCCTCACTGCCCTCAGAAAAAACTAACTTCTAGTCTCCAGAACTTGAGACAATAAATTTCTGTTGTTTAAACCACCTACTTGGTGGTACTTTGTTATGGCAGCTTTAGTAAACTAACGGGATAATTTATACTCCTCTTTAATTAAGGTATTACACAGAATATTCATAATTGTAAAGGATAGAAAAAATGATCACAGGAATCTGTTTTATTAACTAGATCTTAAACAGAATGTCTGTTATCCCATTTTTTTTTTTTATAGGGAGAGAGAGAGAGAGGGAGGGAGGGAGGGGGAGAGAGTGAGAGAGAGAGAGAGAGAGAGAGAATCCCAAGCAGTCTCCATGCTGTCAGCACAGAGCCCGACACAGGGCTTGAACCCACGGACTGTGAGATCATGACCTGAGCTGAAATCAAGAGTCAGACACTTAACCGAGTGAGCCACCAAGGCACCCCTATTTATATTTTTTTAGAGAGGGAGAGCACATGCAAATGGGGGAGAGATGCAGAGGGAGAGAGAGAGGCGGAGGGAGGGAGAGAGACAGAGACAGAGAATCTTAAGTAGGCTCCATGGTTAGCACAGAGCCTGATGAAGGGTTTGATCCCACAACCCTGGGATCATGAGCTGAGCTAAACTTGAGAGTGGGATACTCAACCGAGTGAGACACCCAGGGGCCCTATATTTCATGTATATTTTATATAGAAGATTCTAACCAGGGCATTAATCCAATAAAAAGAAATAAAGGACCTACGGATTGGAAAAAAAAAAAAGTAAACTATACTCTCCATTGATGACAAGATGATGGTATGTAATATAGTCTGAGGAATAAAAAAAACTACTAGAACTAATAAGTAAATTTATCAGCAATGTAGGCAATGAAATAATACCACTAAACACTAAAATAATGTCATTTGCAAAAACATTCAAAAACATGGAATGCTTAGGTGTATAACTTTACCAAATATATTAAAAACCTATTGTTTTAGTTTGCTAGGATTGCCATACTATGGACTGGGCAGACGCTTCTATTCTGACAGAAATTTATATTACATTTCTGAAAGCTAGAAGTTAAGACGAAGTTGTAGGCACATTTAGCTTCTTTTGAGGCCTCTCTCCTCAAAGCAGATGGCTGCCTTCTCATTGTGACCGCCCACAGTGGTATCTCTGCAGGTTACGTCCTGATCTCCTCTTCTTATATGGACACCAAGCATATCTGATTAGGGCTTTCTCTAATAACCTCATTTTAACTTAATTACTTCTTTAAAGGCCATGTTCCAAATACAATGACATTCTAAGATACTGGGTATTAGGGTTTCTTTCAACATATGAATTTTGGGGAAATACAATTTAGCTAACACCTGTACCCTGAAAATTATGAAATATCGCTGGGAGAAACATAAAAGACTTAAATAAATGGAATGATTTATCATGTGCATAGCTCATGGTTTGAACCATCTACAATTTTCAATATTCATTCTCTCCAAACTGATCTACATATTTAACTCAATCTCAAAAACTCTAGCAAGATATTTTTGTAAATACTTTATAATCTCTAGCAAGATTTTGTAAATCTTTTAGAATCAAGCTGATTCTAAAATTTTTATGAGAATGCAATGAATTTAAAATGATTAAATCAATTTTTAAACAGAAGACCTAAGTTGGAGTATTTACAATATCTTACTTCAAGACTAACTATAAAGCTATACAGAATAAGAAAATAGTGTTGGCATTCAGAATTCATACAGGGATCCAGAAATAGACTCCGTGTGTGTGTGCGTGCATTTCTAAAGACATTTTATTTTATAGTTAGTTTTTTAATATTTGTTTTTTGAGAGAGAGAGAGAGAGAGAGAGAGAGAGAGAAAGATGGTGTATGAGCAGAGGAGAGGCAGAGAGAAAGGGAGACACAGAATCTGAAGTAGCCTCCAGGCTCTGAGATGTCAGCACAGAGCCCGATGCGGGGCTCAAACTCATGAACCACAAGATCATGACCTGAGCTGATGTCAGACACTTAACCAACTGAGCCACCCAGGTGCCCCTAAAGACAGTTTAAAATGTCTTTTCTTTCTAAAATACAACATTAAGAAAGTGAAAACACATGGCACAGATGTGGGGGGAAAATGTATCTCTGAAAATAAATTTTATCTAGAGTATATAAAGAACCCTTACACAATGATAACATACAGTAAGAAGTAAAACAACATAAAATATTAACAAAATATTTGAATTAGGACACCTAATTGTCTCAGTTGGTTAAGCATCTGACTTAGGCTCAGGCTCAGGTCATGATCTTGTGGTTTGTGAGTCTGAGCCGTGCTTGGGCTCTGTGCTGACAGCTCAGAGCCTGGAGCCTGCTTTGAATTTTCTGTCTCCCTCTCTCTCTCTCTACCATTCTCCTGCTTGTGCTCTCGCTCGCTCACTCTCTCTCTCTCTCTCTCTCCTCTCTCTCTCTCTCTCAAAAATAAATAAATAAATAAACATTTTAAAACAAAACATTTGAATGGACATTCCCAAAGTAATGTTTGATGGCAAGAAAGCACATTAAATGCTCACTATCATTAGTCACCAGAGACATGCAAATAAATATCAGATTAAGACTCCACATCACAGCCACCGGAATTACTAAAATTAAAAAAAAGAATGATGGTATCAAATAATGGTGAGGAAGCAAAGCAATTAGAATTCTCAAACATTGATAGGGAAAATGCAAAATATGCAGCCACATTGGAAAATAGCTTGGCAACTTAATATTTTACCCCCATGATAGGGGAATTTCAATGCTACTTTCCTGAACAGCATGAAAACCCGTATCTGCACAAATATTCGTAAATGACCATTTATAATAATCTTATTAACGACATTTCCCCAACTGGAAACAACTCAAATATTAATAGGCGAATGGATAAACACATTGTGGTAATCTATGCAATGGAGTGCTTTGGGGCAATAAAATTAATGAATCACTGATTCTACATAATAATGAAGAGTACTAAAAAAATATGGTGAGAAAAAAATGCCATTCACAAAAGACTACATTCTGTATAACAGAATTTATTTTAAGCCCCCAAACAGACAAAACACTAATCTATGTTAACAGATATCAAAGGGTAGTAGCCAGAGATTGGGGGAGTATGTGAGGTAGGCAGAGAGAAACCTAACTGGAAAAGACAGTGGGAAATATTTTAGGGTGACAGAAATATTATGTATCTTGTTTTGGGTCTTGATTACATAAGTAAAACTGTCTAAACTCATTGATCTGAACACTTAAGGTATGTCCATTTTATTGTAAATATATATTTATTACATACTTATTATCTATAACAGTTATGGATTTATGGAATACAATTATTGTATATTTATTCATATTATAATGTCATCTTACTCAAATCATGTCCAACTTAACAAAACTACATACTATTTTAGGTCCAGCTTGAAATCCAGTTGTTTTATAAAACTTCTAAATATTTGACTTGCTGTGGTATCTCCCTTCTATAAACTCCTACCATAAAATTCAGGACTTAATAGCTTACGTGGCATTATATTTTCAGTAAAACTCTACCAGAAATATAATAGTTTACATATTGTACAGTAAAATATTTAGTGCTACATACAGATTATTATAATGTAAGTTTATAAAATGTATTAAAGTATTAAAAGTGAATAATTAAAATTATCTCATAAAGTGATCTAAACATTTTAAAATTAACATTGATTTTTTAGATTCATCAATTTTTATGCAGATAGTCAATATCATTGAGAGTTGCAGACATGAAGAATACACTCTATGTTTCATTTTTTGATAATCAGCTGTCTATTTTAAAGTTGATTTTCTTCACTGTGTGATTTTAGATGTATTTTGGTATTGTAAACACTCTCAGTCTCGTTCATTTTAAGTGTCAAGTATAAGGGTGCCTCTGACTTAAGAGCCAAAGAACTATGAGTGACCATACTTGCCTAGCAAAGCTTAGTAAATGCTACAGTACTTTATTGTACATTATAATATTTGTAGTAATCATCTTTAACTGGTACTTTTTTCCTTAAAAAAAATTTTTTTTTCTAGTGCAACCAAGTTTATGCAAAGAAGTTTCCTATAATCCAGAGGTGTTTCCTTGTGTAGCCCAGTTATCATCTAGATGTAGGGCCTGAAATCATATCACATAAAAGGCTATATAGAGAGAATATATCTACAGCCATAGAAAAATGTTTTATTTTGATTAAAACACTACTGCAGTAAAACACGGTGAACACATTTGTGTTTCTACTGAAGGGAAAAATCAAGAAGCTAAAACTGTATCATAGTTAAAGCCAAGATCCATTTACCTTTCACATTTTAAAAAATGTTCACTGACACATTTACTAATTGTTTCAACATTTCTTTTAACACTAGTTAATTTTCCCTAAACCTATCAGTCTTTATATTTGATATGACATTGTTGTCACAATGTTGAAATTCTGTCATCACAGCAGATGGCATCAGATTAGGGTGTTACCGGCTTCTAATATTTAATTCAGTGAAAAGTCAAGAAATAAGTATGCAATAAGATGAATGCTATCTTTTGCTAAAAAAGCTAAGTATAATTCACATGAACTTTTATAAAGGATTAAAACTGTAGTCATGAGAAAACCTAACATTTTAAAAAATTATTTAGATTTCATATTGACTGTTACAAAATTTTATAGCTAAAATTTAAAAAAAATGTTAATTCCAATTCCAGCTTTTTTCCTGGAGAGCATGTGCTAATATGATAGAAAATATGCAGAAATAAGATATTTTTGCTAAATTTTTATATTGTACCTGATCACTATTTATCAATAGACTGATATAAATTAAATAATAAAAACATCTGGTTCTTAAGAAAAGGGCTTATTTAATAATTGTTTTGCTAAAGGAATATTGATCTTTAAAAGATTAAAAGAAGAGTATAACAAAACATCTAAAACTGTCTTGAGAAAAGAAAAATAATTAAAAGCAAAATGAATAACTCAAAGATAAACACAAAGAATAGGGTATTCCATAATAAAGTGTCCTCAAGAGTAAAGCGCCTAAACCACTGATTAAAAACTGTAATAAGAGGAAGGATAAAGGCACAATAAACCAATTTGCAGATTATTCATCAATATAATCTCACTTTTTTCAACAAACCTTTATTACTCTGTAACAGATATGGTGACAGGTTTTGAGAATATAAAGTAAAAAAAATAAGGTCCTTGTTCTCAAGGTATTTACCCTCTAGCAAGAGAAACCCTTACTGCAAAGATTTTTTTATTTAACGTTTGTTTATTTTTGAGAAATAGAGAGAGAGACAGAGCGTGAGCAGGGGAAGGGTAGAGAGGGAGACACAGAATCTGAAGCAGCTTCCAGGTTCTGAGCTGTCAGCACAGAACCCAAAGCGGTGCTCAAAGCCACGAACCACGAGATCATGAACTGAGCTGAAATCCGACGCTTAACCGACTAAGCCACCCAGGCACCCCCTCCTTTGTTGTTGTTGTTGTTCTTGTTGTTTTGCAAAGATATAACTATGATAAGAGCCATGACAGAGGCATGCATGGGGCTATTTCAGAAGTTCAACAAAAGAGACTCTATTGTCACTCATGAGAGATCAAGACAAACATGTGGGGGTCCTTTTGAAGGAATGGTAGGGGTTATTCAGATAAGAAAATTATAAATGTATTCCAGGTATTTTTTTGTTTGTTTTTTTGTCTAACTATAAAATAAAAAATAATGACATACGTGAAGTGTTAAGAAAATAGGACCAAAAATGAAAGGAGAGGTGAAAAGAAAAGCAAATGGACAGATAATCTAGTCTCTGGAGTTAGTAGACATGCTATAGATGCTGGCAAGGATGTGGAGAAACGGGCACCCTCCTACACTGTTGGTGGGAATGTAAACTGGTGCAGCCGCTTTGGAAAACAGTGTGGAGGTTCCTCAAAAAACTATCAATAAAACTCCCCTATGACCCAGCAGTGGCACTGCTGGGGATTTACCCAAGGGATACAGAAGCGCTGATGCATAGGTGCACCTGTACCCCAATGTTCGTAGCGGCACTTTCAACAATAGCCAAATCATGGAAAGAGCCTAAATGTCCATCAACTGATGAATGGATCAAGAAGATGTGGTTTATATATACAATGGAATACTACTCGGCAATGAGAAAGAATGAAATCTGGCCATTCATAGCAACGTGGATGGACCTTGAGGGTGTCATGCTAAGCGAAATAAGTCAGACGGAGAAGGACAGATACCATATGTTTTCACTCATAGCTCTAACAGGAGAAACTTAACGAGGACCATGGGAGGGGAAGGGGGGAAAAAGAGTTAGGGAGAAGGAGGGAGGCAAATCATGAGAGACTCTTGAACACTGAAAACAAACTGAGGGCTGAAGGGGGAGGGGGAAGGGGGTGATGGTCATGGAGGAGGGCACTTGTGGGGAAGAGCACTGGGTATTATATGGAAACCAACTTGAAAATAAACTATAAAAAAATAATAAAAAAGTTCCTTGAACAAAAAAAATAAAAAATAAAATAAAAAAATAAATTTGTGATTGACATTTTGAAAAAATATATAGGAAATGATGGAAAGAAAAACTGATTAAAATTAAAAATTTCAACAGGGAATTAAAATAGATTTAAAAATGGGCGTTTTAAAACTATAATGAGGTACTTAATGAGTTTAACAGAATACAGAATTAGTAAACATAAGACAATGCAATACAAACATATATAGACAGAACACTGTGAGGAAAAAAAAAATGAGGGGAAAAAAACCAGAGCAATAATACCTAATCTCTGAGTATAGAATTCAGAATAACTGATCAGCTCTGGAGACATACACTGACTCAGAATCGAAAGGAAGTGCCTTGTGTGTTGTGGGGAATATTCTATATCTTAATCTTAGTGGTTACTGCACATGCATAACCATCTATAAAAACTGAGTTCTGCATTTAAAATTTTTGCACTTGATGTGTATTATGGGTGTGTTTAGTTTGTAGCAATACAACAGGTTGAACACTTATATGTTCATTTGTCTATATGTACAATGCAATTCCATAAAACACAAATATTTTAAGGATAATTTACTTCTAATACAAGTATAGTAAGTAAAATTGATTCAATCAACAGATTTCTTAAGTATCTTGTTGTAATCGTGCTGAGGTCAACTAATTAACAGGTTTAAAATCCAATGCGTAAAATATGTGTGATCATATGAAATGCAATGACATAATAATTTGTTAAACTGATACAAGTGCAATGATGTGGAGGCAAAAAGGAGAAAATTATTGATCTTAAAGGAAGATGAATTTTCTTTATCTGCTTGGTTTTGAAAATTATTCTTGATCTGAAAATGATTTGGAATTAGCCATTTCCTAAAGCTTTATAGATAGGTCTTAATGAATTGTCATATGTAGTACATACTTATATGATACTTTCTTCTAAGTATTCAGCATAGATTAAGAAATGCAGCTCTAGAGCACATCACTTTGGGTTATTTATTTAATATATACAAAAAAATACCCACGCTAGGTATATAAAATTTTCCACTGTCACTGTGGATCTTTCAACAAACCTTCAGCAGCCTACAGCACTACAGAGAATGAGGTGACAGGTTCCATCTGTCAACACTCTCTGATATTCACGTCATTTTTAGTGATAGATCCCCCCGCCTCCTCTGTGGGGAAAGAAGACTACTTCTAAGAATGACAAAACGCAAGGTTTGAAGTGTGATAGGCCACTTTATAACACGGCTTCATGATTGACTGTAACTAGTACTTTTATGTCACTTTCTGACATACTTTACACATACAATTGTTGGAAATGCTAATAATTCAGTTCAGTTGAGAGCGTTTCCTTCTTTTCAAAGAAGTACTACAAACACTTGATTCAGACACACATGCAAAATACATTATAAAGGGGTTATCTGGGAAGAAGAATCAGATTCACTTGAAATGACTTCTTTGTTATTACTTTTGAAGAAGAGAGGTAACATTTAATTAACTCTGGGTACGTTAGGGAACACAAAGAGTAAGTCAATTTAAAAATATTCAAAAGTAGAATAGACTAGTTATTGGTCTTTTTTCATGCACTTATTCTGAAGTTCTTTAACAAACTATTTGTGTATTTAGATATAGCATAGATGACTAGCCTAATATTAGTGATTTGGGGTCTAAAATATACATTTATAAAGGTATGTAACACTGTCCATTAATTTCTCTGTGTGAGGTTCTAATATTTGCATTCTAGTCTCTGAGGTGAGAGCACAGCTTTATCTGGCACCCAATAATTTGTATCTCCCTAATTACCCACCACCTTTTTAACATTCTACTTTTCTTTTATGTGACAAAAGTTCTGAGTCATCTTCTCCCACTGGATGCTTATATAAAAATCGGGTAAGGAAGCATGAAGACAAGGAAACATGTGACAAAGATTTAGTCATGTGTATGTAACATATGTGCACTGTTTTGTGATCAGTTATGGGTCTTATATAAAAACTTGATCCTTTGACTTTTTGAAAATAAAGTATTAAAACGGCTTGGGAATGAGTACATGGAGTACCTCTAAGACCACGTTCTTCCCATACCATCTTCTCAGAATAGAAGTTATAGCGAGTCCTCTATACATTACTGGCCATGCTTTGAATCTTGTGGACTCTGGTGCCATGGTCACAACACACTAGACCAAGTATTTCCCCTAGAAATTAAAGACATTCCATGAAGTCTTTCGTGTCATATGGAGAGAAATCAGTTCATTAATACCATTATCTATTGGGTAGTGTATCAGGATTTGTTCAGCTGGAAGTAACAAAAATTGGCTAAAAGTGGTTTGAACCACAAGGACAAGAACCATTTATTTAAGTAGCTACCCAAGTAGCACAGCCACTCAAGAATAGCACTGAAGACATAACCATATCATTACATGACACCTTCAAACTTCCCAGCTCTAAGATGGCTGTGACAGTTTCAGGCATTATGCAATCCCAAGACAGCATAGGGTATGAACTGGAAGGGAATAGGAGCATGTGTTTTCTCATGACATTCTCCATTATTAGGAAACAAAACCTTTCACAGAAGCTCTCTAATAGGCAACCCCTAATTTCTCACTCACATTCTGTTTCAGTGGGAGTCAGACAACTGAACTAAAGCAATCATGAATAATCACCAGAACTGACCACTGGTGTCTAAACAAAATAGAGCTTCTGCTAGCAAGAAATATGAGATGGCTATTAAGCAGACAACCAAAGATGTCATCACCTGCCACAGATGATCATTATGCAATCAAATCTTTAATAGAGAGTTTAAACACAAGGCTAAATAGATAACACAGTGAAAGGAGAAACATAGTTAAAAAGTGCTGAAAGTAGAAATCACAACAGGCAAGGGAGGAAAGAGTAATGAGTGTGGCAGGTTACTAGACCAAAAAGCAACAGACGTCTGATTCAAAGGAAACAACAAAATTGCTGGCTTACTATATCTACTGTCTGGGTCATTAGAGTTGCTTATGGGTCACTAGAGCTACTTTTATGTTCTGAATGATGATAAATGATTTTCTTGTGATCTTTTATATCTTGCCCTTTTGATACAGTGTTAGCGTTCTCTCTTCCTGACTCCTCTGTGTTCTTTTAACATAAACACTACCACCTGAGTGACATGATAAAACATGAGAATACCTGCGCCTCTTGAAAACTTAAAGCACTGAAATAAAGAAGAGACATTATTTAGACTACAATTCTTGTACAAATCACCCAGGGAATATTTACTGACTCCTCACTGCATGCCTGATAGTATACTTAGTTCTTGGGATAAAGGGTAAACAAGACAAAGACTTTCCTCTCATAGGACTTCATCCTATTCTAAAAGAGACAGTATTCAGTAATACATATAAATTAGTATAATATTTTTGTAGGTGTGATGTTGAAGATGACAATGATAATGATTATCACGTACTAAGAAAGATCCTAAGCACTTTTTTGTTATTATTATATTTAGTTATAATTTTAATGAAGACACCTTGTGTTCCACTTTATAGATGGGAAAATGAGGCAGTGATAAAATCTATAAAAATAATAAGGAGAGGGGATTTTCAGTGAACGCTGGAATAATCACTGATGCATGATTGTGTAAAAGAGAAAAAAAACACAAAAGGATGAGAGAAGATCTGGAGGGATATGTATTGGACAGAGAGATGAACAAGACTAAAGACTATACGCCTACAATTAGTTTCGTGTTTTGAAGAATAGTTAGGAGGTCAAACCAGATCAAGTCCAGTGAACAAAAACAACAATGCAAGAGAACAGGTCCCACAGTTATGTAGTGAAAGATTATGTAAAGCTTCTTAGGCCATAATAAGAGGTTTAATTTTATTTTGAGAGCAGTGGGAAGTTATAAATCGGTTTAAAACAGGGGATGATGTGATTAAACTTTTTAAAAGATCATCCTGGCTGCTGTGTGGGAAATAGAGTCTAAGGAAACCAACTTGGAAGCAAAAACAACCAGTTAGTTATTATGATAGTGCTGGCAATAGATGATGGCATGAAGGTGCTAACAAAAGCCAAGTCAATGGAAGTAATTAAATTTAGGATATATTTGAAGACAGTCTCTGAAGTATTTGTTGATCGATTACATATAGAATAGAAAATAAAGGATAATACTTAGCTTTGGGCATGAAAAATTGGTGAATAGTAGCCCCTTTTACTAATCTGAGAATACTGGGGAGAACCAGTTTTACTTTTTTTTGTTTGTTTTAGTGGAAGGCAGTGGTGCACAGAATGACTAGAATTGAGAATTCCTTTTGAGATGTCTATTCAGTGTCTCGTAAAAGTGTCAAATGGAGATTTTCTTTTCTTTACAGAGTCAATAAGATAATTATTAGATCTGTTTTTCTCGGTAGTGATATTACTCATTTTTAATCATTTATTCATTCACTCATTCAAGAAAAAATGTACAAATTATGTAGTCCCCGAATAATGGCTTCAGATATTTTTAGCCCTCTCCTCCCAACTGAGCTTTATTTCACCCACTATCTATAGAATCAATTAAGATAATTTACTAAAAATGTACCAAGGTGGACTTTGTTCTAATTTGGACCCTTTCTTCTATCTGTCCAATGGCCCTGTTGAACTTTATTCAAGCTCTGTAATGCTAGAAAATAGGAAATGTTAAGAAATTCTCCCACATTTTATGCTCCAGGAAATTGCTTACTGCATAGACTACCCCTCCCCATATTACTTAGATGAGAGACAGAGCTCCCCCCATTGTTTCTCTATGATAAGACCAGACACAGATACTCAATCTCCATTCGTTTCCTTATAAATGATCAGCCCCATCACTTGGTCCCCAATGATTAATCAGAACAAAGCACTTATTAATAAAATATTAAGATTCTTTCCCGAAGTCCCTGGTTTTGGTCCATCCACATCCTGAGCCAACATACAACCACTTCTTAAAGGCCTCTTCCAAGAATAGACTCTCTGCAGGGTAAAATATTCTCTGACCTACTATCCAATCATGCCATTTTTTCATCCCATTTTCCCACACTCAGGTAACTTGTTCAGTCATCTCTGTAAAAGAAAACCTGTTTTAGAAACAGACCCATAAATACAACAGACTGTTCGTTGCCAGAGGGAAGGGGGTTGGAGGGATGAGCAAAATGGACGACAGAGAGTGGGAGGTATAGGCTTCCAGTTATGGAATAACTCACAGGGATGAAAGGTACAACATAGGGAATATAGTCAATGTCACTGTAATAACAACAGATGGTGATAGATGGTAGCTACACTTGTAGTAAGCATAGCATAACATATAGAGATGCTAAATTGCTATGCTGTATACCTGAAACTAATGTAACATGTGTGTCAACTATACTTCAATTAAAAAGAGCAAATCAAAATCATTACTGAAAAAAGAAAACCTGTTTTCTTCCCAATCCTTCAGACACTTGCAGAGCTTATTTCAGTTCTCCCTAATGCAATGGTCCTCCCCGGACTCCATTTCAATAGGCCCTTCCTCCTCGATTAAATAATGCTGTTGAACATCCCCCCTTACTAAGGCAGGATTTGGTTACTGGATACCAGATACTCTGACTTCAGTCTAAAAGATTTAGACTAACCTTCAATTAATTGCATCAATTGTAATTTCTATATACTAACCAAATTCTATCTCACTTTGTTTCTCCAGAATGTGTTTCCCTTCACCCTTCCACTCTCCACAAGGATTACGTAATGTTGCCTCAACACAAAGGGCCATAGAACAGGGAACCAGGCACTATGACTAATGAGTGTAACCATTTTACCCACTGCTCAACATTGCCAGATGATTTTCCTTAAATGATTTTCCCTAAATCTCATCTACTTGTGATTCTACATGTCTAAATATAAAATATTCAAGAAAGAACAACAATTGTCTAGCCTAACAAGAAATCCAGGGAAGAGAAAGCAGATGGTATCAGCTAACCTGGGCTGGAATCTGGGAAACAGGTAAAGAGAAAAGAACACATATAAATTAAAACATCATTTAAATGGTGGCCACTGAATCTATACTGAATTTAAAAAATGATGAAAAAAAATAGGAGAGTATGAAGTTCCAGTTGAAGAAGTAACATTAAGAAAACAATTTTTGAGGGGCGTCTGGGTGGCTCAGTCGGTTAACCGTCCAACTTCGGCTCAGGTCATGATCTCACAGTCTGTGGGTTAGAGCCCCGCATCGGGCTCTGTGCTGACATCTCGGAGCCTGGAGCCTGCTTCAGATTCTGTGTCTCTCTCTCTCTCTGCCCTTCCCCCACTCATGCTGTCTCTCTCTCTCTCTCATAAATAAATAAACTTTAAAAAAATTAAAAAAAAAGAAAACAATTCTGAGCATTTCTTGGAGGGAGATAAACTAAAATGGTGACAGAAAGCTCTAGAACTCCCTTCCTCCTATGGACACATCAAACATGCAGCTACCTACTAGGCAATTACCCCTTAAAGAAATCCAGAAACTTACTGAATGACTTCTCCACAGTGGACATCAGCATGGGTAGGAGAGGCTGACATACATTCTCACTGTAAACTCCAACCCCGGCCCCAGGTTTTATGGCTGCCACACAAGGGATGGGTCCCCAGACTACCTGGTTCTGATAGTTAAGAGGGCTTTCATTCATGAGTCCCAAAGGACTGTGGCAAACTCAGGATTTCCTAATTGGTTATATCTTCAGGGCTCAGCTAAGAGAGAACAGACAATAATGCCTATCTCCCAGCCTTTTCCTGAAAATGGACCATCTGCATACTTTAAATGTTACTGCCTAAGGGTCAGGCTTCTAATTTAGCATGAATCTATGGTCCAGCTCTGGTCCTTTCAGGCAATGAAGAAACCAAGGGACATCCCCCAACCATCTCCCTATATCACACTACAAGGCACCAGTATCTCCCTGAAAGGAGCTTGTAACACCTCTGTGCCACAACTTTTGCAGCTGCTGCCAAGAGATGAGTTTCCAGATCAGCGGACTCTGAAAGACAATAGGGGCTTCCATTCACAAGTTCCACGGGATTGTAGAAACGAAGAAGCAAGAAACGAAGAAGCAGTTCCTAACTGGCACAGGTGAACCAAACCCCTTCCCCAGCTATACAGCCATACAGCCTGGCCCAAGAGAAGTGGCAACAGGGCCCATCTCCCAGGTTCTCCATGGAAAAGACTTAACTGCATATTTTCTCAGCTGCTGCCTGAGGCTCTGACTTCTAATTAGTCTGCATTATGCTGAATGCAATCCTCCCCTTTGTGACACTCAGGGTCTTAGCATATTCTCAGCAAAAAAGAACAAAGAATATGGTTTGGACAATTACAAAAATTGAGAGATAACCCCGGGCTCGGACGATTGATGAAGTTCATTTACTACAGAAGATCACTCTGTCAAGATTGAGAAAGGGGCTATTTTATTTATTTTTCACAAAGGAGCCAAGGTTATATACAATGGGGAAAGGATGATCTTTTCAATAATTGATGTTGGGAAAACTGGATTGCCATATACAAAAGAATAAAACTGAACCCCTTTCTTATACTATACACAAAAATCAACTCAAAATGGATTAAAGTCTTTAATGTAAGACCCAAAACTTTAAAAATTCTAGAAGAAAACATAGGGGATAAGCTCTTCGACATTGATCTTGGCAATGATGTTTTGGATTTGACATCAAAGGCAACAGTAATAAAAACAAAAAGAAACAAGTGGGACTACATCAAACTATAGTTTCTATACAGCAAAGGAAACCATCCAGAAAATTAAAAGGCAACCTACTGAGTGGGAGAAAATATTTGCAAACCACATATCTAATAAGGGGTCAATATCCAAAATATACAAAGAACTCATACAACTCAATAGCAAAAAGCGACCCAATTAAAAAATGGGCAAAGGACATGAACGGGTGGATGTTTTTCCAAAGAAGACATACAAGTGGCCCACAGGTACATGAAAAGGTACCTAGTATCACTAGTCATTGTGGAAATCCAAATCGAAACCACCATGAAAGATCACCTCACATCTCTTAGGATGATTTTTAACAAAAAGACAAGAGATAACAAATGCTCATGAGAATATGGAAAAATTATAAAAGGAACCCATGTACATTGTATGCAAATGGTACAACCACTATGGAAATAGTTTTGACGTTTCTCAAAAATTATCAATAAAACTACCATATAACCAGCAGTCCCATTTCTGGGTATATATCAGAGAAAACAAAATTATTATCTCAAATAAATAGCTGAACTTTATTGAAGCATCATTCACAAAAGCCACAATAAGGAAACAACCTAAGTGTCTGTCAACAGATGAAAGGATTTAAAAAATGTGGTGTATGTATGTATTTGTGTATGTGTACATATATATATATAGAGAGAGAATATGGAATATATGTATTGGATATATGTATGTGTATATATGTGTGTGTGTATATATATAATATCCTCCAACCTTAAGAAGGAAATACTGTCATTTGTGACAAAATGGATAAACCTGGAAGATCACAAAAAAACAAACAAACACCCTAGAAAATATAATTAGCATTATGGTAACTGGAATAAGCCAAAAAGACAAATAATGTATGGTACCACTTATACGTGGACTCTAAAAGAAAAAAAAAAAGTCAGACTCACAGAAAAAAAAGAGTAGAAAAGTAGTTGCCAAGGGCTGGGGGGTGGGGGTAAGGAAGATAGAGGTGAGTAAAAAGGCACAAACTTTCAGCTGTAATATAAATAAGGTCTGAAGACCTTATTATAATATGGTTACTGCACTTTATAACACTACTTTGTGTAACTGAAATTTACTCAGAGTTAGATCTTAAATGTTCTCATCAACAAGTAAAAAGGATAACTATATGAATTGAAGGATATGTTAACTGGATGGGGGAAATCCTTTCACAATGTGTGCACACATTAAATCACACATACATATATACATACACACTGTACACTTTAAATGTCTTACAATTTTGTCAATGACATCTCAATAAAGCTAAAAGAAAGTAAATTATATTGATAATCCAGGGTAACAGACATTAAATAAGGCACCAATTAAATTTTTTAATCCATAAGGATATGAGAACTGATAAGGCAGCAGAGTTGCAAGAGCTTTTTCAAGAGTTCACACTTGTTCACATATATAGAAGGAAAATCGGAAATGATTTTATATTTCAAGCTTTTGTAACTAAGCCCAGAGACACAAGGTGGTGCAATTTATTAAATGGATATTTACCAAATGGGACAAGCTTTGGATAATTGATAATGTGTTCATATTTAAATATACTTCATTTAAGGTGCCTATGGGATACCTAGTTTAAAAGGAAGTTTCATATATGGTTGTGAAGTTCAGAGAAGTAGTTAAGGCTGGAAATTCAGGTATATTATTTATCAACATATATAACGTTATTAAGTTAGTTTAAGATTCTGAGAGTAAATAAGAAAGATGAAAGATTAGATTGAAAATTTCTGGTGTGATATCTCACCAAAACTGATCATTAATCTCCTTCATTATCCTGACTACTGTTGAAGTCACTTAAATTAATTCCAAGTCAGCAAATAAATTATGCAGCTACTCTGTGCCAGGTACCTGGTCTTCAGGCTTTCCAGGTTTTCAGGATATAACAGTAAAAATAGAGATTCACTGTTTTTCCTTTAAGAGACTATAGAAATATTTGAGAAAAGATCTTTATATCCATGATTAATGGTTTCCTAACATCTAGAATATTATTACTCCAACTCCTATATTGGGCATTTAATTATTTCCATGACTTGAATAAATGCTTATTTACCTGTAGTAGGTACATAGACCTCTTGTTTGCTCAGAGAAGTTCGACTCTTCTTCTGGAAACAACACGTTTTACTTAAAATCTCTCCTCAGTCCTCAATCGAGGTGTTTACCTGGTGAGGGGAGGGAGGAATTGACCACACCTGTAGTTCAGAGTGGGCTTGTGACTGAAAGCTGAACCACTGGAGCCTTTTATATCAGAGACCATAGGCAGACAGGGACAACTGGCCCTACTCACACCATCCAGAGCTAAAACGACTTCTGGAGAAGTATGGTAATCCTTGGAAAAGATCATTTCCCTTTCATAAGTGCCGTTGCTAGGAGTTAGACTATAGGCTGAAGCTGCTGGAAGCTAAACACACAATATAAACAAAAGAATCTGCCTAACAATAAAGCACAGAAGAAATCATATCAATATAAACTATTATGGTTCCATAGTATTTTCTGACTGAACCCAGTTCTACCTGAAACCAATTTTGTTTTGTAGATATTCCTAAGTAGGCTGGAATAGGGATTCTGTTGCTTGTAAGCAAGATCTCCTACCGTATTTGTAGCATAGATTTATAAATTCGGGTTATGAAATCAGATGCAGTATTTAACTTCTCTTGTTATTAAATAAATGAAGTTAAGTAAGTTGCTTAACCTTTCTATGCCAAAGTGTTCTTATCTGTAAAACAGGGATTATAAAAACACCAACATCCTGGAGTAGCTGGGTGGTTCAATTGGTTAAGCATCCAACTTTGGCCCAAGTCATGATCTCACAGTTTGTGGGTTTGAGCTCCACGTCGGACTCTGTGTTTCATATTGTGTCTCCCTCTCTCTCTCTGCCCCCAACCCTTCACTGGTGCACTCTCTCTCTCAAAAAAAATGAATAAACATTAAAAAAAATTTAAGAAGCGCCAACATTCTAAGGTTGGTATGGGGACTAAAGGAGATAATGGGCCCCTTTATCAATAGTTGACACAAAATCAAAACAAAGTATGACTGAGTATTATTATTGCCATTCACATGTTTTAACCTTTAGTTCAAATGGAACTCAGCTTCTGTGAGTTATTTTGTACATGCCTGTCTCAACGCCTTTATTACACTTAATCTAGCATCATTATTTCAAGTAACAAATATTTATTACACTTTATCATATATGTTACACATACACAGATGAAAATATGTGATTCTTGTTTCTGACATGCTCAAACCAAGTTGAAATGCAGAATAAAATATCATTAATAGTATTTATAAAAGTGTATGTGTGCATGTGAACATACAAATGTCAAGACAACAGAGAAATGAAATAACAGAATACAGAAGTGACACAGAAGGAAAACATGGACTAAGCACTGCAGGAAGAGAATTGGGTGGACAGTGAGGTTTGTTTGGATTTGGCCTGAAATAATTATGCCACAAACTAGTCGTTAAACATATATTTCTAGCAATCATGCAGGCATAAAGCTATTACCACATTATAAAAAAGGAGAAAGGTGATTGTAAGGGATCTGTGATAATGCAGAAATGCCAAATCTCCCAACTGCTGCTCTGTAGAAATTCTCCCCCTCATCCTGTGATCGTACATAATAAACTCCATATTATAAAATGGTACATTTTTACCTTCTGTGCATCCTTGTGGTATAGATTGTTCTATTAGTCAAAGGTCCTAAGGACACACATGCAATGAAGAGTAGGAACAATTCATATATTTTGCTGACAGAAGCTGTGTCTGTCTAGCCTCTATCCAGAGACTATCTGGAGTTTTCTAGACTTGCAGTTGTTGGTTTCTATCCCTGAAATATTCTCCCTCAGATATCTAATATACTCACTCGCTATCATAAAATATATTCTTCTGAGAGATGATATCTATCTTCATATTATCAAAAGTGCCCTACCTACCAATGCCTGGCCCTTTATCCCATATTATTTTATTCTAGAATTGTTACAATAATCTCTTCATTTATTTTGTCCTTCCTAAAGTGTAAGATAATTTGGAGCAGAGACTTTGTTTTTCTTTTCACAACTTTAACACCACAGTTCAAATGCCACACTCGCCCTAAACACTTGGAACATATGTGTGAAACACAATAGATGCTAATGAAATACTTACTAAATTAGTGATTAAAAGTAACTAAGATAAAATTTATTCTGAAATTTTTTTATCTCGAGACAATTGTGGATTCACATGAAGCTATAAGAAAATTTAAAAATTTTAGGCAAAACACTATTAATTAATTTGCTTATTTATTTTCCCATCATGGAAAGTAGTGTAATCAGCCATTATCTGCTCCCTTCAAAACTACTCTGAAAACAACACTGCTCTACCAGTCAGGTTGAATATATTACTCTATTTTTTCTTATGTCCCATTCCACACGCTTCATGATTCATCAACCATATCAATTTAACAAAATTACAGGAAATATAAATCACATGCCAAATCAAAAAGAAAGAAAAAAGTTTCTGCAATTCTTGTATTTTTACATGAGGACATTTTACAAAGATATAAAGAAAAATATGAATATTATAAACCTATGAAGTCACTCCATTTTCAGATTTCTTTTTCAATATATGACTATTATATATATTTTATGATAAATCAAGACATAAAAGGAAATAGAAATTATAGGGAAAAACAGCATTTTTTGTTAAAACTCTTTAATATGAATCATAAGATGAAATTTGTTTGAAGTTAAACTTTACCACCTAATAATTCAAATTGCTTTCTTTCTGGGATGTGTTTGTTTTATTCATCAAATATTCACTCTGCACATATATACTGAGCACTTAAAATGTGCCAGGAGCTATTGTTATAGGGGCTGTATGGTTCAGACAACAAAACAAAGATGCTGTTTTCTTGAATCTTAATTTGTAACTGGATAATACAGACTTATACACAACATATATATAGATGCATGCACACTCAGCCAAATAAATAAAATATGTACTCTAATGGTGCTGAGTCTGTGGAGGAGTATAAGGCAGGGAAGACAGTAGAGAATGACCAAACAGTGAAGAGAACAGGCAGCAGTAATTTTAAATAGTTAAGTAGAATGGTTAGAGAAAGTTTTCTTTGAGGTGACATTTGTTTAAAGACCTGAAGGAAGGAATCAATGAACCACACTCAGTCTGTGGGAAAAGCAGGTGAGGCAGTAGTGACCCTGAAGCAGTTATGTGTCTACCTCATTTGAAAGAGCACAGCGAGATGGTGGTAGAGAAGATGGTGCTTTGGTTAGAAAGGAAACAGGAGATGAATAATTTAGGACTCTGCAGGCCAATGTGAGGCCTTTGGCCTTTATCCTGAATCTGATAGAAGAGATTTGAGTATTCTGAGCCGAGGAGTGTCATGCCCTTATTTTCGCTTCTCTGGATCACTCTCGCTACCAATAAGGACACAAGAGACCAGTCAGAAGTTTTAAGCTGTAAACTATTCTCAAACCATCATCAATCTGTCAGAGTTGAGAAATGGAAAAACAAAAACCAACAAAACAAAACCATCTCATTACTATATATATGGAGAACAGTGAATATCTCAGAAAGCTTTCAGTGAGTATTAAGCAACTGAAAAAAATTTTTCCCTGGAAGAAAGCTCCAGGCTGCCCCTTTCATCATTGCCCTCTTTCACTATATAAAACTTCACACACGGTCTCCTTAACTGTGTGTAAAACATGCGCATTTCTTTCTCTCCATTGTATTCACCTTTTTGTTTAAGGGATCCTAAGTGTTAAGCTTCAGCTTTTCTCATTTCATCTTTTAAAGCTTTGCGCGTTACGCATAATCCATACTTTGTATCCTACATCAAAACAATTAATGTACAGTACAGAATTTATAGAGTTGAACATAAAAAGAACTTTATCTCCACTTGATGTACAATATATGCAAAATTTCCATTTGAATTAATTGAAATCATACGTGGGCTTTGTGAAGAGATCATTTTCAAGAGCTTTTAGAAGATTTATCAGAATATGTGTATAGCTCAGTTTTTCTATATGTCTATTGACTTTATGGTTTAATTGGTTTGTAACAGTGCTCAAAATTGACCTGATCAGAAAACTCTTATTATTTCAATGTAAAAGAGTATCTCGAATACAGTATATGTAAAACTAATTGCTTAAAGTCTTGCTTTTACATAAATGACTTACCTCCATTCTTGTGATATTTGCCACCTAATCTCCCACTTAGTGGTCACAGTCCTCAAATATTTACACTCTTTAATACTGTTCAACTTGAATGCCCTCCATCTAATGCCAGCCATTTGGATGGCCACCTACATACAAGGAAACATAGTAGATACTGCAAGAGACTTATAAAAATGATAGAGACTACTTACCCCAACAGAATTTGCAATCAGTTATTTTATTTTTTAATTTTTTAAGTAGGCTTTACAATGAGCACAGTGCTCGACGCTGGGCTTGAACTTATAACCCTGAGATCAAGACCTGAGGGGAGACCAATAGTTGGAGGCTTGACTGAATGAGCCACCCAAACACCCCTGCATTAAGTTCTTTTAGTTCAAATCTGGGTAGAGTAACTGTTATATTCAAAGTATGGACTTAAAGATTTTTCTAGAACAGAGAATCATGGAACTGGGACTGAAGAAAGAATGAGTTCAATAATTGGATAGGATGTGCTGTCATTCCCTACCCTAAAGATAACCTACCCTACTGATATCGTTTGAAATAGTGTTTTTTTTTTTAAACAGTCATAAGCACCACTGCATTTGTAATTCCGAAAATAATTTTGAGTAAGCCATTATTATTTTTTTTTATTTAACACACTTTTGTAGTGCTGATTATATACCAGGTACTATTCTAAGAGCTTTTCATGCCTCCACTCATTAAATACTTGTAACAATTTTCTTAGGCATATACTATCTTGACCCCATTTTACTGATGAGTATCTTCTACACTTCCCCCCCCTCACCTACAGCACATTCTCTATACAGCAAAGCAAGCCACTCAAGGTATAAGCCTCCCCTGCTTTAAACTCTCCAGCAGCTTCCCAAACCAACTAAAACAAATTCCTTAGTAAGTTCTATAAAATATTACATAATCTTATCCCTGACTGTTTCTCTATACATTTCTTCTACCATTCTCTTTAATCCATAAACTTGGCCACACTGTACCTGCGCACACCAATGTCATTCTCCCCTTGAGGTTTGCACACTTACTATTTCTTGTTCCTGTAATGTTGTCCTCATTGTTGTCCTGGCTACGACAGCAGTCCCGGAGGGCCTTTGGGGATGTGGCTACCAGGACGTGGGCTTGATCGGTTTGATCTGCGAGCACCAGCGCAGAGGTGAAGTGCTCTGGCAGCCAAAGTCTGACTTTGAAGGCTGGGCCTTCCTGTTCCCAGGTGTGATGCCGATAGAAGTCTTCGTGACCCAGGAGAAAGAACCCGAGGTAGGCTGATGGACCTGATGGGCCATAAGCCCTGGGAGCTCTGCAGTCTGGATGGAGGAAGCAGGACGACCTGCTCAAAGTTAATTTTCGGAAACACGCTAAAGACCTCTTCAGGGGCCTCCTCAGCTTCAACCCCGGGGTGGCAGGCCTCCTGGAGGCCTTCTGGCCATGTGGTGCAGTGGAACCTGGACTACTGCCCTGGGAGGGGTTCAGCCCATGCCCCTCCAACCTGAACGACGCCTGGGTGTGCAGGGAGCAGCTGGTGAGTTTCAACTTCCTGCCCAGATGGGGCTGTCCCTGTCCTAGGAGACACCCACAATCTGCTACTCCGCCCAGCTGCGTCTCGTTTCCCCCAGGCCTGGGCGGAAGGTCCAGCCCCTTATCCCGCTGCTCTCCACCTGGTCGCCCCCCGAGCTTCATGCACCAGTGAGAGCATGCCTTCCACCTGGCACGCAGAGGTCTGCACACGCGCACCACCTTCAGGGAGCCGCTGTGAGCCATCTCCCTGGGGACAGGAGCTGGCACTGGGCCTGTCCATGGGCGCTGGCTACAGAATTGACCATTCACCCCGACGGAAGGAGAAAAGCCCTGCGCCAAAGTCTCTTTTCTGAGGTCTTTCTCTGTGTGTGTGTGTGTGTGTGTGTGTGTGTTTCTAAATTTATTTTTATTTTGAGAGACAGAGAGTGTAGTGGGGGGAAGGGCAGAGAGAGAGATAATCCCAAACAGGCTTCGTGCTGACCTTTCGGAGGCCTGGGGCTCCAACCCAGGAAGGCTGAGATCATGACCTGAGCAGAAACCTTGGTCGCTTAGCCACTGGGCCAACTAGGTGCACCTGCGCTCATTACGTTTTAAGAGAGATTTTAACCTGATTCATCGGTGGTGTGTGAGTGCTGCTTGAGAGCTGATTTTGATGGGGATGTTCCTCAGATCAATATCCTTTGACTTGCTGCATGACAGCTTGTTTGGATTATTTAATTTGCCACAGTTTGAGGCAGTGGGATAATTTGAGTTTAAAAATGCAGATACCACCTAAAAACAACAACACAAGATCTCAATAAAATGTCTAATCTGCAAAGAAATCCTTTGTTTCTATAATCTAAGTACACTTCTCCAACTGTTAGTCAATTTTTATTTCATTCTCCTATATAAATTACTTTAATGTCCTTAACAAACAAATGAAGTATTTCTCACACCAATGCTTGTTTCCCTAATTCTAGTCTGTCCTGTTTTTAACTTATTGAGGGAAGAGACCTTGTTTATTTTATTCCACAAAGTCTCATGTGGCTATGAGAGTATCTAGAAGAGTAGGATCTTGGTAAGGAGCTGCTGACTGACTGAGTGGGCACAGAAAGTAACATTTTAAAGCTTTTATAACTTTTCAAACCTCACAGTTCATAAACTTAATTTTAACACATTTATGTGATTTTAAACCATTGTTATGAGCTAACATGTTCAAGGTTTCATAGTATTATAGAAATTACAATTTTATATCTAATAATTACTAAATAGTTGTTATTTCCATGTACAGTGCCATTTTCATTAATGGCTTATTTCTTAGAATAATAATATTAATTAGATATTATTGTAGATGAAAAAACTCAGTCTAAGACAGGTAAGGTTGTCCAAAGACCATAGAAAAATAGGCAGAGTTGATGGTATTTAATCATTCAGTCTAACTTTTGAGTGACCCGTCTAGATGACTCCACTTTAGGGGTTCCTGGGGTGGCTCAGTCGGTTAAGCGTCAGACTTCGGCTCAGGTCTTGTGATCTTGCGGTCTGGTAGTTCAAGCCCTGTGTCAGGCTCTGGGCTGACAGCTCAGAGCCTGGAGCCTGCTTTGGATTCTGCATCTCCCTCTCTCTCTGCTCCTCCCCTGCTCACACTCTGTCTCTCTCTCTCAAAAATAATAAATAAACATTAAAAAAATTTTAGATGACCCCACTTTATATTCTCTTCAGCGTACATACTCACTATCAAGATTTCCTAACAATATACTCTTATAACTGGGATTAGTGTTCTAATGAAAGGCTCTTAAATATCAAACATATCTGCAGGGGGAAGATGCGTATTTTCCACACTGAGGCAGTTACTAGTTACCCTTATTTTCCTACAGAGAGCCTTAAGGCCATGTTTTTTTGGATGGAGTAGCTTTAAGGAGGGAAGCTGCAAAACCACATCTGACTTCACACTGGCAACAAACAGACCTGCACTTTGTTGTGTGACTGTGATCTCTTGGTTAATTTATTACCACAAAACCACAGCATGTCCAGTCTAGTCTAATAACACTGGTAAACTACAGTTTTGGAAAATATGCAATTATTTTCTAAAATCTGTTATG
Source organism: Cryptoprocta ferox (assembly GCA_028646485.1). NCBI lineage: Eukaryota > Metazoa > Chordata > Mammalia > Carnivora > Eupleridae > Cryptoprocta > Cryptoprocta ferox. The sequence goes on from CM053570.1 coordinate 15,898,451, forward strand.
TCTATCTAGTAGAACCACATAATAGCATCAACAGATTATACTTTTTGAAATTATGTAATTATTTTATACTATGTAATGCCTGTCTAATAGAGCCACATACAAAGCAGACAAATTAATTCATCAATAGTACTATATATTTCCATCCTTCCATTCACAGTCTGTTGGCCAAAATTAGTGAAATGCTCCAACCTACACACAAGTGACATATAAGCAAGCACATCAAATATGTGTATGGGAGAAAAACTTTTCCCTTTTTCCCTTCTAGGTTCTCTGGCTAGTCTAATAGTTATATTGACATAATGCAGATTAATTGGGGAAAAACAAATTTAATGTTGTATATTCAGAAGCCTCACAAAGACATGAGAGGCTCCCTGGCAGTCAGGTAATTGATGCTGATGTAACATTCTGATCCAAGGAGAAGGGGATAGAAGTTTGGGGTATTAAAGAGGAGGAAGCTAAATCTCAGGAAGATGAGACAAGCAGATGTTTGGTAAACAAATATTTTTCAGGCCCTACAAATAACTCTTTACGATATAAAAAATTATCTTTGGTATTAGCTCTCTTTTGGTATAGACTATCTAAAAGTTTTTAGGCAGTTAAGGGGGAGATAAAAAGCTCTTCTTGAGTCTGTTGGGTTTTGTCTCCAGCTGGAAACAATCCACATGCCAAAGTGGCACATTCTGGAATGGAATCTTATCTTTGCTCCCCCTTGCATGTGATGGTGAGTCTGTCTCTAACATTTCTAACAGAGTGTTGTATTCTCAGAGGAAACACTATGAAACAAACATAGACTCTAATTGTACTTCACTAAGGATAAAGCCTTCATGTCAAATCTTAACATATATTTTAAATCATTTACTAGAGAAATATTGCAAGTAAAAATCCACCTCCGTGCTTTGCTAGCTAAAGATTATGCTTAGTTCAACAAGTATTTTACTATCAGGGTTAATAATGTAATTATGTAGATCATGAATGAAATATATATACTTTAGTAACCAGATTCTCAGAAGAAATTGGAATGTTGCAATGAAATAGCACTTATCATTACACAACAGTCATTATAAGTCAATTTGGTTTGGGATGTATACATCTAAACTAATAATTCTATGAATTTAATTATCACCAAATGAAAGGGTACAAAATAGTCATGCCTTATTAAAAAGATATTTCTCCCAAAATAAAAATTTATCTGAATTCTCATATTTTTGGGGCTGTTTAATATATACTGAATAGCTACAATGTAGCAGATGCCATTTTTCAAAATTAACAATTTGTTCCCGGAGTAAAGACAATTTACACACCATGTAAAAAAGGAATGGATAATTGTCTTCATCAGTTAGGGTTGCTATAACAAAAATACCACAGACTAGGTGACTTAAACAAGAAACATTTGCCCTCCCCCCCATGCAGGAGACTGTGAAGTCCAAGATCAAGGGGCCAGAAGATTTAATATCTGGTGACAGCCTTCTTCCTGATTCATAGATGGTAATCTTCCTGCTGTGTTTTAACATGGTGGAGGGAGAGTTCTGGGCACTTAATTATAATCCTATTACAATCCCAATCCCATTATGGGGACCCCACCCATGATCTCATCCAAAGGCAATTACCTGCCAAAAGCCCCACCTCCAAATAGCATCACATTGCATATTAGCCTCCAACAGATGAATCTGCGGGGGACAGAAACATTCAGTCCATGGGAATGATGCCTCAACGCAGGATCTGACTTCCTTTATTTTCTTTTAAAAATTTTTTTAATGTTATTTATTTTTGAGAGAGAGAGAGACAGTGTGATCAGGGGAGGGTCAGAGAGAGAGAGAGGGAGACAGAATCAGAAGACAGGCTCCAGGCTCTGAGCTAGCTGTCAGCACAGAGCCCGACGTGGGGCTCGAACCTACGAACCGTGAGAGCATGACCTGAGCCAAAGTCGGATGCTTAACTGACTGAGCCACCCAGGCACCCCAGCTTCCTTTTTTTTTCATAGGAACAAAATGAAAGTGATTCTACAATTTCATTTCTTTTAAAAACACAAAAAACAATAAAAAGTAATTCACTGTATAGCTAAAAGTTGCCCAAGGTATGTATGGCCATTAAAGTTTATGTGGTATCCTGGATCAGAAAAAAGACATTAGGTAAAATCTAAGAATTCCTGAGTAAAGTATGGATTTACTTAAAAATAATGTACAGCAGCACCTGGGTGGTTTAGTCAGTTAAGTGTCCAACTCTTGATTTCAGCTCAGCTCATGATCTTGCGGTTAGTGGATTTGAGGCCCACATCAGGCTTTGCACTGGGATTCTCTCTCTCCCTCTGTCTTTACTCCTCCCCCATGTTTGCTGTATCTCAAAATAAATAAATAAAACTTAAAATAATGATGTATCCTTGTTGGTACATTAATTATGGCAAATACATCATACAATAGTATAACAATTGAGGACACTGGGTGTGTAGTATGTGGTCAGTCTTTGTATTATCTTCCAAATTTTTCCAAACCACTAGTAAGACAAACTATTCTAAAAATTTATTTGAAAGAGTAATTTATAACATAATCCTGAAAAAAAAACATATTTTAAAAAAAATAACATAAATTTTCTACCTGAAGGCAAACTTTGCCTTTTTCTAACTGAATATCATGTTAATTATGTTCTTGATACCAATACTTCAGTGTTTCATAATTCAACAGATCATAAAGTCAAATAAAATTTGAAATCTCATAGAATATAATGAATATAACAGTTATGAATATAACACTCCTTGTATCCTTCAAAGCGATGTATTCGAAAAAGTAATGTATTATAACTTTCAATGTATATATAGTATTTGACCATGGATATTAGAGTGACATTTGCCTCCTACCCCCCAAAAATACTTAATTCACATTGGTTGATGATATAAAATAAAGGACAAATAGTTATCAAAGAATGATTTGATTGAAATGTGTTGTTTGGTGAATCAGTTAAAAACTAAATCTTCTCCCACCACTGACAACCTCTGCAGAAGTAGAAGAGGAAGAAACAGTTGTATCATTGAATAAACATTAAAGTAGAATGTGATCTACATCACAGGCAATCTGCTAGAGATTGCAAAGACAAATAAATCTCACCCTTTAAATAGATAAGCATATGCGGCCCATCACATGCGTGTTTTCAAGACAAATTATAACTAGTCCTTAAGTAAGAGGACTTGCCAGCATCACTTGTCACGCATAGTTCATCCGAAATTCACCAGCTAATTGGGTGACAATCTGTGTTAGCTAATCCAAAGGAAAAATAAAGGCATATCTTTATGACAGGAACTAGTTTTATTTAGAGTAAGGTGCCAATAAATTTAACCTCCTATCCGCTCATGGAAACACAGAGATGGGGCAGTATTTTCCTTGATCACCTTTAAATAGATGGTTCTGAGAGATTTAACCTCCTATCCGCTCATGGAAACACAGAGATGGGGCAGTATTTTCCTTGATCACCTTTAAATAGATGGTTCTGAGAGATTTGAGAAAGACATTCCTGGGTCACAATGCTCGAAAAAGTCTTGTTTAGCTTTTAAGGGGATTTACACTCATTTCCAAAAGACAAAGAAAACACTTACAATGATACATTTTCCAAAGTAAATGATCTGGGGAAAGGGCAGAATGGAAGTCTCTTCCCTTATTTTCAACAGGAAGAATTAAGCATCTTATTTTTAATTTGTATTTGCTCTGACTGTATCCACATGCACTTGAATCATTCAAAGTATTACTCTCAGAAATATCAGAGGAAGCTTAGAAGTGGGCACAAGAGATGGATACAGCTAAGTTGGGTTTGAAGAAGAAACAAGAGTGAGAGACAAATTATCTAGATGTTTAACTTAAAATGATAAGGCTATTGTAACAACAGACTGAAAACAAAAATAATTACCTCTCCTAAGTACCATGTTAATACATAATTATTATGGCAATAATTATTGCCCTAGGGTTCTAATTATAAGCAAATGAGTTAAGTGAGATTTCAATACTAGAAGTCCTTCACTGAAAAGTTCCACTCCTGTTAATTTTTTTGTAAACTTATTTCAAAGTATAAAGTATCCACAGGTCACACTGCACACTTTGCACATTATTTTAATGTTATTATACCTATATATAACCAAGAACCCAGCTAAAATATGGAACTCTATCAGTACCCTAGTTCAAAAATCTTTACTCATCCTAAATTCAGAATATTTTTCTAGAAACTTTATTGTTTTACATTTTACATATAGGCCTACAAATCATTGGAAACTGAACAGGATTTTTTCCCCCCATATAGGTATCTGAATGACTCATGACCACACATTGAAAAGACCATCTTTTCTCACATTGCAGTGATAGTTTTGTCATTAATCAGTTGACCATATATAGCTGGATCTGTTTCTGGGCTGAGTATATATCCATTTTGGTTTTTGTTATCCTGTTTCTTTCGTCTATTCATTTAAATTTGTACCAGTACCACATGTTCTAAAATACTGCAGTTTTATAATAAGTCTTGACATCTGGCACTGTAAGTCCCCCAAGATAGTTCTTCTTTTTCAAGCTTGATAATTCCAGATTGTAATGATTCCACCTTATGCATATTCTGTGTTATTTCAGTCACCATGTTTTCCTCTTGTGTGTATGTTCCTTTCCTCAGTGGGTTGGGGCTATGGAAAATCATTATAATGGCAGTAGGAATAAGGACATGGTGAATGTTGAGGGTTGTTGATGGATGTTTACTAATCCCTTCTATGCATCGGATACACTATTATTTGATTTATTATTTACTAAGAACAGGGCATTTTTCAAAAATGGTTTTTCAGCTAGTTAGATATATAACATGACCCCTCTGTGACTTTAGTCAGGCTCCTCTTAAGGCTTCTAGACCTTGACCTGGTCACAGGTCCTTGTCAGACCTGCATTGCCCTGTTTTAGCAAGAATCCTGCTAAGACAATTTAGGCAGAATCCCCCATCTTTGGTATCTTGTCTAATCATTTTCCTCCTCTATCCAATCCCTCTGGTGATAATTAGTTGATTAATTGACCATCCTGGCCTAGCTTTAGCAAGAATCTTATTAGGTCTATTTAAACAGGATCCACACCCCACTCCTGATGTTTTCTCTTAGTAATTTTCTATCCACTGACTCCCACTCTGTTCTGTCAATGAATCTCTTCTGGTCCATGTTTCATTCAAAATGGAGCCAAGTTCTGTACTAGCTCTCTTTTGCCCTATTACACTAGATTCTGAACAGATTTTGTCTGTACTATCTTACTGTCCAGATCTGGTTTTCTTGAACAGTTTGAGTGCTATTACTCAGACAGGATATGATTTGTCACTGGATCCCTGGACTTCTTAGCCAGGACCTCAAGTGCACACCTTTGAAGCCTTTTCTTCATTACTGGTTGATTGATCAAAGATCAATGGTGATCTGACTCCTAAGCCAGTGCTCTGGATGACAGCCCAACGAAGCACAGTAATGACAGATTTTGATTCTTATGATTCTGAATATACTCTCTGAAGATGAATTAGAGGACTGGGCTTCTTTGTTTGAGAGGCACCTCCTGGGCCAGAAGCTTTTCTTCCTGGCTGTATATGTCCTGTGGAGATTCTACTCCCTGACTCCTGGGCTAGAAGCTCCCTCCTCCCCCCCCCCTGCCCCCCGCCCAAGATCATTGTTTCAAGTTAGAATTCACTTCCTGACTCCCTAGGCTAGAAAATTCTTCTTGACTCATTGCTTCATGTGGGAATTCACTTTCCAAATCCTGGTCTAGAAAAATTTTCCTCATTCTCTGTGAATCCTCTCTGTTCTCTATATTTGATCCTGTTTCCTCATGGGAACTTCTCAATTAAATGAAACCTCATTCGTGAAACCATGCTGTTTATATGCTCCATCAAACTCTGTCTTCTTTCTTCCTTTTTTAAATGTTTATTTATTTATTTTGAGAGAGAGAGAGAGAGAGAGAGAGCAAGTGAGTATGCACGCATGAGGAGGGGCAGAGGAAAAGGGAGAGAGTGAATCCCAAGCAGCCTCCATGCTGTCAGTGCAGAGCATGATGCAAGGCTTGATCTCATGAACCTTGAGATCCTGACCTGAGCCAGAATCAAGAGCTGGACACATAATGACTGAGCCCTCCAGGTGCCCCTGTCTTCTTCCTTTCTTAATGGCATGACTTTATGAATAATAATTGGGAAATTCACCAGCTTCCTTAGGAAACCTAAGATCTCTCCCACACTGGTTCCCATAAGACATCTCTCCCTTCCCATGGCTTCTATTCTTCCTTCCTCCTTTCTCCACCTTTGATCTTCCATTCAGTTCCCGGCAAAAGAAAATCTTAAAATATCTCTTCAGTAAATATTGATTAGCATTCATACTGAACAGGTAATCTTAACTTCTTCCATTTGCTATAAACACAATTCAGATACACATAAAGAAGACCAAACATGGGAGTGTATTACCGTGTTTGTCTGACATATGGCTAAAATTTTAGAAAAAAGAAGTATGATCTGTGTGCCTGTCTGTATGCATGTTTATGCATGTATGTTATATATATGTAAACTTTTTCTACTTCTGAATGGTAATGCCGAATCAAGTTATAAAATCCTTTAAAGGAATATAGAGTTCTGTTCATATTAGGTTAGAGATAAATGAGCTCTGATATAAATTAAGTATTGCTAAAACTCTCAGAAACATAGAATTTAACTCGAATACTTTTAAAGCCCATGTACCTTGGAAAATCTTTGGCAAATAGGATTAGTTTAGTATTGTTGGTTGAATTAACACAGCTATGTCTTCTGAGTTATATGCTAGTATTAAGTATCATATAAACGTGAATTTTGTAATTAGGCTTTTTAGTTTCTTTGCTTTTCCGATACTTGCCTAAAGTGCATGTTCTGTAAAAAAAAAATACTTAACAAGGAAATAACTTGAACTGATGACTACCTTTGTTTAGTAGTATGTGTGTGAGAGCCACCTGGGTGTCTCAGTCAGTTAAGCATCCAGCTTCGGCTCAGGTCCCAATCTCATGGTTCATGGGTTCAAGCCCTCTGTCTGGCTCTCGACTGATAGAATTTGCTTGGGATTCTCCCCCCCACCCTGTCCCTCCACCGCTTGCACTTTCTCTCTCTCAAAATAAATAAATGAACTTAAAGAATATATATATAACATGTGCATGAGAATAGTTTCCAAAGTCTTTTTTGGTAGCTTGAAACATCTACTAACTTAAGTTCAACAACAAATATTCACTAAATATTTAGATAATTTCTAAGTAAGATAAACTGCCTAAACACTGGTAAGTATAAGTTTAATGGTTCTTATTTTTATATTTTTAAAATTTTGTCTTTATTTTCTTGAAAGAGAAAGAGAGAGTGTGTGTACACACACAAGCAAGAGGAAAGGCAGAGGGAAAGAGAGAATCCTAAGCAGGCTCATGCTCAGCACAGAGCCCAATGCAGGGCTGGATCCAATGACCCTAGGATCATGACCTGAGAGGAAATCAAGAGTCTGATGCTCAACAAACTCAGTCACCCAGGAGACCCTATTTTTATATTATATATGGTTGTGTTAATAAATATGTTCCTTTGACATCTTGAAAAATTGTACCATGCATATACCTATAAAAATTGTAAGATGGCTCTATTCATAAAATTACTAGTTTGCTATGGAATCCTAGTGTGTGATAGACACTGCAGAATTATCTACTTCCTAGAGTTCACTGTAAAAAAAAAAAAAAAAGAAAGTTACTAATGGTTTGTTCCAGAATGAGAAAGAGGAAAATATAGGATAAGGTTTTTGGGAAAAGAGTCTTAGAAAAGTAATCTTACCTGATGTGGTCAAAGCTGGCTAAGATTGGGTGGATTTATGTATAAGGCTTCAAAAGTTAGTTCAATAACATGGTGATACAAAACTAGAGTTCTTTTTCTCTCAGTTAAAACAACAAAATTTTCTTGTACTCTTGGACTGCTCTTAATAGATTAAAAAAGGTTTTTCCTTAGTTTATTTAAGTAAACTGCCTAGAATCCAAGATTTTGTGTCTTATCCAAATCATTTGCTGTACTATATGTTAATCTTTATATGTCTTCAAATATTTAAGAGAACCTAAGCACTGATTCATAGTAATCTGTGATCCTATTTAATCAAGTGTCCAAACCTTTGACATGTTTGACAACTTCCTCAAATCAAATTCTAAATTAAGTATTCTTGTTCTCAAACTGACCTTGAGATTTCCCAGAGGATTCTTGGAAAATCTCAAAGGATTTATTCTCTCACAGTGTAAAAAGAAGATGCTGAACTAATTCATTTATTTGATATATTGAGTTACATAAAAAGACATTGTCAAATAAGAACTGTCTTAACATTCACCAGGTTATATTTATATGGGTAAATATTATTAATGTAAGTATTTTAGAAATCATATCAACTTCATAGAAATTTGTCAATACCCTCATTGTCCGTGATAGTCTTGTATAATATTGTAAGTCATAATTCTAGTTATTATTTTTAAATGTTTGTGCCACAGAGGAGCGCCTAGATGGCTCAGTTGGTTGAGCAACTGACTCTTGATTAAGGCTCAGGTCATGATCCCAGGGTTGTGGGATTGAGCCCTGTGTCAGTCTCTACCCTAAGGATGGAGCCTGCTTAAGATTCTCTCTCTCTCTCTCTCTCTCTCTCTCTCTCTCTCTCTCTCTCTCTCTCCTCTGCCCCTCTCCCCTGCTTGCACACTCTCTCTTTCTAACAATAAATAAATACATAAATAAATACATAACCAGGGTTCCTTGTCAAATGAATTCTCAGATCTGTTACCACGCTCTTGTCATCCATAAGTAGTTTTTCTTTTACTCTAATTCTTCCCTGACTGCATTTGTAATTGGTTATAGGCCAGAATGCCTCATCTTCAACAAGAAATGACTGTCTCAGAGAACTATGGAAAGGATTATGACAGGGGTTTTGGATACAAGCTTCTGATAGCATTCTTTAAATAACTTTAAGAGTTACCACCTGACTGAGTAAAGATTTCAAGAACTCTAGTGAGAAGCTAATGAGTTCATAAAACTGCTAACCCACGATCAAGCAGAACACAAGTAAATTACATTGGACTGAATGGACTGATATATAATGATTACAATTTTTGTCTGGAGCATGCCTAGCTCTTTAATGTTCTATATTCTTTATATCAGAAACTCTTTTCCCTTTTCTCTCAAGCTAGCCATAACTCAGATGTGACAGTAGATGTACTTTTCTAAACAAAAATGAAGCATTTATCTTTCTCCCTACCTGATTCCTCCAGAATGGGGGAACTGTTGTGGAGTATTATTTTCATGGCAATATAATTATTTGCAGAAGTTATATAAAAATCTATTCTTGTAAAAAAACACATAATTGAAAACATCAGTTATGTACACCAGGCTCTGACTGGAATGTCATATTTGAGAATGATGTATAGAATAAAATATGACCAGATGGTTTTAAGGAACGAGGTTTGACTTCATGGAGCCAAAGCTTACAAAGCTCTCTTGGAACAACTGGCCTACTATTTGGTTTATATGTTTCCAAGCCTCACGAATGAGTAAGGAAGGTTACTTCCTGGATTGCCTAGGACCTTAAAGATACGCTGGGACCTCAAGAAGAGAGAAATTCCTCCAAATCTATAAGTAATGCAGGACGTGTCTAATGGCAAGTCTTTGGGTAGGTGTCCCAAGGCTCAATAAGCTTGAAAAATTCTAATTTGAGATCCCTTATGAAAAGTTCCAGCAAAGCCAACTCATAAAGGTTTATGTGATCGATTACTATTCTTGCTATGCTTATGTAAACAATAAGACCAAATCTTATAAGACCACACTAATTTTTTTTTTTTTTTACTTATTTTGTAATCGAAAATCAAAAGTGGGGTGACTGGAGAGAAAGAGTTTATGTTGAAATGAAGAACTCTATACCTTTTTGTGGGTGAAATAGATTATAATCTTGTTATCTTTCAGAGCTATTTTTCATCTCTAGGTAAATTCCTTTTACTTTCTACTTTTTAATCTACCTGTAAATTGGTCTCGATGCTGCTTTTTTAAATGCATTTGTTAGCAATTAACATTTCCAATTTTTTGCCCATCCTCATGACTTGGCATCCTTAAGAACTAAAATTGTCCTTTTCTTGAAGTCCTTAGAGCTGAAGCTGGATTACCTGATATAACTTCAAAATATCAACACAACGTAACACGTATGGGCAACCATTATGCCTGTTGCCATGTGGGCCATCCAGAAAGTTCACTGTGAAACCCAAAGCCACGATCAAATGTATTTACACTGCAAACAAGGAAATCCATAGGATTGCCACTGCTGTCCTCACTCCATTATCTAAAGATACTTCCAGCCCAACGTCCAGAAATCTTCCCAACTGACAGCCCTATAGACTCAGATACTAGTCATTATATTTCTTTCACTTTCATAGAAACTTCCCTCATTAAATGCCTGACTCTTTGCACCATTTGGCAAATAACATCTAATGCAAAGTTCCAGTAGATGTTTCAGCTGATCTTTAATGAAACGATGACTGAATGAGATATGGACTTATAGCCAAAGGGAACAATGCTTCTCTTTTACTTAACTAGAGGAGGGACTAACAAGATGTATTGAGTGTACTGTTCTAAGTGTTTTGCAATTATTATGTCTTTTAATCCTTACAAGCACCTTATAGAGTAGGGACTGTTATCCCCATTTGAGATATGATTTTAGATATAGATTTAAAAATAAAATTCAAAAGGGAAAATTAAAAAATAAAGTTTATAAACCAAGTGTCTTCTGTAAGTTGAGGTTGGGCAGAAGTCTAGAATGAAAGAGAAACCATGCTTTTAGAAGGCATGTACTCAATGCAGAGGTAATATATTCTAATATAATTATAATTTCCACAGTCAAATAACTTATATCAAAATGTCTCATTACTAGCTTGTCTAGCCTGCTAGAAGCCACTCACTCAAAAAAATAAAATAAAAAGACTTCATTTGGTGCTTTCCATCTCCTTATTTAATTCTTGTTTCATGTCAATACATTCCCCTGTAGCCCTAGTGGTGGTAGCGGTTCCTTTGTTACCACCAGCAGGATATTGCAATGTTCCCTAGTTTTCCTCCACCTTAAAGATAGTTTTGAAAATAGTCCCTCTAAAACCTGAGATTTGGGGGCAGGATAATGGCTAAGGGGTAGTAGAGCCCATATCCTGAGCCTTAGAGCTCTCTTCTACAGTGTGCCAGAAAAGTTCCAAATTGTTTCTCATTAACTATAAGTCATATCGATCCAGCCAGACCTTAAATAACTAACAAAGTAGACTAATTCCTTCTATTCCAGGTGTTCAAGACAACCCATTAAATCCAAAATCCTGGATTAGATACACCCGTGGCAAGGAATATGGCCCACTGAGTCTTATGTTTTGTCCAGTTTCCTCTATTACTCTTATTATACTCTCCACTTAAGTACCTCAGATTGCTACAGCAATAGATTTGTGAGGCAGTGGCTGTCTTCACCTATAGGTCTTTACCTCTCATTCTGGCTGTGCCAGCATGAATATCAGTAAGGCTTACAGGCACTAAGAATGGTGATGGTAGATTCAGAGGAAAATAAGCTTGAACTTTTGGAGTAACTTCTCCAGATGAAGTTACAGAAAGGCTTTTAAAGCAGAAGTGGATGGATGTCTGCCTCTAGTGGTAAGAGGTTTAGGGTAATTTGTAAGTTCAATATTCTTCGCCTCATCTATCTCTGCCCAAATTTCCTCATCCCATGTTCTAGGGTCCTATCCCTTTGCTACAGCGTCCTTATTTTAGCATAGGAGATTTGGAGTGGAGAGTGTGGGGCATTTAATTGTCAATCAAATCTATCTCTTACTCTCAGATTGATCCTGACATTCTCAGTTCTTATAGGAGACTAAGAACTCCTTTAAAACTTTCACAGAGGTTCCTAATCGTGTATCCATAACTTTTAATTTACCTTTTCCCTAGGGATATACTTTAGTACCTTCCTAAGTAGCCAGGTGACACTATAAACTTCGTAAACAATATTTTTAAAATAAAAACTAAGTCCCATAGTTACTTGCTCTCATAACACATTGACCTCAACTTGACACATTACTACCAGTGTTGATCATTTGATTGACCATGATTGTATTGCATGCCATAGACAGTCGATGATTATATGTTCCATTTCCTCAGCCAGGTAGTTATCTCTGAATTCCTTTAATATACAACAATCCTAATCCAAAATTTCTATTTGGAGGGTTTCCTTCCTGGGGCCATATTCAGTATCAGTAACTAGATCAAATGAGTCTAATCATAAGTGAGAAAGTGATCCCTGAAATTTAGATGATTTCAGGATTTGATAAAATATGAACAGTAAATAGGGAAATCACAGAGAAAAATACAGCACATGAAGGCTAGAACTTCTATAGCTGTAAAAATCCCTATACCCAAAGAATTTAAGACCAGGAGGAGTATCTAAACCCAGAAAGAAGGAAGTGATGTAGAGGATCATCCTGATAAAAGCAATGACCTTCATACAAGAAGCACTAAAAGTACTGAAAGCCTGATATGATCTCAGTGAGTAGGAGCAGAAATAATAAATGCCCATAATTGCTCTACTTTCCCCCTCTCTTCTCTTGCTGAGTCTCCCCACTAGTTAAACCGAAGAGAAATAGAGAGTAAGGGAGCTCAGGGCACAGATCAAGATGGAAAGGGTAGAAGCCAATATTGAGAGGCAGATGATATATGTGATGATAGTTAAAGAAAAACCAGAGCTCGATAGTAGTAAAAGTAGTACAAACAGGTTTCATTCACGACCTATTACAGTAGGGAAAAAAAGACCTTTATACAAAACTGGGCTCAATTCCAAATAGAGGTTGGACAAGTGATGTTTTATAGCCAGGAATCCTGTAAGGGTCAGTGTATGGAAAATTACCAAGAGGAAACATCAGGGGTAAGGAGGGATTCTGGCTAAACTAACTTGATAAGATTCTTGGTGAAGGCAGGCAAGGATGATCTGATATCACATAGTGGTTGAAGACATACATCAGATATCAAGAGTTCTCCAAACCCAGAATGAGGGTACTCCCTTAACAATGTTCTGGCTGAAACTGGGCTATGCAGGTCTGGCAAGGACAGGATCTAGTCCAGAATGGATTTTAGAGGCATCTGTGTAAAATGTGGTCAAGGAGTCTTTTTCATGATGTCACTTTTATTAATATCTTTGTTCAGATATCTAACTGGTTTTTTAAGCTTAGTAGATCCGAAACTAAAATCTGTTCCTCCTTGAGTCTCCCTCCTAAGTCAGTAAAACAAAACAAATAAATGAAAAACGACGACAAAAAATGAACCTGGTGACATCTTTGACTCTTCAACCTCTATCACATATCAAAACAGCAAAATATGTTGATTATACTATCTGAATGAAATACCCAAAAGAAAAAAATGCTGACTCTGACCACTTACTAAGTTTTCTACTACTACCACTCTAGCCAGTTACCATTGACATAGCTTTCTTAATATTCTCCCTGCTTGCAGTATTAAGTACTTGTAGCATATTTTATAATCACTATGATCTTTTAAATATATAAGTCCAATATGTCATTTCATCATTTCTATTCTTAAAATCCTGTAAAGACTTCCATCACATGTAATATAAAATCCAAAGTCCTTATTACGGCCTATAAGGCTCTAAACATCTAAAACATGACTATATTTCCTGATTTCCTACTTCTTTCATTTCATGAATTTTGCTTTAGTCACACTTGACCACTAGCAGACTGACTTCTGCCTCTGGACCCTTGTTAATTGCTCTATATGGAATTTTCTTTTCCCAATTATTCAGAGGCTCACTAAATCAATTCAAGTCTTTGCTAAAATACTGCCTTCTCAGATACCCATGCATAATCAATGTATATAATATATACTTTTATATATTATAAAGGTATATGTGTGAATATACATAAATTATGTATATTAATATACAATAATTATGATATAACATATATAGTTATTAAGATAGTGTGATATGGTCAACTGATACTGAACAATAATTCTCTAACTTTTATTAAGATTTAACTAAGTTAGAGACCCCTGGGTGGTTCTGTCAGTTAAGCGTCTGACTTCAGCTCAGGTCATGCTCTCACCGCTCCTGAGTTCAAGCCCTGTGTCGGGCTCTGTGCTGACAGCTTGCAGCTGGCGGCCTAGAGCCAGCTTCAGTTTCTGTCTCTGTCTCTCTGCCCCTTCTTCACTCAAGCTCTGTCTGTCTCTGTCTCTCAAATACAAATAAACATTAAAACAATTTTAAAGATTTAATTTAGAAAAGTTTTATAAAATCATTTTCATTAAATATAAAGCACATTTTTCCCTTATAGCAAATTTAAAAATAATTTTAGGATAAGTGAAGGTGTCTCTGGATTATATACTGACATCTTGGAAAAAATTTAACAGATGTATTGAAATTATATTCTGATTAATTTTCCTCTAATAATTCATCCCTAGTTTTGAGTCGAAAACTCAGACATTTTTGGTTTTCTGAAGCAGTAGGTTTATTCAGTAGCTAAAATTTACATTGGAACTGAGGCAGAGATAGAACTGTTGGCCTTAAATTATGTCCATTCTTCTTTTTTTTTAAGTTTATTTATTTACTTTGAGAGAGACAGAGACAGTCCAAGCAGGGGAGGGGCAGAGAGAGAGGAGAGGGAGAATCCTAACCAGGCTCCGTGCTGTCAATGCACAGACGTATGCGGGGCTTGAACCCACGAAACTATGAGACCATAACCTGAGCTAAAACCAAGAGGAGGCTTAACCAACTGAGTCACCCTGGTGCCCCAAATTATGTCCATTCTTTGACCAAATGTTTCACATAACTTCTTAAAGTTGCATGAGGCTATTACATAGACACCATTGCTTTATTCACTCACCTTTCCTATTCTAGAGTCTATAGTTTGTTTGTTTTGACTCTAAATGTAGAAGAAAATAAACAAGAGGAAATATAGATGGCAAAATATAATAATAATTATGCACAACTTTATTTAAACCAGTAAATATTTTGACTTAGCTTTCTAGACTTTTCTTAAATATTTATACTCCCAATTACCATGAACTTTGACTCCACATTTTATCACAAAAATGTAACACTTCAAAGTGTCTTATCTAAGGCTTAATATTTAATATTTAAAATATGTCATTTCAAAACTGATTCAGAAATGAAAACTTTCAGAAACTCTTCTATAAAAGGCTTGTATTCTCTATTAAAAAAGGAGGGGGAATACAAAGTCATATTTAATCAAGATTTTTTTTAGCAGAAACTTACATTGGTTTATCATAGTTGCAAACTTATCTCTTTTAGGCAGTGGCTATTGGGAAGATAATGGCATTTCTTCTCATGGGGTTAAATTCATTTCCAAATTGAGAAACTAAGTGCAATTACAATACTATTGCTACCATCTAAATGAAGATGATGTAGATGCTGAATTACATTTTACCTCTGAGGCAGCAATTAGAAACTAACAGATTCAAATAAAAAGTTAACGGAGGCTCTGTAGTTTTCATAGATGCCCACGTCTCTTCTCTATTGTTCTACTTATGGAACAGCACATACCAAGTAAAACTTAGTATACCTGGGTGGTGGTGTGACTGAGCCTTAACTAGTTAATACCAAGGAGCCATTCAGCTTGGGTACTTTTTCCATCACACTGTGGGCTACCTAGTTCTCTGACTCACAATGTCTTTTTGTAAGAGTAACATAAAGGCAGTTGTACTCACAGTTCCCGTTATCTCTAATTCCATCAGCATTCATAGTATTTGCTTGGTTCCTTATTAGTATGAAAAATCAGGCCTCCATACTATTTACAAAGAAAATAATAGAAATGTAGACAGGTGTATTCATAAAGAGGCTGATTTAGGAAAAATACATAATGGCAGCTAATTAAATTAAAATAGAAAAGGATGTCCTTATCCATGTTCTTTTATAGTGCTTTGCAAATCAGACTGTAGACTTGAAAGTCCTGTTAACTATATAAAAGACAAGTTTTTTGATGTAAACATTTTATCCACTTGTTATCTCACTTCCTGTTACTTTCTTTTGCAGATGAGACAGATAATATTTCTCTCTGAATAATGTAATTACATTTTTTATTTCTTTTCCAACCTGAAAGACATTTAAGAAAAAAACTTGCAAACTCTAATTTCTGATGCTTAGAACATATAACAAACAATGTATATGAATCTACTCTATGTGATAATATTCTCCAGATTTAGACTTTTGACATTTAAAATCACTGCATTTGCCAAAAGATCATTTGTCTAAATTATTAACAGATTATAATATTGAGTGAATAATGTTAATAATCTGAGTCACTGGTTTTGAAAAGAGCGAAGATTTCTAATTTATTGATCCAGTGTTATACACACAAAGATATAATAAAATAGTGTTTGTTTAAACAGCCTACCATCTTCCCAACTAGCCTTCTTACCGTCCTTTATTTTAGCCTGTTCATTAGTTACTCATATCTAACAATTGTATATACAATGGGGCATGGATATGTATATCTCAGCAAGATTTTTGAGTTCAAATTAAAAGTAATCAAATGATAGTTATTAGATTATTTGTTGTAAAAATCTATCACCAGGGAAAATTTGTCTCTGCACTGTTCTACCTTTATTGGTTTCCCAAATAGAAACTTATTGCCAAAAATTATGTACATTTTGTAGGCCAGTGTATACGCTGAATAAATCATGTCTTCTATAGCTGTTGTCTTCTGTATTATTTTAGGATGTACCATGCTTTTTTTATAAATATCTAAAATATGTAAATTTCTTCTCTGAATGTGTGATTAGTTCCTTTCTAGCCAAAGGAGATTTCCCCCATAATCAAATTCAATCATTTTTCTATGTTTTGGAATCCTGCCTGAAAATGCTTATTTTTATTTATGAAAAATGTGCCAGAAGATCTGCAAGAGCAATTTTGTAACACTTATAAGCATATTTTTTTCCAATTTAAAATCGAGCTTACAGCTAGAAGTAGCAGAACAAATGTAAAAACTATCATTATGAATTTGTAAATGCTGTGAATTCAATAGCATGGTTAGAAAATGAATGGCAATGCTTTGCCGATATTTTATTTTAATATCACACTAAGAGTGGACACAATGTGTTTATTAAGTAAAAACTGAAATATATCTGGAATATATCATTCCAAAAGTTGTTCACTGAGCACACAAGAGTTTATGTTGAAAACTATTGGAAACTGAGGCTGAGTAAACTCCATACACTGAGATGATCCTATAGATTTTAATTTTTAATTTTTTACTACAGTGTGACAGTCATTGATTTATTGTCTTTCAGCTATAAATCCATCCTTTGTGCCTGCTCTGTGGAAATGAATCTGACCCCCCTAAATATTTTCCTGTTAGCACCTGACACTGAAGCTGTATCAATAAAGGAAAGTGGAGAGAAGCTGCAAAGTAGAGTTTTGCTTCTTATTACTGTTACTTTGGCACACTCCTACAGTGTGCTGGGCTTTCTGTAACACCAGGCTCCTGTAATGCTCATGGATTCTCCACTGCCTGGCTGTATGGAGGGAAAGAGTATCTAGAGACCAGCAGCTTTCTTTGACACCTTGTCCAAATATTTCTGTAGTAAAGTGTCCCTTGTGAGACGCTCCCCCAAGAACAGCTTTCATTAGCACCTAGAGAGTGAATTTCTGGTAAGTTTACCGCAGTGACTTCTCTTTCAGTGAGCCACAATTCTGCTTCTTCATAGGTCTTGATATAAGACCCATGTATGTGTTTTGAGAGGAGAGTGCTATTTCTTGAGTGCTCTGTCTCAGCCCTAGGCAGGATACCTGTTCTATTATTTGTTACTCTTATAGTCAGTGAACTTACTAGAAATTCTGGAGTAAATATGTTTGCTTGTTTGGCTAGATGCCACTCTATTAGCTAACTTGGTTGGTTGATTGAAATATGGACTCAGAAGCAGTTAATGAGAATGAATTGCCAGAGTAGTCCTGGCATAACGTGGAGAACAGAGTGCAAAGCCTTAGGGATGTAGGACAGTTGAACTGAATTTATCATTCAATTGTGGATGTGACATATTTTTTGAAGCAAATCAACCCAACCATTGTTTTAGTTTCCTTGTTCGGCTTTAACAAATTACCAACAACTTAATGAATAAAAACAACATAAATGTTTCATCGTATAGTTCTGGATATCAGACATTCAAAATCAGTTTCAGTGGACTAAAATCAAGGTGTCTGCAAATCTACATTCCTTCTAGAGGCTCTAGGTGACAATCTTTTCCTTTTCTTTTCCAGCTCTTAGAGGCTTGTGGTTACTTTCTCTCTCCTCAAAGCTAATTGATTTGGCTTCCTAAATGACTTCTGCTTCTGGCATCACATCTTCTCTCTCTGATTCTGATCCTTCTTTCACCCTCTTATAAAAACTCTTGTGACTACAATGAGCCCACATGAATAACTGAGGATAATTTTCCCATCCCAAGATCCTTAACTTAATCACATTTACTAGGCCCCTTTTGTAAAGGCTCCAGGATTAAGATTTGGGCATCCTTGAGGGACTATTATTTACTTTATCACAATTGCTGACACTTGGTATGCAACTATTGACCTGACTAATCCCTTTTTCTCTTTACCAATTTGCAAGGATTGCGAAGCAGTTTGCATTTACCTGCAGGGCCATTGGTGTAGTTCTAGAATGTTGATTCAGGGCTGTGCTAACTCTTCTCCTTGCCATAATGCAATCTGTAGATCTTGATCATCTTGACACTCCACAAACACCTAAGTGGTCCACTACCCTAATGGAATTATGCTGATTGGATCTGGTGAGCAGGAAGTAGCAGGTACATTATACAAAGAAGAGGATAGAAGATATACTCACAGATTTCATGAACCTGTCTCTGTAGGGTAGTTTCTTGTATCAATAGCCTAGAGCATGACAAGAAATCCCCTCCAAAGAGAACAAGTTACTGCAACTTTCACCATGTACTATGAGAAAAGACGCACAATACTTGGCAGAACATTTTGGATTTTTGTGTAACATATACCACACTGTGTTAATTTGACTCATCTACAGAATTACTCATAAGGTTTCCAGTTATAAGTAGGTACCAGAACAAGAGAAGATTCCATATCACATTCAGGCATCAGTATAAGCCATTCTACCTCTTGGGCTTCATAGATTTAATAATACTTGCATATAAGTATGCTGTATGGCCCTCCAGCAAACAAAATATAGGAAAATTGCAGAGAAGACCTTTAGGATTTTGAAAGAAAACTTACGCTTTTCATTGAAAGATAACTAGTTTCCTTTTGAAAAATAGATACAGACTTTCTACTAGTCTTCTTAGAGATTGAAAGCCTAACCATGGAACCTCAAGTGACCTAAGACTCATGTCATTTCACACAGCATTGAGTGTGACCAAGAAACTCATTTCAGATCAAAGGAAGTACAGCAATGGCTCATATTCATGCATTTAATTTATTTTACCATATACCAAATCAATTGAAGAAGCTAGCCTAACTGAAAGGTACAATGACATATTGAAAACTCATTTTGTTACCAGTTGGGAGACAACCACTTAAAAGGACAAAATTCTGTTTACAGGACTCAGCATATGCTTTTAATCAGAATTCCACAAGATGTGGAAATGGGAGTGGAGTCTGTCATATTATACCTAAAACTCAAGTATGGAATATTTTTTTCTTACCTGGTAACTTTAAGGTCTATTTCTTTGGAGATATTAATTGTCAAGATGGGATGATTCCAGCAAAATGCACACAACAATGGTTCCACTAAATCGAAAGATGAGATCACCTCCTGGACATTTAAGGCTCTTTCTGTAACTAAACTAACAAGAAAAAGGGGGAGGGTTAATTTGCTGGCCTGTGCAAAAGACGCTGTCTACTAAGTGAAAATATGTTCTACACAATAAACACAAGGCAGGCTACATCTGTATTCCAGGGGATTTTCTATGGTACTTCCCAGTACATTCATATCCAATAGTAAAGTTTAATGGAAAACTATAGCAATCAAGAAAAGTCAGAAAATTGAGGGCTCGGGCCTTTTACAGATACAGAATGCCGAACAGCAGATATTCTTCCTGAGGACAAGGAAATACTGAAAGAGTAGTTGAAGAAGAGAGACCTAGTTTTCAATTAGGACCTCATGAGTAATTACAGAAATGAAAACTATAGTAGCTTTGCATATTTAAGATTTCCTATATGTATTTATTTGTATATATTAGCCATCGTGTTTGTTTTCTTCAATTCTCCATTAGAAACCTCCCTATGAAGAGCTTTCCTCAATACCCTGTAGGGCAGGTTTCTGGCAAGTTCCAGAGGATGGCTTTCCAGGGTACTTCAGCCATACAGCCCAACAGTGACAACTCTGCTATTCAGCAAGGCACAGTTTTGCCATCTTCATCACATTCTAGCTCTTTGAACTGTAGGCAGTTCCCTATTTCAACCCTATCAGAAGTGACTGCTTCTATATCTGTTAGAAAATTCTTCAGAGTTATGCTTACTTCTTACTAGCCAATTTATCACATACCAATACAACTCCTATTGTAGTTTATCATTCTTTATATGATTCTGTTCAAACCACTGTGTGGCCCCTCTCTCTGGATAGGTCACAGATTTATATATATGATAAAATATGTTGATTGATTTTTTAATGGTAACCTGGCATTCTTGGTATTATTAACCCCCTAGGGTCATGATACACTATTTTTTAAGTATTGTTGGATTCAATTTGCTAATTTTATGTTGCAAATTTTGTATCTATGTTCAGGTACGACATTGGCATGAGGTTTTATTTATAATATCTTTAGTATTGGTATCAGTGTAATGTTATCAGTGTAATGTTGATCTCATGAAATACATTAGTAAGTACAATTTACTTCAGTTTTCTGAAGACTTTGTGTATAATTGGTATTTCTTCTTTAAATGTTTAGCCAAATTCATTAATAAAGCTTTTTGGGTTGGAGGTTATCTGTGTCATATAATTCTTAACTATAAATTCAATGTCTTTTATAGAGATAAAACCATTCAGATTATCTATTTCTTCTTGAATGAGCTTCGGTAGGTTTGTGCCTTTCAAGGATTTTTTTCCACTTTAACTAAATTGCCTTATGTATTGGCAAACATTGTTCAGTACCTCCTTATTATTCTTAATGTATATGTAGAAATTGTAATGGTGTTACCTATCCCATTCCTGATATTAGTTAATTTTTGTTTTTTCTTTATTTTCTTTATCGGTCTCTTTAGAGTGTAATCAACTTTGAATTTTGTTGATTTTCACAAAGCGCCATTGATTGAAAACTTTTTGTTTTCAATCTCATTGTTTTCTATGCTGATTTAAAGCTAGTTGTTCCAGGGAGCCCAAGTGGCTCAGTTGGTTAAGCGTCTGACTTTGGCTCAGGTCATGATCTCATGGTTAGTGTGCTTGAGCCCCAAGTGGGGGTCTGTGCTGACAGCTCAGATCCTGGAGCCTGCTTCAGATTCTGTGTCTCCCTCTATATCTGCCCCTCCCCTGCTCTCACTCTGTCTGTCTGTCTGTCTCTCTCTCTCTCAAAAATAAATTTTAAAAAAACATTAAAAAATTTTAAGTTAGTTGTTCTGCAGAGAAAACCTGCATAAACAACTTAACAGAATGTCACTAAACTCATATCTATAAAAAATCACTCTGAATATAAATGGACTATATGCTCCAATCAAAAGAATAGGGTATCAGAATAGATTAAAACAAACAAACAAACAAAAACAAAACAAACAAAACAATAACAACAAGAAACAAGACCCTTCCACTGCCTACAAGAGACTCATTGAAGATCTGAAGACAACTGCAGATTGAAAGTGAGGGCATGGAGAAATATTTATCATGTTAATGGACATCACAAGAAAGCTAGAGTAGCCATATTTATTACAGACGAAGTAGATTTTAAATGAAAGACTGTAAGAAGAGATGAAGATGAGCACTATATCATAATAAAGAGGTATATCCAACAAGAAGATCAAACAATTGTAAATAGTTATGCTCCCAGCTTGGAGGCACCCAAATATATAAAACAATTAATAACAAACATGAAAAAACTCATTGATAACAAAACAATAAGAGTAGGGTACTCTAACACCCCACTTACAGTAATGGGCAGATCACCTGAGCAGAAAATCAGCAAGGAAACAATGGCTTTGAATGACACACTGGACCAGATGGATTTAAACAATATATACAGAACATTTCTTCCTAAAGCAGCAGATTACACGTTATTTTTGAGTGCACATGGGACATTCTCCAGAATAGATCACATACTGGCTCACAAATCAGGTCTTAACAAATAAAAAAAGGACTGACATTATATCATGCAGATTTTCAGACCACAACACTATGAAACTTGAAGTCAACTACAAGAAAAAAATTTTGAAAGACCACAAATACATGGAAGTTAAAGAACATCCTACTTAAAAATGAATGGGTTAACCAGGAAATTAAAGAAATGAAAAAAATCAATACACGGATGGAAACAAGTGAAAATTAAAACATGATGGTCAAAAACCTTCGGGATGCAGCAAAAGTGGTCATAAGAGGGAAGTATATAGCAATACAGGTCTACCTAAAGAAGCAGAAAAATCTCAAATATATAACCTAACCTTATACCTAAAGGAGCTAGAAAAAGAACAGCAAATGAAGCCTAGCCAACAGAAGAAAGGAAATACTAAAGATTACTGCAGAAATAAATGATATAGAAACAAACAAACAAAAACCCAGTAGAACAGATCAATGAAACTAGGAGCTGGTTCTTTGAAAGAATTAACAAAATTGATAAATGCCTAGGCAGACTTATCAAAAAGAAGGAGAAAAAACTCAAATAAATAAAATCACGAATCTCTGAGAGGAGAGATCACAACCAATACCACAGAAATACAATTACAAAGTATATTATGAAAAGATATATTCCAACAAATTGGGCAATCTGGAAGAAATGGATCAACTCCTAAAAACATATAAACTACAAAAACTGAAACAGGAAGAAAGTGAAAATTTGAACAGACCCATTACCAGCAAACCAGAGAAGGAATTAAATCAGTAATCGAAATTCTCCCAACAAGTAAAAGTCTAGGGCCAGATGTCTTCCCAGGGGAATTCTACCAAACATTTAAAGAAGAGTTAATACCTATTCTTTTCAAACTGTTCCAAGAAATAGAAATGGAAGGAAAACTTCCAAACTAATTCTATGAGAAGAGAATGGCATGGAAATACATAGGTAATTCACCTTCTCTATCTGATTAAACAACAACAACAAATTTTTAAACAGGAATGCTACTGAAATATTGACTATAAATTCCCTGATTCTTTTAATAATGTTTGGTTATATTATATATCAATAGAATAAAGGAAAATGCTATAACAGTTGCATTATATGTTATCATAATGCTAACCACTTTGAATGTACAATAAACGTAACTTTAATCATTTAAAAGAAAATTAGCTTAAAACAATATTAATTCCAAGTTTAATACAAAATTTCTTACAACTATTACTATTTCTGATTTGTTATTGTTTTTTATTCATTTGCTAATAAAACATTTGGAAACAAAACAAATAAGAACCTAATATAAAGATTTGCTGCAGATACTGAAAGTAATCACTTGTACGCTCAATATAAATAAATTACTTATAATATAATTTATGGTAATAAGCATAAAATATGCAACTGAAGTGATTAATCACTTAAATAAAATTAATGCTTGCTTAACACTGTGGTTATTTCATGTCGCTATGCCTTTATTACAATTTTAATTTGATTATGGTTGTAATGAAGGTAATGCTATTGTATGCAATAAATGCTATTTATGCTAATAGTTGATAATCTATTCCATGATGAGAAACATTTTAGGTACTATTTAGATTTCTATAAGCTCTACACCTATTTATAAGATTAAAACAAGAGCAACTGCCCCGATAAAGAACGTTTCTTTAGCAGTGATAGTTATTTTTTTACTTTGGTTTAAATTTTATCTTTCAACTCAAATTGCCTATCAGAAAATTGCTAATGCAATTTTGAGCAAATAAAACAATTTATATTTGCTCACATTTTTTGTGAATAATCATTAAGGAAATTCTTCAAACTAAATGGATCACATTATATAAGCTTTCTTCACATCAACCAGTATATAGGTGTTGAAAATGGTATAAAATAGATTCAGTTGCATCTCAAAAAATAGAATGATACTATTAAATTCAAGAAAACATTATAGTAATTACCTAGAATGAGAAGTGCAAATTTGTGATACACAGATTAATGTGGAAATAATTTTTTTTTAATATACAATGCTTTTGAACCCAATTACAGTGGATCCCTATTCAGAGAAGAATTTAGCAGAGTAAAGCCCATGGAACAAAATCTTACCAGTGACCTATTTGTGTAAATAAAGTTTTATTAGAACGGTCTCACTCATTTATTTACAATCAATTGTATTGTCGATCGCTGATTTCACACTGCAACAGCAGATATCGTATGGCCCTCAAAGCCTAAAATATTTTCTATCTGGCTCTTTGCTGATCACTGATCTAGAGCAATTCTTGAGCAAATAAAATACTTGGCAGCTCCCAAGTTGACTAACATTTCTCCATTTCTTTTGCTTTCTCTTTTTTTCTTTTCTTTTCTCTTTCCTTTTCTTTTCTTCTCCTTTCTTTTCTTTATTTTTTATTCATTCCTCAACCAATTCTCATTATGCCTTTATTGTCTGGGTTTCATAATTTGTAATTGAGTAGCCCAGCGTCTCAGGCTTTGGATTTCCTTATACCTACAAAAATTAGCAGGGCATGGACCAACTAAGTCTCATTAAAGCTGAGCAATGACAAGTCTACGGAATAGGCAGAAACAAATAATATCCTTAGTGGATGTTCTGTGATTTTCTTGAGAATGCAGTTCATGAGAACTGAGAAAAAAAATGAGTAACACAGTGGTGGAATATTTCAAGAGTAATGGGAATATACATAAGACAAGTACATTGTTTTCTTTGCTGTATCTACTTTCTTTTGTATTAGTTTTGCGAGAGAATATCATAAAATATTTCATTATTAACTTTATTTGGCATTTTAAACAGAAAGTTTGAGAAAATTATTTTTTCAAGAGGTGTGTTGATCAAAATAAACTACATTTTGTTATAGTAAAAAACTGCTCCCAGTTCTCATCAGTTAAAAAATAATGTTTGTCATTTATATTAAATGTTAATGTGGGTCAGCTTTTGCTTTGCTTTGCAACACTTTCATTCCATATCTGCTATGAACAAAGCACCCCCTATCTGCAACATTGTAGGACTTGTTGACACATAACAAACCAATCACTGCTTCTTAAAGCATCAGCTCTGAAATGGCAAAAATTTTTTTAAAAAAGTTACTTGGCCATACTCCTAGGTTCAAGAGCAACAGGAAATATAATTGTCCTACAGGCAGAGAAACTAACAAGCCTTCTCCAGGAACACAATGCAAATATCTATAATTCTGAACAACAGTATTTTTAAACACTGGATTTTTATCTTGAATTCTTGGTAGGCTATATGTGTGGACTTTATAAAATTTGATAAATCTGTGGGAAATAAATAACTAGCAGAGGATCAACTATGTGGGGGTAGGCTATAAGAAAAAATAAATCAATAATCTAGGTCAGAATTTAATGTCTTCTGATGAAAGCTTCTTGAAAAATGTATGCATGTACACACACACACACATAATAATGAACAAATGTCAAGAAGAGGAAAAGCAGAAATCAGAATATATTTCTGAGCTCAAAAGCTAACATTTCAAATGTATTCTTTGTTCTGCACAGTATGCTATCATTGCCTTTCAACTCCAGTGTCTCAAATTATTTGTTCTTTTTTTTAATATGAGTGCTTCTTTTTAATTTTCTTTAAATTTTATTTATTTTTGAGAGAGAGAGGGACAGAGTGTGAGTGGGGGAGGGACAGAGAGAGAGAGAGAGAGAGAGAGAGAGAGAGAGGGAGACATAGAATCCAAAACAGGCTCCAGGCTCCCAGCTGTCAGCCCAGAGTCCTATGCGGGGCTAGAACCCACGAACCGCAAGTGTACTCTTGATAACGCTATAATAAATAAAGTCATCAATGAATTAAATTATATGAATGTATATGAATGAATAAAAAACTCAAAACCAAATTTGTGAATATAGCATATAATTTTAACTCTCTAATTTCCTCTTTGGAGAAAATAAATGTCAGCATATTGATGAAACCACAATTACATGACGAAAACAGTGAGTTTTTGATGTACCTTTTGAAAGGAGGGATGGCTTTGTAGCCTTTGGCAGCGGCTAGAATAAGTGGCCATTCAAAATACATGGTTTGGCTTTCTCTCCTTGAAGCTGGGAGCAGGTAGATATCACTGGATGCTTTCAAAAGAAGCTCCAAGAAAACAATTGCTGAAAGTGGTCCTGGAGGAGGAGGCAAATCCTCTCAAGTATGAAGTAGATATGAAAGAGATACCATGAGTTAAACTCTGGTGAAGTTGCTAAACTGCAGGAACAAAGAAGATTTACTACTAGTTCCAGAGGGGAAAAAATAGGACTTTGAAAAGGGAAGAGATTCATAACATAACACTGAATCTATCAACAGTACTGAAAAATAAGCAATTGTAAAATACTGTCACAATGTTTTATAGTTGTATCTCAGAAGTATCTCACAAGTAACACATTTGGCATATTTTATTTTTAAAAGCAGGTCACTAGGTCTGGCCTACACACAAGAAGAGGGGATTACACAGGGGCACAAACACTAGGAAGCAAGAATCATTGGTGGTCACTTTAAAGATGATTACCGCAAGCACCTATGAGAATTAAATTTAGTGCCCAGTTTCTAGACATTCTTGGGACACTGGATCCATAGGAAATGAGGGAAGAAGTCAGCTGTTAAATAAACATCTATAGAAACTATATAGACCTACAAATAAATCAAGAGAAGAATATTCTGGCATACTTCATAGAGTCAATTTTCATATTGATTGGAAGATCTAGTTTCATTACATGCATATATAAATCCAATTAATAGTTTAACTTTTTATCATTAATTGATTTCTTGAGGTTATTTCAAATATATTTTTATCATGACCTTTCCCAAATCATCTTCTTCTATCTAAAAGACTTGTACTATGGTTTCTTGAGATTTGTAAATTTTTTCAGTCCTCCATGAGTGTATTTTTATGTTATGACAAGTGTGTTTATAAATGAGTGTGCTTGATCAGAAAAGTTATACTTCACTAGTTACCCTATTCCTGTATGCTATCTACTTTAAAATACAATTTGGAATTTAAACATTCAAAATGGAGAACAGATTTGTTAAATTAGCACAGTCTGTTTTGTTACTTTAAACTTATTCAGGTTTCAGGAAATTAGGTGGAATATATCAGTTTAAGATAATTTACAGACGTATACGTATATTTAAGCTTTATTTCTTAAACAGCAACAGTGATAAAAATATTCAAGATATTATCTCTTAAATACGTAATATGGCTGTTATTCCCACATCAATCAAAAAAATTCTCAGTTTCTTATCACATCCAAGGGGTATTATAATTTTCATTTTTATTAACACTTAAGGGAAAACTTTTTGTAAAATCTTATTAAGCATTTGTAGAATACATTATGCTCCCAGATGAATGATTTTACTAAGTAATCTTGAAGACAAACCTCTAAAGAGAATCCCAAAGGAAATATTTGGGATTTACTCTTCAATGAGCAAAATAGGAAAAGAAACATTGTATCCTAATATTAGTACAGATAGATTAGTAATATTAACTCCTGGCAAACTAATGATCAAAAAAGATCCGATCCTTTTAATTTACTTTAAAAAAATATTTGCCGATCTTGTAAGAAAAAAAAAGCCCTTATCTAGAAAACAAATAAATACATTTATCAAGACATCTATCTATAGCCTTATTAATACAATAGACCAATAAAAATGTGTTTTTTAAACACACGTCTATAAATGTGCTTCTCTGCATACATAAAGTACAGTGAGATTCAAAACATGGAATGATTGCAAATCAGAAGAAAGCCTTCAAGATTTTGCTAGAAGCTCTAGAGTTTATAATTATCAGTAGTGCTGTCATATGTTTGCTGAAGATTTTTAAGTCAATGTTGTATATAATTAAATATATATTTTGAAGTTGGAAAAAATCACTTTAGTAATTCACTTTAGGGAGAGAATAGGCTTTTTTTTTTTTTTTTTTTTAGGGAAAAGGCTTTTAAAATTATCTTTTAGTGGCGCCTGTGTGACTCAGTTGGTTGAGCATCGGACTTGAGCTTAGGTCATGATCTCGCAATTCTTGGGTTCCAGCCTCGCGTCCGGCTCTGTGCTTATTATAGCTAGCTCAGAGCCTGGAGCCTGTCTTTGGATTCTGTGTCTCCCTCTCTTTCTGTCCCTCCCCTGCTCGCACGGTCTCTCTCTCTCTCTCTCTCTCTCTCTCTCAAAAAATAAATAAAACATGAAAAACATAAAATAAGCTTATCTTTTATTTACATAGAAGTTTTAGTAGTAATTTAATTTTAATTTAAATGTTTAAAATCTGTTTTCATACATATTTTACAATTATTTGAAATGCATTTTATGCTACTATGTTCTAAGCCCTTTGCTTTCTGATGTAATATTTACATGCTTCTTATCCATAAATTTACATGTATTATCAATATAACCATAATCTGAATTTTATTTTTCATTTTTTTAAAAATTTTTTGGGTTTATTTTTTGAGAGAGAGAGATAGAGTATGAGCGGGGAAGGTGCAGAGAGAGAGAGGGAGACACAGAATCTGAAGCAGTCTCCAGGCTCCAAGCTGTTAGCACAGGGCCCAACGTGGGGCTAGAACTCACAAGTCATGAAATCATGACCTGAGCTGAAGGTGGCTGCTTAACCAACTGAGCCACCCAGGCCCCCCTATTTTTCTTGCTTCTTAATGGAAACACTATCTGATTGAATACCAGAAATATTTGATTATGATCTATCTAGTTTTAGCCAAATCCACTTACAAAAATAGATCTAGATTGCCAATTTCAAAAGCATTAGCTGTTATGGCCTTACAGCTAGATTAAATCTGGTCTTTGAATTGTTTTAAAATATATTTTTAAAAAGCAATAATTCAATAAAAATTAAAAAAAGCAATAATTCACAGAGGAGGTCTGAATATCCTTATAGGTCTTTATGTTATATGTTATAAGCACTTTGGTGATTTTGGATAGTCACACATGTAGTGACAGATAGTAAGTTAGGCATAGGGGCTGCTCACCAATCCCATTTGTACATGCATTCTTGATTTTTTTTGCCCCCAAAGCCTAATCCAACTCTTCTACCTCTGTAAAGCCAAAAGCTGCTACAGTGTCTGTGGTGCTACTGCATCTCAACAATGAAATTTGGTCCAGGAATGTTTTCTCTTTTACAAATGATAAGAAACTGGGGGACCTGGGTGGTTCAGTTGGTTGAGCACCAACTTCAGCTCAGATCATGACCTCACAGTTCTTGAGTTCAAGCCCCACGTCGGGCTCTGCGCTGACAGCTCAGAGCCTGGAGCCTGCTTCGGAT
Organism: Cryptoprocta ferox; assembly: GCA_028646485.1. NCBI lineage: Eukaryota > Metazoa > Chordata > Mammalia > Carnivora > Eupleridae > Cryptoprocta > Cryptoprocta ferox. The sequence goes on from CM053570.1 coordinate 15,928,024, forward strand.
CCTGTGTGTCTCTCTCTCCACACCTCCCCTGTTTGTGCTCTCTCTCTCAAAAATAAAATAAAAACATAAAAAAATGTTAAAAACAAACAAATGATAAGAAACTAATTACTAAATTCTACATCTGAAAGTAATGTTACACTGTATGTTAATTAACTGGAATTTAGATAAAAATTTGAAAAAATTAATCAGTTGGAGATCAGAACAAGAGTTTTGGAATGTGGCATAAACTAAACTTGTATACATTCTGGACATATAGAAAAATGAGATGAACATGTAGAGATGAATTCCATCAAATATTGGTTGTTTTTACTGATAGTTGAGTGTTATGGAGGAGCTAAATAGCTAAATGATAATTGTTAGTTGTTACTAACATATGTAATATTAATAACAGAATACTTAGAGGTTCTCAGGTAGAGAAGAGATGAAAAAGAGGTAGTATTTGAGGACTTACATGATAAATTCCTAAATTATTTTGCTTAAAATTTAGAAAAAATATGAGATTAAAATGATTTACTTAGGAAAGATGTGAAATGCTCTTTTTAAGGAAACATTAAGCAAATATCTGGCATTAATAAAATGGGAAACAAAAACCTTAAATTAAAAATCTGATCCTTTGAATAAATAGATCAATGAACTTAAAGAACAAGTAGGAGCAATATATATATGTTCATATATATATATATATATAATATTAGAAATGTGAATTGGGTAAGCTATAAGAAAGAGATCAAATATTATGCTAAACAAATTAGAAAACTTAAAGGAAACTGCTGATATCTTAGCAAATTATACACAAAGGAGTATGACATAAGATACTAGTACACTTAAATAAGCTAACTATATCTGAAAATAAAAATATGCAAGACTAATCTTTTAAATAAGCATTTGGAACAGATATGTCTAAAACTGACTTCCAACTCTCTGGTAGAGAATGGATAATTCAACAATATTGCAAAGATCCAGAACAGAAGCATAGGCAAAGCTCTCCATTCAATATTAGAAAACCAATATATAACTTTAATAGTGCAACTTATAATACTCAACAAGGAAAAATGATTATATTTTGCTAATGACTATGAATGTAAATATTTTCATTAAACATAAGCAAATAATTTACAAAACAATAGTCTATTATTTTATTAGGATAAGCTTCTAAGATAAGACCCCAAATGAATGTTTATTTCTTTTGTATTAAATGGTGCAGTACAAATGGGTCCTCTAGTGACACAGCCTAGCAGGACAGTTATGCCCTTCATTGTACGTGCCTTTCAGGATTTACCATTGATTGCTATTTGCAGGCATTGGAACAAAGAGAACTTCAAGGACAAGAATCTTGGTTTTTTTAATGAGGTCAACTAAAAGCTAAACATGTCATTTTTTCATAGTTCATTACCCTGAATTCTGCCATAAAAACACAATTAGCTGAGGGAGGCATAAAAAACTGTAGTGTTTGGTCCAATAGCTAATTGTGCAACTTCAACTATGGACTCTATTACTAAAAAAACAAAAACAAAAACAAAACAAAAGAAACAAAGTAGATACTAAATACTGTGAAACTCATTTTGTCATGAAAACTGAGTAAACTTTATTCTAAAAATACAAAGCAGTTTTAAAATCCATTAAAATTATGCACTGCACCCTTAAAGTGACTAGGGAACACTTAAGCCATGTTGATTTCATGACCAAGCATCTCATATGGATCCTTAGTGTCAAAAGCAATCTTATTATATTTTACTAAACCATCTACTCTCTGCTGTCTTAGATAACTATTTTGTAGTTTCTACTATCTTCAAAAACCTCTAACATTCTTCTTTCATTTCAAATATCAATAAACTGGGTCTTTATCTCATGGAAAAAATACAGGAGAAGGGAATTTTCTCATCCTTTGCCAGCCATCCCTCAACTATGTGCAACTGTATGATATGGGCTGCATTCTTTTCTCATTACAGTATATAAACTGATCATCCTCCTACTGAAGGGCAGCAACTTGATTTGCCTTGAGGACTTAGTTCTTTCCATGATAATCTTATTATCCTATATCATCACAAATACTTCTCTAGAGGATCAGTTCCAACAGCAAGGAAGCATAGTATTTTCGTTTTGCTGCTAACTAAATAAATCTTCTCTTTAACCCAATTGCTTTTAGTTAAACTTCTCCCTTCTCCTTTAGAGCAAAACTTCTCTAAATTGGTCTGTACTTCTTCACTTGACTCTTGAACCAACGTGGTCAAGCTCTAGAGTCAACCTTTAGGCTAGTGAGTCACCTAGGATCTCATCATTGTTTAATCTGACAACCAAATGTCAGTCTTCATTTTTGTTAAATTCTCAGCAGCATTTGATGTGGTGGATCACTCCTTCTATTTTATTTTATTTTATTATTTTATTTTATTTTTTAATGTTTATTTATTTTATTTTTTTTTTTTTGAGAGAGAGAGACAGAGTGTTAGTGGGGAGGGTCAGAGAGAGAGGAAGACACAGAATATGAAGTAGGCTCCAGGCTCTGAGCTGTCAGCACAGAGCCCAACATGGGGCTCGAACTCAAAAACTGAGATCATGACCTGAGCCGAAGTCAGCTGTTCAACTGACTGAAACACCCAGGCACCTCTCATTTCTTCGATTTTAAAACACTCTTCATTTGGCTTTTGGATTTCCATTCTTTCCTGATTTTTCTTATAGCCACTGAATATTCCAACTTATTCTTCTATGTCTAATTCTTCTTTTAACTACTTTATAGTGCTTTTCTTTGTAATTCTGTGTCCTGCTGTCTTTTCTATCTATATTTATTCCTTGGATAATTTCATCCAGTCCCATGGTTTTAAATATTATCTATACAGGACTACTCCAGATCTGAATCTCTCTGAATTCCAGACTTGTACATACAACTGCCTATCCAATAACTACTCTTGGATTTCTAGTAGGTTACTTTACAATTTTCTCCAACACTATTCTTCACCGGTGTTCCCAAGGCTAGCAAATGGCTTGTTATCTATTTGCTTGGGTTTTGACTGCATCAAAATTTCAAAACAATTCATCATTCCTTTTTTTTTCACCTCCTCAGATCTATCAGCAAATCTTGGTGATCCTATCTTCAAAATCCAATGACTCTCCAATATCTCCATTTTTGCAAACAGAATGTGTTTGCAATGTTTTGGAATATTACAATGGCCTTTTGACATGGCTTCTTGCTTCTATTTTTGCTGGCTCATCATAAAGCAGACAAATTGATCAGATAAAACAGACGTATCAGAATTTTCACTTCCTACAGCTATAATATTTGGGAGCAGACTAAGGCACTATTTTATCAACCAGAAAAAAAAATAGGCAAAATGACAACAACAAAAAAATTACTTAGAAGCATCAAAAATATTTTAAAGTAAGGAAGACAAGATAGTCTAATATTCCATAGAAGTGAAGTACTCATGTCAGTAAATTGTACCTACTTTTCTAAGGGAAGCAGTTACCAATTTTTGGTGTGAGCAAAAAGCCATTTCACAGGGTGGTGTCTGGGAGATAGGGAAACAAGAAGATATTTTGAATGGTACGTAAAATAAAGAGATGAAATTAGAGACGTAAAGGGATGCAAATAAAAATATAAGGTAAATTAAAGATACTCAAACCAAACCGAATAGAGATAAAAATTTAAAAAAAAAGATACAGGAGAGTACCTGAGAATCAAATATGAAACATTCAAAAATAACTATCCCATACTCATGATTTATTCTGTAGTAACTTCCTAGCATTTTTTGAAGATCACCAGATTCCTCATCATAATTTATAATTCTGAAAGCTAACAACTTTTATCTTGAATGCCAAAAAAATTACAGGACATTGACTATTGTTATTGTTGTCTATTCTGTATAAGATATTTTACTGAATCCAATCAGCTAAATCAATAAATAATTTGTACAAATATTGCCATATCAATTTTTTTTTCTCCTTTTGATGATCCTATGCTTGTATTCCTAGAAAACCTGGCCACCAGTAAAAAAATCATCAATGATTATTAAGAGAATTTGTCAAGGACTGCAATCAAACTAAATATAAAAAAAAATCAACAGCTTATCTTCCAAACTAGCACAATTCATACATTTATTTATAAAGAATGTATTAAGCAATAGTCCATGCTAGGCCAGTTACTATTCCAGGTACTTGCAAAACATCAATGAACAAAATATACAAAGACTCAAGACTCCTTGCAATTTAAATTAGAAAAGTTGGAATCAACAGAAATAATAACAAATAATTACAACATATGCCACAAAGTGATAATTGTTAAAGAAAAAGGAAATTTAGAAGTGGATTAGGATAAATGGAATTTAATGCATTATTACAAGTAGAAGTATAATTGTATCTCTTCCCTACAATTCATTTTCTGCATTCAAATAAAAGAACTTTCTGAAGTGAAATCTGGCTACACCAATTGTTTTTTTCAGAACTCTATTCTGCTCTCAAATTGGCATGACATAAATGATGCTTCATGATTTTGTTCCACTGTACATATTCAGAGTCATCTTAACTACTATCCACAATTCGTGAGGTACTTTGGAAATACTGAACTGCTTCTTTCTCTGTTTGAAATATTCTGTTATCTTTGAGACTAGATAGTTCATTTTTACACCACAACACCCTGCTGAGTTTTATCTTTTCTGAAACCTTTTGTGACCTTTTTCAAAGAGAGTTAATCAATCTCCATTTCACCTATGAGTTATATGTGTATATTAACTTAAACTACTAGACAGCAATCTTATGTTTATATAATATACAGTTATGATGAAACTGCCATTATTATATACAGAGTATATTGTTTTCTTTTCTAGGCAGTGAGCAACTTAAGAACTGGCACACCGTCATTTTTATCATTTCTTATAAGAATAGAAGAATGTTTGGTATATTATAATTATCCAATACATGCTGAATATAATGACAAATAAATAAAAATAATAAAAAATGATTTTAACTAGGGACTATGAGACTGTCTTTTCAAAGGGTCATCTGTATTCAGAGATGGTATGTACTGCAAAGTAAATTTTTTTTTTAGAAAAGTAGATTCTGCAGATCACCATGACACTTTACAGGCTCTAGAAGGTGTGGTATTAGCAAGTAGCAAAACTTCTAAATGAGCAGCCCATATTTATATCACAGATTTTCAATAGCACATAGTATTTATGAATGTAATATTGGAGAGAATCTTAAATTTAATGAGATGTTGACATTAGTTGCAATCTACATTATATATATATATATATTATATATATAATGGATATATATAATTTATTTTTTGTACAAAAATCAAAGGGTTTGATTTGATTAAATGTAAAATCTGGGTATATGATTAAAAAAATATGCTCACAGAATAAAGGCATATACAACCAGACAAATCTTGTGCAAGGATTGAAGTAAATATCCTTATTTTCTCTAGACCATGAGTAACTATTTTTAATTGTTGAGTATCATTTTGTTAATAATTATGTTCCAGATGCCAAAATACAAAAATAAATAAAATGAGAATTATAACATAAAATAATATTTAGTACTGGGAAATGGGATGAGCCTACCATTATTACTATTAATTTTACTTTTAAACTTAGAGTAAGGCAAACAAACAGACAGCACAAGGAATATTATTTGTCTATGAGAGTACAGATATCTAGTATTATATTTTATCCTATAAAGTATGACATATATTTTAAGTGTGAAATTTTGAAGTATATAAAGCATCTCATAAGAATTAAGTAGGATTGGGGTGCCTGGGTGGCTCAATTGGTTAAGCATCCGACTCCTGATTTTGACTCAGGTTATGATCCCATGGTTAGTAGGTACAAGCCCTGTGTCAGGCTTGAATTAATAAAAATAAATAAACTAAAAAAAATTAAGAATTAAATAGAGTTATTTGTTTATGATACATAGCAGTATCATTGGTTATAATATTTTACTTGTGATTTTACTGTAATTTAAAAATTATATTTAATTTTTAAGAGGATTTTTATTTAAAATATTTTTTAAGGGGGCTTGCCTTCAGAATCAATCTATTTTGATAGAAATCTTTTTTTAATGTTTATTAATTTTGAGAGAGAGAGAGTAAGCAGGGGATGGGCAGAGAGAGAGGGAGAGAGAGAATCTCAAGGAGGCTCCATGCTGTCAGCTCGATCTCATGAACTGTGAGATCATGACCTGAGCTGAAATCAAGAGTTGGACACTTAACTGACTGAGCCACCCAAACGCCCCAATAGCAGTCTTTGATGGCTCTGAGATTTGCACTAAAAAAGTCATAAAATTGTGCCAGTTTTGTGATTTTATCTAGCTAAATATAAATTATAAAGAATAGAAAAGAGCTATCAACAATTAACAATTAAAAGTAATTTTAGGGAAAATGAGTTCATATTTTAAGTAAATAAATTAACATAAAGCTAAAACTTATAGAACTGTAAACCATTCTAAAGAATTAATAGAACTGAAATGCTCATCCGTGATGTGTTTTTTAAGTAAAAACTGTTGAACACAGTACAATACGATTAATTATTTTTATATGCCTTATATTATGATTCTATTCACGTACATGTTTTATTCTTTTTATGGTACTTTGGAGGAATTATCTAACACAGTTTTTGTCTTTTGTGGGGTTTATTTTAGTCTCTTGCTTTAATTCCAGTGTAGTTAAAATACAGTGTTATATCAGTTCCAGGTGTACAATATAGTGATTCAATAATTCTATACATTCCCCAGTGCTCATCATGGTTAAGTGTCCTCTTTAATCTCCTTCACCTACTTCACCCATCCCCCCAACTATCTCTCCTCTGGTAACCATCTGTTTATTCTCTGTAGTTAGTTAAGGGTCTGTTTTTGGTTTCACTCCACCCCTCCCCTCGTTCTCTCTCTTTCTCTTTTTTTTCTTTGTTCATTTGTTTTGGTTCTTAAATTTCACTTATGAGTGAAATTATATGGTATTTGTCTTTCTCTCACTGGCTTATTTTGCTTAGCATTGTAGTCTCTAGATCCAACCATGTTGTTGCAAATGACCAGATTTCATTCCTTTTTATGGCTGAATAATCATCTCATTGTGTGTGTGTGTGTGTGTGTGTGTGTGTCTGAGTGTGTGCATACCGGATCTTCTTTATCCATTCATCTATTGATGGACACTTGAGCTGCGTCAATAATTTGGCTAATGAAAATAATGCTTCAATAATCATAGGGGTGCATACACCTTTTCAGATTAGTATTTTCATACTCTTTGAGTAAATAGACACCTAATACACTTTTTGATATCTTAACTGACCTTGTCAGAGGACAAAGTAGGTTGGGTGTCAAATATGCAAAGGAGTTCAGTGAATCCCATCATCAATCATTCCATATACATTATTGTTTAAATAAGAACTTTTCGTTTGTCTAATAAAAAGTAAATATTCTGGAGACGATCTATTCAACAGATAACTTTACAGCAGATTTTCTTTTTTTTTTTTTTTAACTTTATAGTTTATTGTCAGGTTGGTTTCCATATAACACCCAGTGGTCTTCCCCACAACTGCTCTCCTCCATGACCATCACCCCCCTTTACCTTTCCCCCTTCCCCTTCTACCCTCAGTTTGCTTTCAGTATTCAAGAGTCTCTCGTGTTTTGTCTCCCTCTCTCTCCCTAACTCTTTTTCCTCCTTCCCCTCCCCATGGTCCTCCATTAGGTTTCTCCTGTTAGATCTATGAGTGAAAACATATGGTATCTGTCCCTCTCTGCCTGACTTATTTCGCTTAGCATGACACCCTCGAGGTCCATCCAATTTGCTACGAATGGCCAGATTTCATTCTTTCTCATTGCCATGTAGTATTCCATTCTTTCTCATTGCCAAGTATTCCATTGTATAGATGAACCACATCTTCCTAATCCATTCATCAGTTGATGGACA
>CM053570.1:15936417-16038096 GCA_028646485.1 Cryptoprocta ferox
GTCTTCTTTCTGGCGTCTGTTTCTTCTTTCCCCCACTTGCAAATCCAAGTTTTATCCCTTCAGTCCTTCTCAGTTCAATCCATACGGGTGTGGGCGGATTACAGAGCTCCCTGCTTCTCCGCCATCTTGACTGCATCCTACAGCAGATTTTCTTGATAGCTAGCTATGATCAAACCCCAAGAAATGCAGACATAGGTGAGTACATGGAAGAGTAAGGCAATATCCAAAGGCTACAAAAGAAGTATTAGTCTGGAGAATAAAGAGACTTCTACAATGGAGACAATGCATGTATTAATTTCCCAAACCGGTTTTCCTCCTCCAATGTCCATTATGGAGATTCCCTGTTTTTCAAAAGTTCAGGTTTACCACTTTGCTTTTAAGAACAATCTACATTAGTACCTGTTTTCACTCACTGAAGGAAATCTGAAGAGGTTTTTGCTTTTATGGAAGAAGGTAAAAAGCAAAAATAGCATTCAACATTTGTTTTGCAGCAAGCTGCGGTAGTGGTAGCACACACCCCAAACAGCAAAAGTGGCACCGCCAAGCTCCTTCCCTGGCAACTATTCTCAGCATCTTGGCATCAAGCTGCCATCTGGGAGCTGTGTCTGAGAGCATCTGTGCTTTATCTCGATTTATTTTGTGCATCCATTAGCAAGATGTGTTCTAAGGTACCAGAAAAACCCAAGAGAGGTTATTTTGGGGGTCTGAGAATGCTCAAAAATTTTCAATAGCAGTTAATGGTAACCGTTTCTTTTCTTTACACCATTTCTGCTTACCAACAGTTTTATAGAAACCTCTATTTTGGATAGTGGGGAAAACCTGTTTAACACTCATGTTTCTAATTCTAGGCACAGAATATGGCAAAAGTGACGTATTTAAATATATTGGAGAATGTAAGTTGAATATTGACTGACCTTTATCCTCACTTTGTCTACCAGTAATTGAAGTAATCAGATTTTGTGACTTCTTACCTTCCTTCTTTCTTTTCTCCTCTCTTTCTTCCTCTCTTCTTTCTTTCGTCTTTCTTCTCCGATTCCGATTTCTCTTTCTCCTCCATTTCCTCCTTCTCTTTCTATTTTTTTTCTTCTTTTCAGATGATTCATCAATTTTCAAAGATGTCTAGATGGCCAAGTTATTCTTTCTATTCAACAGACATTTATCTGTACACCTCCATGTAGGTCATCTGCTTGAGGTGCTATAGTTTATGAAAGATCAATAACTGTGAAGTGTACATTCTTACTATTTTAGAATTAAAATATTTAGGGTTTGTTTCCATTAGTATAAGTGACAGAAATTTCATTTATTTAAAATTGAGATATTATGGGGCACCTGGGTGGCTCAGTCGGTTAAGCGTCCAACTTCGGCCCAGGTCATGATCTTACGGTTTGTGAGTTTGAGCCCCGCATCAGGCTTTGTGCTGACAGCTCAGAGCCTGGAGCCTGCTTTGGATTCTGTGTCTCCCTCTCTCTCTGCCCCTCCCCTACTCGTGCTCTGTCTCTCTCTCTCTCAAAAATAAACATTAAAATATTTTTAATTGAGATATTATATTGCAGATTCTAAGTATATCAAAATTTTGGTTAAATAAATATTTTAATATATATTTGCGGAATAACTTACATGAAATATGCTACAAATGGGTGGACATTGAGTGATGTTTAATTATTTAGAAAAAGGTAATGATTATTAAAGCATTATTTATATATTTATAAGAAATGTAACAAATAAGCATCCTCAAAAATATAACTGTGAAAGTTAAAACTATTTGTGGATGGAGACAAATTTTACTATTTGTAAATTCATGCCATTGACCCTTTTTAGCAATTTTTAAATTCATTGTACTATGCATATACGAAAATGTCTCTGAAACATGAAAGCTACTGGCAGCATCACTGCTTTATTTCAGCACAAAGCCTGATACGGGGCTCGAACTCACAAACAGTGAGATCATGACCTGAGCCGAAGTCGATGCTTAACCGACTGAATCACCTAGGTGCCCCTATTTTTTTTTTTTCAATTTTAAAATGAGATAATTGTATTATCCTCTGAAATGATGGCTTAAGGAATCAATTTTATCTTGTCACTTTCCTAAGGAAGCTGCAGTAGGAGAAAATTACTTTAGAATAGAAATATTCAGACATTCTTCCAGTAGAGTGTAGTATGTCACATTTATAGCCCTTTATTTTAGGGCATGTGAAATCTTCCATGTGCTCTGTAAAACATTTTATACTGTTTAACTTGTGTGACTTGCAATTAATCTCAGTGTAACAGAACAGCAGGAAATATTTCTGAGGTTTAAGAATGTTTTCTTTTCCCAATTTTTCTTAAATATGTAATCTGGACATGCCATGAGAAAATTAGTTTTCCTGAAATTATAATACAATCTTGTTGCAATGCCTGGTACTTTTGTAGCAAGTTGATTTTCTGCATGATTCTTTCAAAGCTATTATTATAGTGAGGTGATCATTTTACTCTGAAAATAAACTGTATTTTCATTGCTGTCATCACCTGTACTCTACTGCCTTATTGGGTATCTTTACCTGCTCTTTGGCCCTTTCAACTGAGCATGTTTCAAAATTTCATTCTCCATTAGTCATATGCTTTAGTCAAATCACTTCTCTGATCCTTGATTTCTTAATGTGTGAAATAGACAAATTATCTCAGTTGATTTCTAATCCTTCTCCCAGCCCTCAAATTATATAAGGTTTTGTTTTGTGTCTGGTCTCCCCAAAGACAGGCTCCTCCTTGTGATTTTCTTCTTGAAATGACACCACTATTTCTTCAGGTATTCACATTTAAATTTTCAAATTTAAATGTTACTTTTTAAAGAAATTTTCTTTTTAAAATTTCCTTTTTTTAATTTATTTACTTATTTTCTCTGCCCCTTCTCTTATTTATTTTCTCTCTGCCCCTTCCCCACATGCATGTGGTGTGGGGAAGGGGCAGAGAGAGAGGGAGAAAAAATTCCAAGGAGGCTCTGCGCTGATGGAAGTCTGGACTTGGGGCTGGAACCCACAAACTGTGAGAACATGACCTGAGCCAAAATCAAGAGTTGAACCCTTAATGGACTGAGCCACCCAGGCACCCTTTAAAGTGTATCCTTTTCTTTCTCCTTACTCCTTCACATAAGAAACGCTTACGTTTTGTTCTTAATGTTAGTTCTCTTCTCCATTCTTTTCTCATTTTTCTCACGTCAGTTTGGATACTCATTCATTTGATCCTAATTCCTGGCATTGGTTTCAAATTCTTCAAAGGCTCTTCTTCAAATCACCCTTTTCTCAAATCTGCCAGAACACCTGCATTCGTAATCAAATGCACTCCTGACCCCTCTACCTATCGAATTAACTGTAAACAGAATAAAATTCTAGCATTCATGATTCCAGTAACTATCTCCAACTCTAGCTCTATTGCTTACCAAAGTACATACAACACTGCTCCACCTGAACTGAATAATAGACTTTCCTTTAAAAAACATCTCTTGTGGGGTTTTTTTTTGGGGGGGGGGATCTTATTATTTGCTTGATGCTGCTTAGTTGTATTTAGTTTTTTTGCATTATTCTATCTATCTATCTATCATCTATCTATCTTTATCTGTAGAAATTCCGTGCATACGTTATATGCTTTTCTTTCTTCAGAATTTTTTTTCTTGTCTCAACAAAGGACAGTGTATTCATGAAAGTACTATACAGTTGCCATAGTGATTTTGTCATGAAAAGTAAAAGCTGAGGAAAACCTAGAACCAAGTCACTAATTTTTTCATAGAAGAAAACTGAACATCCAATTGCTCAATGATCTAACAAAGTCATTTTTACTTGAAGCAAACCCAGGGCTACAAGAGATATCCCATCTCAAAATATGGAGAAATTTTGTGAAATTATACGGTGATTTGTCTCATTTTGCTGCACTATATACTTCCTGCCTTTATTACTGTCATTATTCTAGTCTTCTTTGAACTATTGTATTTATAGTTTTCTTCTAATAGATTCTCCTTATTGGCAGAGAATGTTTCATTTATCCTTTTTATTCCTCTTTAAAATAGGGAAAGTATATATGAAAGTATCTTTGGCTCATGAAGTCATAACCAAAGATTTCAGTTAACTGAAATACTCATGGACTTACTGATGACACCTATGTCTACATCTACCTATATCTATAGGTGTAGTTATATCTGTATCTATATCTACAGCTGTATATAGCTTAGCTGTATGTATTCTATCTATATGTAGCTCTATATCTACAAATAGTCATCTCTTAAAAATAATAGGAGAACACAGTACCCCTTTTTCCACAAACATTTTAATTTTTTAATGTTTATTATTTTTTGAGAGAGAGAGAGAGAGAGAGAGAGAGAGAATGAGTAGGGGAGGAGCAGAGAGAGAGAGGGAGACACAGAATCCAAAGCAGGCTCCAGGCACTGAGCTGTCAGCACAGAACCTGATGCAAGGTTTGAACTCATGAACTGTGAGATCATAACCTGAGCTGAGTCAGATGCTTAACCAACTGAGCCACCCAGGTAACCCTCCACAAACATTTTAAAAACCATTGAAATGCATGGCTAAGAATTACTTCCTATAGTCATATGTAATTGCAGAATTAATTTAACTCAAGTTCGAAAAACATGACACAAATTATCAAAAAGGCTTGATATTTAATTGAAATATTAGTTAAACATATTTTACCAGTTCTGCATGAAATCAGAATTTGCTCATAGTTAAACTACCTTCTTAGGCCACCTTTGACACTTGAATGTTGCTCAGATATCTAACATTCTGTTTGTCTTAAAGAAGAAAAGTTCTTACCTGTAGGCAAAGTTGCAATTTAACTGAAACAAAACCAAACACAAATATACACACACACACGTGTACATGATCTTCCATACATATGTTGGGGGAGAGATCTAAATTTTCTATTATCTTCCTTTGTGTATATTATAAAACATATAAAATATCTATATGTAACTGATTGTTACACTTTATCCTCTTGCATGCTTAAAGTTTTGATTTTCTTAAATATATATACTGGGCATAACTGGTTGATTGACTGATTTTTGTTTTTATATCTCAAAGAGAAACCTCACATTTGTTAGCCATCACTCCTCAATCCCTCCAACTCACCCCAGCCCTAGGCAGCCTCTAATCTCTACTCTCTGGACATAGATTTGTCTCTTCTGGGCATTTCATATAAATGAATCATGTAATATGTGGTTTTTTGTGACTGAATTCTTTTATCTAGCATAATGTTTTCAAGGTTTATTCATGTCGTAGCATGTGTCCAGACTTTATTCCTTTTTATGGCTGGATAATATTCTACGGATATCCCACATTTTGATCATACATTCATCAACTGATGGACATTTGGGTTGTTTCTACTTTATGGCTGCTAGAGTATTTTTGTACAATTTGTTGTAGACACACTTTTTCATTTCTCTTGGGTATGCACCTAGGAATGGAACACTGCATCATACAGTAACTCTGTGTAGCTGTTTGAGGAACTACCCGAGTGTCTTTCACAGCAGCTGCATCATTGTACAATCTTGCCAACAGTTTATGAAGGTTCTAATTTCTCCACATCTTTGGCAACATCTGTTATTAACTGTCTTTTTACTACAGCCATTCTAATGGTGTCAAGTGGTATCTCATTTGTGGTTTTAATTTGCATTTCCCTGATAGCTAATGATGAACATCTTTTCATGTATTCCTGGCCATGAATCCAAATCTTTTCCACATTTATTAATTGGGTTGTTTGTTTTGCTATTGTTGTTGTTATTGTTGTTGAGTTGTAGAAGCTCTTTATATATTCTGGATATGAATCCCTTCTCAGGTCTCTGATTTGAAATATTTTCTCCCATTCTGTGGATTACCTTTAACTCTGTTGATAGTGTTCTTTGATGCACAAAAATTTTAATTTTGAATTGGTCATTTTATCTATTCTTTTGTTGGCTGTGCTTTTGGTATATCAAATAAACCATTGCCAAGCATGATATCTTGAAAATTTTCTCCTGTTTTCTTTTAGACCTTTGTAGTTTCAGCTCTTAAGTTTAGGTCTTCAATACACTTGAGTTAATTTTTTATGTGGTATCAGGTAAGTTTTTTGTCTTTTTTAAATTGGATTATTTGTCTTTTCATTAAAGAGTTGCAAATTCATTTATTTTTATGCATTTGTAATATGACAGTTTCTTCCTTTGGTTTGTGAATTCCTTAAGGCAGAGCTATCTTCCCAATTTTGGCATATTCAGAGCTTAGCCTGATGATAGGCATAAAGTAGATGCTGAAAAATTATTTACTGAATTGAGTTTATACAAGATTTGAACAATACTAATCATGTTGTTACCTAAGAAAGTATATGGAAGATTATGCATTCCATCTATTTTGTTCATTTAATAATATTCAGGTTTGAAATCACCTAAAGGGCCTGCCTTTATTGCAATTCCTTGATGTTTTTCAGTCTCATTTGGTGGGTAAATTTCTCTTGCCAGCCCAATCCAAGCCTAAATCATGTTTGCTCCTTTTTCTTTCCTTAGAAGTCTTTATTGTCAACCTCCTTTTCTTTTCAGTAGTCCTAAACCAGCATACATGGGTAAAGAAGTATCTAATTCAGGTAAAGTGAACCACATGTGTATAAGGACATGCCCTATGACAACCTGGAGAACATCTTAACTAATGGATAGCCATACAGGTACCCACACATAGCCTTCGGTTTTTAAAGGCTTGGTCTTCTAAATTTGGATGTTTATGAGAAATGGCTCAACTTTTAATGAATTCTAAACAAACGCCCAGGAGGACAACAGTTTGCAAATTTGTCCGTATCAGCATTTATTATATATATGAGTGTGTGTATGTTAGTCTGTATTTATCTTATATACTTACATTTAATACTTACTTTATACAATATATTTACATTATTCATATATATTATTTAATGTATACTTATACACACACACACACACACATATATATCCTTTCATAGACATTTCTGGAGAGAGATCTAAATTTTTTATTATCTTTGTGTAGATTACAAACTATAGATAAACCTGCATATGTAACTGATTGATATATTTTATAATCTGGGATGGTTAAATATATTTGATTTTTAAAGATATATATCCTGGGCATGACTCTATATTAATTGACATTTTTGAGAACGTGCATATTGAGTAAGATTGCTGAGAACTGCTCAGAGTTAAAAACAAAAGAAAAACAAACAAACAAAAAACACTCATCCAAGAGAAACAGCAATAGGTGAAAAGAATTTGAAGCAGGGAGACATTTTTAAACAATGAAAAGCAAGGAACATTTTTAAACAATGAACAAAGCTAGGAAAAGGTAATCATTTTTATTAAAAGAAGAATATACATGCTTGGTGGAGAATGATAATGAAAATATCCTTGGCCTATCTTTGAGTGTGTCTTGCTATTTCACTTCACGTACCAGGATTCAGCGGGAAGTTAGAGGTTGACTCTGACTATACAATGACATCAATACATTCAATTAAATGGAAAAAAAAGTCACCTTATTGAGAAAAAAAATAACATCACTCAAATTGGTCATTTTTCATTGTGTAGGAAAAGTATTGAGATAATTAGCTGAAATTCCCAAGTAAACAAAATACTCCATCATTGTGAAGGCATCATCAGTGTAAGTAAAATATCAACTGGACAAATTAGTCTCTCATATCAACACTGGACTTTGCAATTCTGGCACTTACAAGATAAGTGACTTTTACTAAGCCATTTATGTTCTCTGAAATTCAGTTACCTCATTTTAAAAATAAAATGTCTAATTCAAAGAGTAGCTGTACATTTAAAGTGAAATAGAATGACTTTAAGTGAACACAAAATATATCATGAAGTAGAAACTCCTTTTTACCTCTTCCAGGCCAAGACCTCTTAGTCAGATATATGATTTGATTAAATCATGTGATATTGCTATGGCTTTTAAATTTTACTCTCTATGCCAATGGATAGTATCTAAGGAATCAAGACAAGTACTGCCTGATAGAAAACAATCTAATTTGATCCTGGGATTTAGAGTGAATTAAATACACTTTATATGATTCGTCTAATTCACATAGTACATCAATTATCTCATTGTGGTTAACATAAAAAAGTTATATAAACACATACATTTTTTAAAGTCTCTGATGAGAATTATGTATATTAATTTTACTGCACTGGAACATGCATGCTATATTTTATGTGTTGGGGCAGTTCTAAGATGTAGGGGATACAATAACAAATCATTATGCTTGTGCTATTACATGGCAAGGAATAATGGTCCAAACTTACTGGGAGTTACACTACCATGTTACACAAAAAAGCCATGAGGCAGGTAAATGGAGGTTACACGGGGTGGGTGGGTGTAGAGAGGACCATTGCACAAGTCAGGGTTGTCACTAGCCTATGTGGTGTCTTTGTGTGAGAAAAGGATATCTCTTACTCCAGCTACATTCCCAAGCCACAGAGTAAGGCTGATGAGTTGAGTGACAACTAGATTCAATCCGAACTGTCCCCTTGGTTAGAGTGTTAGCACAATACATACAAAGTACAACAGCTTTGTGGCCCTAGATCAGGGATTATAACACAGTTTTATTTTGGTAACAACATTAAAGAGTTTCACCACTGTGCTAACTAGCAATATAGCGTACAGAATGTACACACTGGGTGGTGACAGAGTGTGAGCAGTGATGGCAGCACTGTCACTCTACACTCTCAGCTTTGGTAAAGCCTTATTTTTTATTTAGCTCCTCCTTTGAATAAGATAATGCGTTTCCTATCAGTCTAGCTCCAGGAAAATTTTGATCCAGGCAAACCATTCCCCTGCCCCTCTTGGTTCCTGCCTGAGTCCACTGATTGCCTGATGATTCACATTCTGTTCATATCTCATTCATTGAATTTATGGTTTTCAAATTACTTTTTCCTACCTAAATCTCTCCTCAAAATATTTAATATGAATCGTCAAATTATTGTGAAGAACAGTCAGTTCATAGTCCCACTGATTTCTCTGCTTCCCTGCTCTCGGGTACCTCTGGGACATCACTAGGGCACCACAGACGAAACAGGCCACTCCAGAACTGTCAAGATCTTTTTCTTTGTTCCACAAAAGATACATCTATCTCCCATTTCTCCTGGGAGATCTAAAAAAATATATTTAAACCCAAGGGTTAATGGCCTCCCGCTACCTATGCACTACTTTGAGAAAAAGTTTCTAACACCTTACCCTAAAAGAATAAATCTAGTGCCATGGGGGGAAAATCATATTTTATCCTTTCACTCACCATAAGGAGCTGATTCTGCTCCCAATTAGAAGTGGTTTTCCTTGATCCTGTTCTAACGACCTTAGTAAAACACTGAGGACTGTGATCAATCAAGTTAGATAATATCTTCAGGTTTGAATTTCCATATACACAGTGGATTTAATGTTTTGTATCTAGCAGGGCTATTATAAGACCTGAATATATTATATGTCAGAAGCCTAGTGCAAGCCTATCAGGAAAAAGTAGTAATTATTATAGGAAAGTAACAAGGATGAGCACATTAAATATCCTTTCCTTTGGAGTTCAAAATTCTCCTCATGAACTAAAAGTGCATGCTTTGGATAGGAAACTCATGGACAGAAGTCAAGATACCCATTGACTTCAAGACTGCCACTTTACCCAAGATCCATGAAGCCTTCTAATTAAGAAAACATTTTGTTGAGACTTGAGGAGGCGGCAGTGGTATGGGAATATTTTTACAAATTTTTAGGCAGGTATGACTTTAGAAGAAATACAAGTTAAGAAAGTACATGTATTAGAAGCTAACCTCCAAAATTCATGACCCTTTCAGAAAACTATGCTTTTTACAAGACAGTGCTCTCTTATGGAAAATAAAAGTACCTTCACTAGCACAAGAGTAAATAATACTTTGGCAATAAGAAGAATCATTAATCATTACTATCCCTTTTCTCTAACCTCATAATATGTTTCTCTAACATATGTTTCCCAAAGTTCAGGTAAAATGCCTTTCAAGTAATTCATTCATTCCAAAGCCAAAAATGATGTAAACATTTTACTCTGTCTTCCTGGATATGATAGGAACCAGAAGCTCTTCTATAACTTAAATTTGGCAAGTTTTGTTTTATTTTCACTGACATTATAATGTTGACACAATCAAATTCATATCTGGGAATGACTGAACTACTTTTAGGTAGTGCAAATATTGCCTTCCATGAAGTATAAGTAATAGACATTTTATTTTCCAACCTCTACTAACAGAAAGTGAGCCATTATTTTAATTTCTAGTGGAATGTTAGCAAGAAAATCCTGAGTACATTAACCAAAAACTTCTGTCTTTGTTTTGATTGCCTTTTCTTTATATATAACTAATAGAACATATAGATTGGTTTCTACTTGTGTGCTTTAGAAAAAAATTACTCACATATATACACAGAGAGAGGGGGGTGGAGTTTGCTAGCCTATTAACTGCCCTTTGATGTAGTTATATAGTACTCTGCAAATTTTTTTAGAGTCATGTTCTTTTGATTGTGGATAGATGTATATTAGTGAATTGAAAACAGAGGCATTTGTAAGGAGACAATCCAAAAGTGGTTTATGAGCTGCCAGCAATTTGAAGTAACTAGGCAATTGGGAAGCAGACCTATGTGTTGCAGGAACACAGTGCAGAATTACAAAACAGAACTGAGTTGAGAGGCCTAATTCTAGTCCTGGTTTTACTGTGATCCCCTGGTATTCCCATTACTCTTATGTTACACTTTTGGGTAGCAGTCCCATAGTTCTTAGATTTCTACTCTGTTTTTTTCAATCATTATTTCTGACTGTTTAGTTTGGGAAACTTCTACTGAGATATCCTCAAGCTCGGAGATTCTTTTTCTTTCTTTCTTTCTTTCTTTCTTTCTTTCTTTCTTTCTTTCTTTCTGAGAGAGAGAGAGAGAGAGAGAGAGAGAGAGAGGAAAAGCACATGTGTAGGGAGGGGCAGAGGGAAAGGGAGAGAGCAAATCGTAAGCAGCCTCCATGTCCAGCATGGAGCCAACATGGGAATCAATCTCATGACAATGAAGTCATGACCTGAACTGAAATCAAGAGTCAGTTGCCTAATCTACTGAGCCACCCAGGTGCCCCCTCTGAGATCTCTTCCTTATCTATATGCAACCTACTAATAAATAATAAGCCCATCAAAGACATTCTCTGCTGTTGCAGTATTTTTGATACCTGCTACTTTTTGGTTCCTTAGAATTTCCATCTCTCTGCGTACATCACTCATCTGGTCTTTTATGCAATGTGATTTAACCGTTAGAGCCCTTTGCATATGTATTAATCGTTGTTATTTTAAACTCCTGGTGTGGTTAAGTCCAACATCCCTGCCATCTGAGCCTGCTCCTGATGCTTGCTGTGTCCCTTCCAACGGTGTTTTTTTGCCTTTTAGCAGGTCTTGTAATTTTTTTTCTTTATTGAACATGATTACTGGTAAAAGGAACTGCTACAAATAGATCTTTAGTAACATGGAAATGAGGTATGGGCAGGAGACGCATTCTGTAGTCTAGGAGTAGGTGTCATTCTTAGAGTGACAATCCTTGGATTGTAAACATCACAGTTCTTCTCTGTTCCTTCCCCTACTCCTTTAGGTGGGATCAGATGGCCTTGTAGATGGCTAGATCCAGCTGGAGTTGGGTATTTCCCTTTCCTTATGTGGGTTACATTCTGATAATACCCCAGTAGAGAGGTTGTGGTTAATTAACTTCTCATGGCAGCCTTTGTTAGAACAATGTGTTATGGCATTATTTCTAAATGGTTCTTTTTCCTCTCAACCTGCCAGAAGCAAAGACTTGGTTAAACTCGCGGAGGTAAAACTCACTGTAACTGGGTCATGCAGGAATTTTTAGCTCTTGGACTGTCTACATTGAGGCTCCTTCCATTCAGTTGTGGTCCAGGTCTCCCCATTCCAGCAGTGGGTCCCATGAAGATTGCAGCTTGTGAGTATCTGCTCCCATAAGCTGTGATTCTGTGTTCACTCCAATTTTGGAGGCAGTGTTTTGCCCTATGACGTCTCTTAAGGATCTAAGAAGAGTGGTTGATTTTTCAGTTTGCTCAGCTTTTAACTTGTAGTTAGAACAGGGTGGGTGGTGGCTTCCAAGCTTCTTCAGTACAGACAGGAGACTGGAAGGCCAAATATTCTCTAGAGTCTCAACTGCCTCATCAGTACAATGATGGTTCAGTAACCCACTTGGTCACTAAAGTGTTTTACACTCTGACTGAGGTTAATGGAGATGGAAAGCTCTTCACAGAAAGCTAGAGGACTGCTATTTTGTTTGTATCTTTTTTTCTGCCTAGCCAAGAATTCCTCAAAACTGAACAGTTCACAAATTCGTTTCACTTTCAATACAAATTATTTCTTCATTTGTTTCTACAGTAAATATTTGCAGGCAGCCAAAATTTTGCTTGTCTCTCAAACCAGAGAGGTTTGTAATTCTACTGCTTATATTTATTCAACTTGTTTTACAGCTGTATGGAGCTAGATATAATAACCTACATTTGCTTAGCACTTTACAAAGTAAAAGGTGCTCGCTAAGGGCTGGGGAGCAACAGAAATGATGGAAGCCCAACATATTTGGTAAACATTTTTTTTTACCATACTTCTTTGACTTAACCATAGCTTACAGATAATTTAAATGCAATATTTACATCAAACTTCATGTCAACTACAGTGTTGGAATGTGAACTATACACTGATTAGGAAAAGTTGAGTAGTGTAGATAATTTTTTTTGAAGTTTATTTATTTATTTTGAGAGACAGCGTTAGCAGGGGAGGGACAAAAAGAGAAGGAGAGAAAGAGTCCCAAGCAGACTCTCTACTATCAGCACAGACCCTGACACAGGGCTCCATTTCACCAACCCTGAGATCATGACCTGTGCCAAAATCAAGAGTCAGATACTCATCACCTGGGTGGCTCAATTGATTAAGCATATGACTTCAGCTCAGGCCATGATCTCACAGTTCATGAGCCTGAACCTCATGTTGGGCTCTGTGCTGACAGCTCAGAGCCTGGAGCCCACTTCAAATTCTGTGTGTCTCTCTCTTTCCCTCCCCTGTTTGTTTTCTCTCTCTCTCTCAAAAATAAATGAAATAAAACATTTTTTAAAAAAGTTGTACACTTAACCAACTGAGACACCCAGTCACCCCTAATTTGTTTTAAGTTAAACCTACGTGGAGTTTATAACGAGGCAATTCTTTCTCTTGCCAATATGCATTAGGTAGATTGAGATACACTTTGAAGTTAAACCACTCCTTATTCAAAGAAATATGCTTAAATATGCAATCTGAGACACCTAATATTTCTATAATCTTCAATATGTTGCAAACATTATTGACTCAGTTTCTCCACCTATGTTCCATCACTGCTTATCCGTACATTGACTTATATTTCTGTGCTCCCCTAATTAGAGTAGATCATAAAAAAATATATGTGTATGCTTCTAATGATGTCCAAATAGTTCTAAGTTAATAATACATGTTTGTGTGCCTGCTATATTTGGGTGGATGCCATGAAAGTGAATTTATTTAACCATTATTAATGAATTTTGTTAAATCTCACAATTTATGGTTTAATGATGTTTCTTTTCCACAAGAGATTTCTACAGCAAAAATACAAAGGTAAAATAATTTATTTTCAATGAGACAGACTGACTTTATAGGTTAATGTGCTTTCATTTTGAATGTAAACTCTATCATTTTAGTCAATTAACTTTTTGTCCTTTGTTCAAAGTTCAGAAATGATAAGAAGTTACTTTTGTTACTTTATCCAATCTGAGAATTTCTATGAAGTTGTAATTACTGTATTGAGAATTTTAGATTTATTGCACTTTGCCAGTCTTGAAGAGGCAACATGTATCCAGTACAAGTGGAATTTTCTGTAATGGATTTTATCTGGCGGTCAAGACCTTTTTAAAGTAATAGAACTAAGGTCTTACTGTTCATCTGATACAAATAACTGCACTGAAAGGAAAGGAGTTTTGATTAATATTCTTTTACAAATGCAGTAAGATTGTGCTTCTGCAGTAAGTGCAAAAGCTAAAGATGGAGTCTGGTTGCAACTGCAATGAGAATTTAGCACATACCCTAATTCAGAAATTCCACATTTCACATGTATTTCAACTGATTCTTAACTGGTTTGTTGCCCCTAAAATTCACTGTTAATCACATAGACATATTGATTATTTGAATTACTATTATGCATCTGAAAGACAGATTTGAAAGATTGTATTGGGACCCAGACTCCTGTACTTGGCATGAATGGATAAAAATCTGTTTTTCAGACTCTAAACTTTTTCCTTCTGGTCTTCCCAAAGTGACCTATTCTGATTTGACTCACTGAAAATGCCATACCCATTTCTCTCTAGTTACTTAAATATCAATCTTCCTTCCAAATTCAGCTTAAGTTTGTCCTATCCTCTATAATTCTTTGTTTGTGACCCCAAACCATACTGAACTCCATTATTCCTCATCTTGAACAATCATTTGGCATTTATTTTAAACACCCTTAGATTTTTAGAATGCAGTAAAGCCTATATGTACTTGTTGGTAACCTCAGGTCTATCGTTAATATTACCAGTGGGGTAAATAATCCAAGTTATTAAAAATGCACCATGCAATAGAAGAAATAGTATTTAAGACTCTTTGTCTCCCTTGTTTAAATTTAAAAATGATATTTTTTCATAATAATAACATTATTATAAGTGTAGCTATAAGAAGCGGAGTCAAACAAATCACTAGTGCTTACTAGAGAAGAGTGTATAGGCAGCTAGGCAACAAGAATATTAAATTAATATCATTAATGAAGGCTTCAGTTCCTATGAGTTCAATAATTAACATAAACACATTTAAAGTGACTCTGAGGAGCATGGTTCCTGAGCATAATGAAAACAAGCTGTAATAAATAAATATTTTAAAATATAATATGTACAGCAGGATTGTCAGCTATTTTAAGAACAGGGATAGGATGGTTCAGTGTATACCTTGCTTGCTTTTTGTTTATTTTTGTCATTATATTTAATGTATCCTTGACTAAATAAAGATGAAAAAGCGTATCAGTCTTGAAAAATAATTTTTTCATAGAAATAACACAAATTATTAATTCAGTATAATTTATAAGATAAAATCTTATAAATCTTATGAAGATAAAAGTTGCTTGGAAAGGTCAAAATGACTTTGCTATCAATAACATTTTATTAATAACAATAATATAAATAAAATATATAAGTAAAATAAATAAGTAAAATATATTTTAAATTTTATAATGAAATATAACTTTTAAAACTCAAAGTATTTTTAAAGGATTTTTTAAATATTCAGAAACTATTTCATAAATGTTAATAACTCTGCTTTGCTTTGTGAAGTATATGAGAAACAAGTAACATTTCATATAGTCCATCTTACAAAGCTTTAGAGATGAACATAATACTTTCATGCCATTACATGATACCTTAGGGATTATGAGGAATGTAACTGAACTCGTGGTCAAGAGCAGTTGCAGGAGAATGATGAAATGTGACACATATCATCAGATGACAAGAACATTCCAGTTTAAATGAACAGTTTAAACAAATGCAGAGAGGCCAAAGCAAACACATAATATGTGGTCAAAATATGAGATGTTTAAAACAATATTTGTCATAATTAGGAAAAAGCCCAAATAGAAAGACTGTTACATCCAGGGAGCAGTATTTTAACATATTGAAATAAATAGTGGAGAGCTTTTATAGGTTGTGAACAGTGAATGTTAGGAAAGTGATATTCTAGAAACCTTAGATTTGACATGCACATATAAATTAGATTATAATGGAAGGGGAATCTCGAAGACAATGAGATTATCAAGGAAAACAATCCAAAATGGAAATGTTGGGGTCTGGGATGGAATCAATATGATGAAGAAAGTATTCCAAGAATAAAAATATTTCAAAGAATAAAATGCATGACTTTGATGACAATTAAATAGAATTGTTACTGTAGAACAGTGACGAAAAAGAGTAATTATTTGAAAGCCTAAACATATCAAATGAAAATCAAATTTTCCCTTGGTGGTTATTTTGTGAAACAAAAAGATCATCTATGTTGCAGACATTAAATTGGAAAGTTTCAAGTGACTATTGGATAACCAATAAAAATGACATAAAAGAGGTGAATTTTAGTTATTGAAGTGCATTTTATACAGTTTGATGAAAATTATAAGAAAGACCTATGGGAAACTGTAGTAATTTTGGAGTAATTTTCAGGTGATTTTATTTAGGGAGAAAAAAGTATAAAAGAAGATATATAGTACCCTAGCTTTTTTTTGTAAGAAAGAAGTGAAAAAAGAAAATAGACCTATATCTGCTTATCATTATGAAAAGGAACACTGGGACAAATCATAAAATTTTGAAGTTTATCCATACAAAGAATAAGGTATGTGTGGGATAAATAGGGACAGAAGAGGGAGTGACAAAATAAACCTTTTTACACAATTTTCACTTTGAAAACACTGTGTTAATACTGTGTATAAAAATAAATTAAATCAGTAATACTGGGAATGAATGGAAAAATTCAAACTAAAAGCAAACTAAAACAAATGACCCTAAATATATTTCAAATGAATACTTTAACCACAAAGAAAGAAAATGTGGAAGGGAAAAAAGTAAGAAGGAAAGAAAATAAGAAAAGAATAAAACTTATGCAGATAGCTTAGGAACATATATATAAATTGATTATATACTCTGAGTCTTGGGTGTGGTGGGCTGTGGGGATTAAGGAACAAAGTGCAAAGAAATTCTGAAGTCTTTTTAGTAGATATATTTATGGTAGTGGTAAATGGAGATTCAATTGTGAAACCAATTTTAGTGAAATGTAGGATCAATCAAATGAATAAATGTGCTGATGGTGGTGGCTGGAATTCTCAGTTTTCAGAGTGTAAGAAAGAAGAGGCCTCATCAGACATCTGTAGAGTAAATTGGTCCCAAAATGCAGGTTTCATAATTTTGGGTCTCTTTGTTCTTCAGGCCTTGGCCCAATAATTCTTTTATTTTTTTTCAATTATTTTACATTTATTCATTTTTGAGAGACAGAGTGCAAGCAGGGAGGGGCATAGAGAGAGGGAGACACAGAATCCAAAGCAGGCTGCAGGCTCTGAGCTATCAGCTGTCAGAACCCAACATGGTGCTCAAACTCATAAACTGTGAGATCATGACCTGAGACGAAGTCAGATGCTTAACCGACTGAACCACCCAGGTGCACCCCAATAATTCTTTATCTTATCATTAACTCTCCAATGCCTTCAAACATTTTTTTTTCTTTTTCAATTTAATCCAAATTTTCTGGTCATACCCTGCAAGATTTTTTATCCACTACTAGAAGGAAAGCATTTATATATCATATATATGATCTATATATAAAGTATATTTTATGTATACCAGTACATCCTATTGGTTCTGTTTCTCTGGAGAATCCTGAATAATGCACATGAATACATAGTTTATGCAGTACTGTAATGAAAAAAATATTTGAAAATGCACAATAGATAAGTGTATGAGAGCTTCTATTTTATTTAGAAGCAAAAATGGAAAATCTACATTGCAAGAGTGCCTCATAACTCATTTCTCGCACTTTGATCTCATTCTATAGTTACTCCTTTGGGAGCTCATCCAGTCATATGGCTTAATATATTTTCTGACAACTATCAAATTTATATCGGTAGCCCAGACCTCTCTTTTGAATTCCAGACGTTATAGTTAACATTATATCACCGTTATAACTTAGGTATCCACTAAGCACTTCAAAGATATATATATACACACATATATATTTTTTTAATTTCTATACCTTTGAAAACATGGTCTGAAGCAAAATCTTAGTTTTTGCCTCCCTTGTCATTTGGAGTTATGCCTACATCTGGTTAAGTAGATTTCTGAGACACCAGGAAAGGCACTGAAAAGAAAAGCAGAGAGATGTTCTCATACACTGTTCGACGGGCATTGGCAATCTATGCAACTGTTCACTGTAGCTTCTCTGAAATAAACTGGGCCAAGCCAAGGTGGATCACACATATCTGCTGCATTGTCCAAAGCCAAACTCCTGTTTTATTTCTTGTTTCCCTGAACACTGACATTTTAGTTATTTATTGATGCAGAAGATATTGCCCCCAAGACTTAGTAGATTAAAACAACAGACATGTATTGTCTCGTACAGGAACGGCTCAGCCTATTATTTCTAGTAAAGGTTTTCTCATGACTTTATAGTCAAGCTCTCAGCTGGGGCTGCATTCATCTGAAGGCTTGCCTAGAACTGGAAGATCCATTTCTGAAAACACTCACTGACACATCTTGCAAAGTTATCTCATGTCCTGTGGCCTCAGTTCTTCCCCACATGTACTTCTTCACGGGGCTTCACGTTTGCCCGCATGACATGGGAGTTAGCTTTCTGCAGAGTGAGTGTTGCTGGAGGGAGCAGGCAGATGTCCACAATGTCTTTTATGAACCAGCTTGGAAATCACATAATATCCTATTAGTTACAAAACCAGTCCTTCCTGACATAGGAGAAGTTTACATATCACATGAATATCCAGAGTCCGAGACATCCTGGAGTTTGGCACCACACCTCCATTAACTGCAATTTTCCCAATCTCACTCAGTGGCCACTCCATCTCTCTACTGTTCAAACCAACAAACTTGGATTTATCCTTTACTACTATATTTATCTTATATTCCTAGATCAAGTAAGATGACAATATGAGAAATTCATTTCAGGGAATATATTTTCACAGGTGTACCATACACTTAAAAAATAAATACAAGTTTGCAGGGCACCTGGGTGGCTCAGTTGGTTGAGCGTCTGGCTTAAGCTCAGGTCAAGATCTCGGGGTTTGTGGATTTGGCCCCCCGTCAGGCTCTGTGCTGACAGCTAGCTCAGAGCCCGGAGCCTGTCTTCAGATTCTGTGTCTCCCTCTCTCTCTGACCCTCCCCTGCTCATGCTTTCTCTCTCTCTCTCAAACATAAAACATTAAAATATTTTTAAAATATTAAAAATAAATAAATAAAAGTTTGAAAATTCATATAATGTAAACTTTGGAAAAGAAACTGGCAAGTTACCTAAAATTAAAGCAATAATAACAGGTACTAAGTTATTTGACTTTTATATCATGGCAAGCATAAAACATGTGGCTCAGTATTACTCATTATGAACCTGATAATGACCATGAGATAGATATATTCATATTTTAAATATGAGCTAGTTCAGTCTTCTAAAAGTTAACTAATTTCTCATGGTCATACAACCACTAAAATTAATATAGAGGTCATACAACTTTTGGTAATGGGAAAAACGACCAGGAGACTTGGATTAAATAAAAAGAAAGAAAGAAAAAAATTTGTTTGAAGGCATTGGAGGGCTAATGACAAGATAAAGTTTTGGTTCAAATTCTGAGAGAAAAAGAAATATAAAATCTTTAAAAAAAATTTTTTTTAACATTTATTTATTTTTGAGAGACAGAGAGAGACAGACCATGAGCAGAGGAGGGGCAGAGAGAGAGACACACACAGAATCAGAAACAGGTTCCAGGCTCTGAGCTGTCAGCACAGAGCCCGAAGCAGGGCTCGAACCCACAAACCGTGAGATGGTGACCTGAGCCGAAGTTCAGATGCTCAACCGACTGAGCCACCCAGGCGCCCCTAAAACCTTAAACCTTGATTTGAGAGTGAGTCCCTTTTACTCTACAGCTGTCCTGGTTTGGACTACTCTGACTTGAGGAAGAGATAAATAAGAGGCTGAGCAGTTGAGCAGATGTCTTGACTGATAGGGCAAGAAAAATAATACCTAAAGATCAGAATCTAATAGGTGAAGAGCCCTGGTTACGATGTTTGGTTGGGACCAAGGAGAAATATACTCTAAAAGTAATGATAACTAGAAATAAATTGACCATCACAGGCCCTGAGACTCAGCTTCAAATCATCTCAATGGAAAACAGAATGAATGGATCTGGTATTGCTAGTGCCTCATTTAAGGGAAGTGATACCAGACTTGGATTTAAATTAACTCCCAAACTTCTTTCTTTCTTTGACATTTAATTAAAACTCTTCAATTGCACAGGGTATGAAGGCAATGTGATTAAAAATATCAAGGAAAGCAACAGACAATAGAATCAGACTTTCAGTTACCTAACGCACCCAAAGTAACTATATTTGAGTCTAGAAGGACAAGTATTTCTAAAAAGAAACTGGATGTTACTATAAAATATGGTATTAGCTGAGAATAAATACACGGAAATAACATGAAGTTCATAACTGTATTGGCAAACAATAACAACAGCAACAACAACAACTGTCAGTCTGTACTTAAGGAGATAAAGACTATTCAAGAGACAACAAGAATTCTGGGTCAGCAACTTAGTACATAAAAGAAGTGAATTAAGAGAGCTCTATTAAAAAAAAGAAAGAAGGAAAGTACATTATCCAGAGGCCTTTTTAGGAAAGAGTAAGAAAAATACTAGAAAAGAAAGTACTATGGCTGATTATGGAATCCAGCCAACAAAGACTTGAGTATGGAGCCATGGGAGCAGAACTGGAGTCTAATTTAGAGTATATGGCAAAATTTCAAGTTTTCAAGATTGTTTTGAAGCAACAAATCTTTGTGGCTTCCATTCTCCCTTTTGAATAAGAGTTTATTGTAGTAATTCTGACCTTGTTCTATCATTGTGTCTGGATATTTGCGCTTGTAGGCAGACAACTTTCTTTTACTTTATAGGTGTCTGTGTTAAGAAAACCCATGCCTTGACCTTATTATCTCATGGAATCCAGAATTTTGTGCTTGAAGAGATGATTGGGTTAGATATTTGTTGGTCATGGTAGAGGAGAGGCATGAGTAATTTTAATGAAATAGACAAATCTTATATATTGAATTATTGACCTTGATTATTTACTCATCCCTATAGTCATACCTGTTTTCATACAACTTTTCAATTCTTCTCACTAGAGACAAAGTACTTCACCAACTTTGAGGTTTGCACTTGAGCATGTAACATTTGATCAAAGGACTATTAGTAACATGACACAAGGAAAAGCTTGAAATGTGCTTATGTGGTGGAGTGTGCCATCTTGAAATTCTGCCATTGCCAAGTAATGAGCATATTATGGTAACTGATGCTCCTTCAGCTTCTATAAGAATGAACTCACATTGGCATATGTGAGCCCAACATGCAATAAAAAGCCAAGATCAGCTAGCTACATATTTAAAGAAAAGCCATGTAGTCAAACCCTGTCTTTATCAGTTGACCCTCAACCAATACACAGATGTGTATGTGAGGTTAAATGATTATTGTTTTAAGCCATGTACTTGGGGCAATTTGTTATGGTGCATTATTGTGCCAATAGCTGGAAAGGATGAGTGAAAGGATGGGCTGGTAAGGATGCTGCATGATTGTATTCTATAAAGTTTTAAAATAAAATAGTCAAAGAGTTAGGAGATGTGAGGTAACTATTATTGGAAGGGGCATGAGGGAGCTTCTAGGATGCAGGCAATTTTCTCTTTCTTTCCCAGGATGATGGTTAGATGGGTATTTTCATTTTTGATAATGCATTCGTCTGTGCACTACAATTTGTGCACTTTTCTGTATGTTTATGACATCCCAAAATATATGTTGAAAATTCTATCTTCTTAACTGCTATGAGATATATAAACCAAGGTTTTATATTAGGACATACAGAGATATCAAAAAATAAATACCTCTTTAAAATGAAAAAAAAAAAACAAAAAACACCCAGATATTTAGGTATGATTAATCTAGGTGGTCAATCCCCTTGTAAAGCCTAGAAATTTATATGTTAGAGTTTACAATATTATAATCCCCATGATGATGAAAAATTTGACTATTATGCTCCCTGTATAACTCACCAAGCATATAGGAAAACTTAAGGAAATTACTTTTGTAAAAATAAATACAGGAAATTGAAGGAAAGCGTCAACGACTCTAAGGTTTTGCATCTACAAATGTAAGAATTAAGCAAACATTTAATAAGTTGTTGAAAATTGGATTCTCTTGGTAGATGCACATCAAACATCTAAGTTGATTTTTCATGTGAGACAATTGAGAGTTTTGGAAGGGATAATCTAAATGGGGCAATCATTAATTTTTGTCCAATGAATTTGCTATTGCTGTTAATTTGTAAGAACACTTAGGTAGTATGGTAAGAAAATTATTTGATATCAAGAAAGAATGAGAGGGGTGCCTCGGTGGCTCAGTCAGTTAAGTGTCCAACTTTGGCTCAGGTCATGATGTCATCGTTCATGGGTTGGAGACCCTCATTGGGCTCTGTGCTGACAGCTTACAGCCTGGAGCCTGCTTCCGATTCTGTGTCTTCCTCTCTCTCTCTCTGCCCCTCCGCTGCTCACTCTCAGTCTCTCTCTCTCTCTCAAAAATATATAAGCATTTTTAAGAAAGAAAGAAAAGGAAGGAAGGAAGGAAGGAAGGAAGGAAGGAAGGAAGGAAGGAAGGAGGGAAGGCAGGAAGGCAGGCAGGCAGGCTAAACCAGGGAGTGGGAAGATAGAGGTCAAGAATAGAAGAGAGGAGATCAAGTTTGTAAGAGGGCTGATTGTTGAAAAATTATCTTATACAGTATTGAATACCTCAAAGATTATAATATAATTAATCTTGAGGGTATTTTGAAGCTATGCTCTTGAAACCTTATGGATTTTAGAGAAAAGGGAAAAACAATTATCTGGAGAAACAAAGAAGGCATCTATCCCAATCTCAGGACCAATAGCAAGGGGACCTACATAGCTGAAGAAGAGCTTGTCCAGGGTAATCAAGGTTTCAGCTAGACAAGAAGTTCAAAAAATTCAGAGAAGAGGTTGAGGATATAGAAGATGACAGACGGTAACAGACTATGAGATCCAGAGAGCACACTGGGAAAGTCTGGGGAATAGGAAAGAGATGAGAATTGGAGAAAGATGAGCAAAGGCACAGATCTAGAGATGACTATTTGATAATCTTGATGAGAACTGTCCTGACAGTATCTTAAGTAGATTGAGTTGATATTGATGTGCATATGGTGAGAATGGACTTATCTCCTGACACATGAAGGTCTGTGGCTCCCTCCTCACTTACAATCCATGAAATAAAATGTTTTGTTTTTTACTTTCTATTGTGTATAGCTTGGGATATAGAACATGCATATACAAAGAATACAAATAGTACCCACATATTAAAATAGTATAAGAAGCCAAAATAAAGCCACAAGTCAATATAATTTCAATACCATGTAACTCAATGCTCAATACTATCATCTTTTTCTGAGACTACTCCACAGTTTTCTAAGTGGTCAAATAGTATCAGTTCTTGTCTGCTTCCAATGTTTCATCCTCATTGAAGCTAGAGAACTATTTCTGAAACACACATATGATCATATAGTATTTACTGCTTGAGTTTATATTTACTCACTTCTCAAGCCTCATCTTTGTTTTTACTCCAGATCCCCCTAACTATAGAAATTCTGTACTTGTGATTACTTCTGCATCTAGGTTTACCTAGATAAAATTAACATCTTCATATCCATACCCAAGTCTAATCATCATTTCTGAAGACAAAACTTCTTTGTCCTTCCTGAGTATATTGATACCTTAACAGGTGCTTGTGTGGTACCAAGTATCTTTCATTCATGGCACTAGCTACTTTTGCAATGTTACTTACATTTACTTGAACAGATATTTGATTAATATCAGCCTTCCTCTCTAAACTCTAAACTATTCTATTTGTCATCATTATTTAACTAAGTAAGGCATAAATTGGACTTCTAGTTATTAAGCCAATTAATTGACTGTCTTTTCTTTTTCTTTTCTGTGAAGATCTCTGAAAATAAAGCACTCAGTAGAACCCTGGGGCTTAGACAAAAAGCAGACAGGACTAGGGCGCATTTGCATGATAACTATTGAAGAGATGAAAGGGAGCACAGAGAATTTCACAGTAGAGTGGAAGAAGGGAAATACTAGAGAAGTTGATTTTAGGAATAAAATGGTAGGCTTCTGTATTTGAAACATGGTCAATGAAGAGAACAGATAATAACTAGGAAGAATCAATTCTGTTGTGAATTCTTCTTTTTTTTTTCACATGAGTAAACAAACTCTAACATTGCCTGCCTTACATTTCACATTTTCCAATGTGTGCTGCATGTGAAGAAAACAGCCTGCTTAGACTGGTCTTAAAGGTCACCTGCTTAGTGGCCAGAAAATTCGCTTATAGAAGAAACTTTATGTGCCAATGATTTAAACCTGTTCCACTAAACAGAGCACTTTCAATAGCCCTGAAGAATGCTGTTCAAAGTGCAGCCTTTGGGGGCATTAGAGCCAAGGCAAGAGGTCACACTGTGTTTTCCATTCACAATTCCCTTTGTTGCCTCTGTTTCAGAATTTCTTTTTCTCTTTTTCCTAAAAGTCCCTATACACTCACATTGGAGTTCTGCCAGTATTTGAAAATATACCAATAAAATATAGATCTTTGAGGAAATTTCAAATTATTAAAGGTAAAATCATACTCAAAAAGACTATGTTATTGGGGCACCTGGCTGGCTTAGTCAGTTGAGCATCCAACTCTTGATTTTGGCTCGAGTCATGATCTCACAGTTCATGAGATCGAACCCTACAAAGTCAGTGAGGAGCCTGCTTGGGATTCTCTCTCCCTGTCTTTCTGTTCTTCCTCCCTGGTCTCTTAAAATAAATAAACTTAAAAAATAAAAGATTTTTCTCTCTTATAGTTCTCAGATTAAATTCATCCTCTGTATAATCCTTTATTGGTTATGAAAGCAAGCTTTTATAATCTTGTGACAGAGAGGGAGATCAGAAACCCATGTGGCATTAATTTGCAGATAATAGTTTGCATGTTTTTGGAAAATCTTTCTTAGAAATACACAAGTATTCTTGTAAAGGGTGATTAAATTTCAGTACATGCTTGGTTTTCTGGATAATTTCTTTTTTATTTTTCAAAAGATGAGTTGCACAAAAATGTGACATTGCCATTATCAAAGTTTGTATGTCTTCTAATTTTCCTTAAGAAAAACATTTTTCCATTCTTTGATATTTTTAAGTGTGTTTATAGTAAACGTTTTAGTCTCTCCTTATTTCTTTAATTTTTTTTAAATGTTTATTTATTTTTGAGAGATAGACACACACAGTGTGAGCAGGGGAGATCAGAGAGAGGGAGACACAGAATATGAAGCAGGCTCCAGTCTCTGAGCTGTCAACACAGAGCCCAATGCGTGGCTTGAGCCCAATACAGGGCTCGAACCCACAAGACTCAAGATCATGACCTGAGCCAAAGTCAGACGCTTAACTGACTGAGCTATCCAGGCGCCCCAGTCTCTCCTTATTTCTAAATAATGCATATTTTCCTCTAATTGTAAAGGGAATTTTTGATAGATTTGGTTTGGTGTGTAACTTGTTCTTAAATATGCAAAGGTAAGAAATGTATATTTAAGGCAAAAACTAAATAGCCTTATGTAGGTTGGACATGGAATTACATGTTTTCAATTTAATGGTAATTAAAACATGGCACTGTTCAAATTGTAGCAGGATTCTCGCACAGAGTCGTGACACCGAGGCTTTTCTTTCCTGAAAGCAATCTTATTTGTGCTGGCACTGTTCAGTTGGGTTCGTACCTGAAGAACTGAGCCCCGAACACCACATGGCATCGTTTTTTATATATTTTATACATTTTCTATTTATTTGTCTCCTATATATGGTAGTACACGAACATGCAGTGTATTAAGTGGTCTCTTGTTACCAGGTCATGAGGGATGTTGTCACATACGTGTGACCAGTACACGTATAGCCAGGTTGCCTTGAGTTTTTGTTTGTTTGTTTGTTTGTTTTGTTGGTTTTTTTTCCTCTCCTTGGGGAGGGGATCCTACCACAAAATCACCTCACATAAAGCATGAACTAAGAAATAGAAATCCTAGCACCTATGGTACATTTTTAGGAGTTTCATTGATTTCAGGTGTCTGCATTTTCAGTCACATATTATCTTCCATTTAATATCCAGACAGACTTTATAAATGCCAGTGTATGTCTAACCTCCACCTTGAAGAGATCAAGCTTTCTGGTTAGAATGTAAACTAAGTGAATGTAAAGATTATAGATTATTGATATATATAGCTCACGTGTGAGAGAGAGAGAGAGAGGCTAAATGTGAAGGATACCCATAGTTAACAGTTTCATATGTGTTTATTTGGAATTTTTCAGAAATAATTTGGGAAACAGAAGGAAACTGTTTGATTCCAGTTACTGCTCATCATCTGCACTACTAATCCCACCGCACAAACCACTCTAATCTCTCACCTAGATTAGCATAATAACCTCCTAACTGATATCCCTGCATTTTACCCCTCTTCAGAGAACAACCAGAGTCATAATTTTAAACAGACATAATATTACTGTTCTGCTCAAAAATGCCCAATGGTTTCATAACCCACTGACAGTAAAATACGAGGTTCTCAATATGGCCCAAAATATTTTACATAGTCTAGCCCCTGATAATTCCCCTTCCTTGTCTTCTACCATTATCTCTCCTTTGTTATTTCCAGCTACTTAGACCCTCTTTGCTGTTCTTAAAAAACAACCAGCAGGTTTGTGCTTAAATGCTTTTCTCCAATAGCCCATGACATACTCTCTGCTCTTTTCTCTTTCTTTTTTACTCAAATTTCCACCTCTTTATGGCCCTTTTTAACAATCCATTTGACTAACAAACCATAGGCATACCTCCAAGATACTGTGGATTTGGTTACATATCAGTTCTTTAAGATGACTATCACAATAAAGCAAGTCAAATGAATTTTTGGGCTTCCCAGTGCATATGAAGATATGTTTACACTATTCTGTAGTCTTTTGAGTGTGCAACAGCATTATGTCTCA
Source organism: Cryptoprocta ferox (assembly GCA_028646485.1). Taxonomy (NCBI): domain Eukaryota; kingdom Metazoa; phylum Chordata; class Mammalia; order Carnivora; family Eupleridae; genus Cryptoprocta; species Cryptoprocta ferox. The sequence continues at coordinate 15,963,326 of CM053570.1, forward strand.
AAAAATAATGTGCATACCTTAATTAAAAAAAATCGTTTTTTGCTAAAAAATGCTAATCATCATTTGAGTTTTCAGCAAGTTGTAATCTTTTTTCTGGTGGAAGGTCTTGCCCCGATATTGATGGCTGCTGACCAATGATGAGAGTGCTGGTTGCTAAGGTTGGGTTGGCTGTGGCAATTTCTTAAACTAAGACAACAGTGAAGTTTGCTGCATCGATTGACTCTTGCTTTCACAAACAATTCTCCATAGCCAGTGATGCTGTTTGATAGCATTTTACCCACAGTAGAACTTCTTTCAAAATTGGAGTCAATTCTCCCAAATCCTGCAGCGGATTTACCAACTAAGTTTATGTGAGATTCTAAATGCTTTGTTGTCACTTAAACAGTCTTCACATCATCTTAGTCAGGAGTAGATTCCATCTCAAAAAATCACTTTCTAAAAAAGAGATAGATAACCAAAAAGCAAAAACAAAACACAAAACAAAAACAAACAAACAAACAAAACACTTTCTTTGCTCATCCATAAGAAGAAACTCCTAATCTGTGCAAGTTTTACCACGAAATTTAAGCAATTCAGTCCCTTCCGCTGGTTCTCTTGCTATTTCCACCACATCTACAGTTACTTCCTCTGCTAAAGTCAGCCCCTCAAAGTTGGCCATGAGTTTTGGAATTAACGTCTTCCAAAGGCCTGTTAATGTTATTTTGACCTCTTCCCACGAATCACAAATGTTCTTAATGGCATCTAGAATGGTGAGTCTGCTCTGGAAAGATTTCTATTTCCTTTGCCCAGATCCATCGGAGGAATCACCACAAATGGTAGCTACAGTTTTACAAAATTTATTTCTTAAATAATAAGACTTGAAAGTAGAAATGACTCCTTGATCAGTGGTCTTGGGTGACCAGGTACATTGTCAATGAGCAGCAATATTTTGAAAGAAATATTTTTTTCTTCTTGAGCAGTAGGTCTCAACAGTGGGCTTAAAATGTGAAGCCAGGCACTGATTTCTTCTCTGCAGGTATGAAAGTCCTAGAGGGCATCCTCTTCAAACAGAAAGCTATTTTGTCTACACTGAAAATCTGTTGTTTATTGTAGCCAACTTTGTTAATGATCTTAACTCTAGCTAAGTTAATAATAGCTCTAGCTATCATTCTGGATAACTGGCTGCAGCTTCTCCATCAGCCCTTGTTGCTTCAGCTTGCACTTTTCTGTTATGGACATGACCTCTTTCCTTAAATCTCATAAATCAACCTCTCCTGGCTTCCAACTTTTCTCCTGCAGTTTCTTCACTTTTCTCAGCCTTCACAGAATTGAAGAGAGTTGGGGTCGTGTTCTGGATTTGGATTTGTTTTAATGGAATGTAATGGTTGGTTTGGTTGTCTATCCAGACCAATCAAACTTTCTCCATATCAGCAATAAGGCTGTTTTGCTTTCTTATCATTTGTGTGTTTACCGAAGTAGCATTTTTAATTTCCGTCAAGAACTTTTGCTTTGCATGGTCAACTCAGATAACTGGAGCAAGAGGTTTTGGCACGCTTTCTGCACTAGGCTTAATCATTCCTAGCTCTTCATTTCAAGTGAGAGGCATGAGACTCTTCCTTTCATTTAAACACTTAGAAACTACTGTTGGGTTATTAATTGGCCTAATTTCAATATTGCTGTGTCTCAGGTAATAGGCAGGCTTGAGAAGAAGGAGAGAGATGGGGAACAACTGGTCAGTGAAGCAATCAGAAGACACAGAGGGGCAGCTGGCTGTCTCAGTCTGTGGAGCATGCAACTCTTGATCTCAGGGTTATGGGTTCGAGCCCCATGCTGGGTGTAGAGATTACTTAAAAATAATAAAAATCTTTAAAAAAAGATACACAATATTTACAAATCATGTTCTCTGTCTTATATGGGTGTGGTTCATGACACCCCAAAAACAATTACAGGAGTAACACCAAAGATCACTGATCACAGCTCACCATAACAAATATAAACAATGAAAAAGTTTGAAATATTGTGAGAATTACCAAATTGTGATACAGAGACACAAAGTGAGCTAATGCTGTTGGAAAAATAGTGCCTATAGACTTGTTCTACATAGGGTTGCTATAAACTTCAATTTGTAAAAAAAAACACAATATCTGCAAAATGCAATGAAGCAAAGTGCAATAAAATGAGGTATGTCTGTATTTATTAATTCTTATTAACACTTGTTACACTGTTTAATTTGCTTTATAACCCTTCACAGTTATCATCTGGCAACATATTATATATTATATATTTCCCACCTCTATAACTTGACCTCCTTGGTGAGCAAAACAACTTATATGTTTTGTTCATAACTGTTAATATTGGAACAGTGCTTGACATATGTTACTGCTTCACAAATAATTTCTGAATAGATGAATAGGCCCTTATGGTGTAAATGAGGAAACACATTGAAGATCACATGTTCAGATACCCCATGTCTCTAGATTTCTCATAATCCGATATGTAATATAATATTTTATACATTGAAAAACACAGAAAATAAAATAATTAATTGATAATACACTAGAGGAATTTTTTTTTTAACCTAGACCAGGGGTTGCAACCTATGGTTCCTGGATTGTATTAGCACAACCTGGATGCTAATAATTTTTTTCTTTTAATGTTTTAATGGTTAAAACATTTCAAAAGGGAGATGATATGTTTTGGCAAGTTAAATCTATATGAAATTCTACTTTTAGTATACATATATAAAGTTTTATTGAAACACAGACATGTTCATTTGTTTATACACTGTCTTTGTCAACATCAGAGTTAAGGAATTGCGCCCAAAACTAATGGCTCACAAAGCCTAAAATGTGTATTATTTGGCACATTTAGAGGAAAAAAGTTTACTAACGCTTGGTTTGGAGATATCCAGATGGTTCATACCTAGGCTAATTAAACTCAATTTTTATGTCATCTCTTCATTTTGGATGTTCATCTTATTTGCCACATTGTTGGAAGAACAAATTTGAAATCCAGTTTAAGTATCATATAGCCAGTGGGAGTTGTCATTTTTAGGAGTATTGCTAACTTCCGTCATTATGATCACATTCCATGATTATAATTAAATAGGCTGAATGAAATGAGATATCATATAGTTAATAGAAACAATTCAAAGATACAAAATATTCCCCAAACATCTATTATTTAAATACCATCATATAAATCCATGTATTGGGGGAAAAATAAAAGCAAACATGTAACAATACCAAAAGATTGTTGCTATTTTTCTTTCCTTTACTAGGAAAATGATTGTGGCCAGCTTTAATAATTCATTCCACAGGAGCAAGTGTTGGAGAGTGATTCAGAGAGTAACTTCTGAGATTGAGATTTACAGATCCACTTTTTGCAAAAGCATATGTCCTACTTTCTATTTTAATATTCATTTATGTCCTATGACACTGTTATGATATTTGCAATGAACCATGTTTAAATTTGGTGTACTGCCTGTGATCCACGACCTGTTACTTAGACATTGTGACAAATGCATTGTTTAGCAGAGCCTACACTGTTCTATTTACTTTGAGAATACCTCAGTCCCTTTAACATAATTTTAAAACATTTATTATGAGCACTGGGTGTTGTATGTAAGCCAATTTGGCAATAAATTATATTAAAAAACATTTATTAAAATGTTGTGCATCTTTCCCTGAGATTATTATCTTTTTCTAAAAATATATGGACTGCTAAAACTCTAGTTTAAAGGTACTTCCATTTTAATTTTCTTCTATCTCCTCTATGAGAACTCTGACAAAGATTTTGTGTGGGGGGCAGGGTTAGGAATGGGCAATGGCCTCTATTGAACTTAGTCACCAGAGTAGAAATAATGTTTGTACAAAACCAAATGTTTGTTACTATAATTTCTGTATCATAATTAAAATATAAACTTAAAAAATAGTTCAGAACCAGTGGCTTCTTCGAAGCCATAATAACACTTAAAAACGGTAAGACTGAAATGCAAAACTTTTGTTGGTTGGGAAGCTAATGAAACTTGCTCAAATAGAATTACAAAAGGGCAGACTTGTGTTTTTCACAGAGATACAATCCCTGGGAATCACCAACACTGGGCAGTTATGAGATTATTTACAGTCTGGAGATAATAAGGAATCCAGATATCCTTTAGACCATCTTCTATTGTCTCGTTTTCCCTATCGGAGGTCTGTGGGTGTGCTAAATGGCAATGGTTGTAGCTTTGATGAGAGTTCAATTCTTCCTCTCCACAGAGAGCAAGATGCAACTGACTAGGAGTCATGCTCTTTTCCTTTAAGTCTTTTGATGAATTCTCTGACAGCTCAAGTACCTCTGTGGTGAGTTACTTCAAGATGGCTGCTCTGTACACAGTGGCAGTCCTGCCCACATGCCAATGGCCAGTCATCCTTGATTTCAGGTGCCATGAATATAATATGGCCAACCAAGAACTGCAAGCTGGCTCTCTATGAGCAGGAAACCAGCTTGGCCTGACTTTCCAGAGTCCTTCTCAAGCTTATCAACAGCCCTTTCAAATTCTGCTGAAGCTCCAATCGGCAAGACAGAGGGCTACTCAGATACCTAGGAAGATCCCACTACTACTTCTTTGTTGTACCAGGATTCAAACTGCCAGATATGTTGATCAGTATTTTTATATTTATTTTCTTAATGAGGAAAATGCAATTGTAAAGCTTATGGTTTGTAAAAAGTTATAGTTTTAAGTGAAGAAAAAAGTACTAGAACTTGGGTGCTTTTGTCTCCTGATATGGGAAACTGACCATAACTCTAGGATTTCAACACAGGCTTTTGACTTCTGGTTCCAGTGCTAACATGTAAAGCACTTACAACTCATCACTCATGTCCTCATACAAGAAAAATCTGAACAAACTGAAAATGATTATTCTTTTTTATTTTTTAAATGTTTATTCATTTCTGAGAGACACAGTCCGAGTGAGGGAGGGGCAGAGAGAGCGGGAGACAGAATCTGAAGCAGGGTCCAGGCTCTGAGCTGTCAGCACAGAGCCCAACGTGGGGTCAAACCCATGAACTGTGAGATCATGGCCAGAGCCAAAGTTAGAAGCTTAACCAACTGAGCCACTCAGGCTCCCCTGAAAATGACTCTTTCTGAACCCATCAGAAAATTAAGGTTGCAGGACAAACTGATACCCAGAAATATGGAGAGACAAGCAAATTCAGAAAACTATAGTCAAGCTCTGCTTACCTGGAGCAGAGGCCACTGGAACCATAAATTGGTTAGAACAATTAAATGGTAATTTGATAAATGGCTGGAGCCTGAGCAGGAACTAGCTTGTGAGTGGGAATCTCCAAGAGCCACAGTCTTAGGAGTCCCCCACATTTTGTGGGTTTCACTTCCAGGAACCCTACCAGGTTCTCATAGTGAAGAGGCAAGAAAAGTCTTCTTATGGTTCCAGCAGGAGTAGAAAAAGAGTAACCATTGTGAAATATATTCACAGAACTATCAATCCCAAAGATCTTCTCTCCAGAGAAAAGGCATTACCAGAGTCATCCCACCGGGAGGAGAGACATTTCTCTCACCTAGCTCCTCTAACTCTTCTGTCTCATCTAAGAGAAGTGTCCAGTGACACTGGCCTATTTAGAGTGAGATTTGGCATGCCTGGGTGGCCCAGTCGGTTGAGCACTGGACTTAGGCTCAGGTTATGTCTCATGGTTCATGAGTTTGAGCCCCGAATCAGGCTCTGTGCTGATGGCTCAGAGCCTGAAGTCTGCTTCGGATTCTGTGTCTCCTTCTCTCTCTGTCCCTCCCCTGCTCACGCTCTGTCTCTTTCTCTCAAGAATAAATAACAAACGTTAAAAAAAACTATTAAAAAAGAGTTAGACTTATTCCTAAGACTATAGAATGTCCCCCTTCTTCACAACTTTACCAAAAGAGCTCCAGTATAATAAAGGTGGATTACAGCTGAAAGAATGGCACGGTGTAGCATCTATCTGAGGAAGCACTTCTTATGGAAGCCCAAAGTCAAATGTAGAGAGAAAACAAGGGCCTTAGAGGAACTTGAAACCCCTGGCAGTCATAGAATTTATTTGCTATAACAAACATTAAACACAGACTAACTCCTAGCCAGATTGATAAAGGCTATTATCTCATTTCCTGTTACCTGATACATCATAGCTGGCTCTGAACAAAAAATTAAAAGGCATGCTAAAAGGCAAAGAAAAAATACAATCGAAGAATGAGACAAAGCAAGGATCAGTACCATATTCAAATACAAAACAGCTTTTGAAATTTTCAGACAAAATTTAAAATATTTGTGATTAATATATTAAAAGCTCTAATGCAAAAAAGTAGATACTATATAGGAACTAATAGGTAATCAAAGTAGAAAAATGATAACTCTATACAAATCATAAGGAAATGTTAGAAATAAAAAAAAAAAGCACTGTTAATAGAAATGAAAAATTCCATTCACAGGCTCATAAGCAGACTGGACACAACCAAGGAAAGAATCAGAGAGCTTGAGAATAGCTCAACAGCAAATCCCTATATTGAAATGCAGAGAATTTTATAACCATGGAATAAGGGGAGAAGTAACATTGGGAGACAACTTTCACCTTCTGCTACTTAGGTGCTCAAACTGCTCAAACTTGGTAAAGTGAATTGATATAAAAAGTAATAACTATAACACCCAATTAGATTTTAAAAAAGATTGTGTAATTAATGACTTATGCATCTTTGCAACTGCCCTTTAAAAAAGTCCTGTACTTTTCTTCAGTGACACCAGAAAGACTTGAGCATATATTGTTTGTCCTATGCCATTATTTGCTCTTTCTCTTTTTAGATACCTCCTAATATATTATTATTTTTCACAGACTTTCTTGTTAGATAATTCTGTATTTAGTTTTATAATTATACATATGTACATATACATATATAAATATTTAAAATATTTAATGGTTGGGGCACCTGGGTGGCTCAGTCGTTTGGGCATCCAACTTCGGCTCTGATCATGATCTCACAGTGTGGGTTTGAGCCCACACTGAGCTGACAGCTCAGAGTCTGCAGCCTGCTTTGGATTCTGTGTCTCCCTCTCTCTCTCTCTCTCTGCCCCTCCCTTGCTCATGCTCTGTCTCTCTCTGTCTCTCTCTCAAAAAATAAACATTAAAAAATATTTCATTCTCTAACAAGTCAATTTTTCAAACCGAGTCCTCTAATAAAAGCACATAATACAAATTAAATATACACACATATGCATAATACCTTGAATGAGGCATAGTTTTATTCATGACAATAGAATTAACATAATATGAATCAGGGTTCCATGAGGAGACAGAAACCACAAACTAGTCTGAACAGAGAAAGTTTATTGTATATAATTATTGACAAAAGTTTAGAGCAATGGAAAATTAATAATAGTTAAAGAAAACTATAAAAATACAGTAGTGGCAGATATAGGGAATAGCTACTACCTCTGGGGTTGAGATAGAGTTCTCATAGAAGGACTCCCCCTTCACCAACAAATCTTGGAATTCAGAAGTTATTGGAGGGGGCATAGCAATGGCTTACTGGATGGTGGCAAATTTGCTCAGACACCTCACCAGGACTTACTGAAAAAGTGAGTTTCGGGGTGTCAGAGAAACTGGTTCAAATTACAACTCCCTGTTCTAAGGGGAAGCTGGGACAGGTCATTCGCTGGGAGGGGTCTCACTGTGGCAGTTCACTGCAACTCAGTTTAAAAAAAAAAAACACCTCTGGCCCCTGGATGTAGTTGATTGCCAAGTGCAACAGAAACTGGCACACTTCTGTGCACAATTCTATGTACATTTGAACTTCCATGCAACAGGAAAACTACTATATTTTCCCAACTAACAAAACATGGTTATTCTTTATGCAAGTAAGGAAGTTTTCTCCCCAACATGATGAGATGTGTGGCCCCAACCTTACTGATATATTAATGAGGCTATCGATACATTAATTATTCCTCAAATTCTATCATGGTATCACTGAATACCATTACATAAAGAAGAGTGTAAAGTTGCTCTCCAAGTTGTATCTTAAATAAAAAAAGGAAGAAAAATGGGCAGTAAACATAATTACAAAGAGAGAGAGGAAGGAAGGAAGGAAGGAAGGAAGGAAGGAAGGAAGGGAAAAGAGACTGGGAGGGAGGAAGAAAGAAAGCAAGGTGGAGGGAGGGAGGGATGATGGGAGGGAAAAGTGCATACTTTACTATGGACTTTGTTTCTGCAGACAGTTTGAAAGCTAGAATAAGTATCTGTGAGTTCCTTCTTCTAATACTCATTTCATATTTCCCCTATCTTCAGCCAGAACTTCAGCTGGTCAGTGTTCTTCACTTAGTGGGATGACCCAACCTTTTATTCTTAAAGGCTTGAGTTCTCTTACTATTTTTTGGTTTTTGAAGTTTTGTGCTAAATTTTACTGTTGGTCACAGAAATACCAAGAGGTGCCCCCAGAGAATCATCAGGAATCCAAACAGAGCATTCCTTGACTCCAATGGGCAGCAGCAACACCATCTTTCCTTGGTAATTAGAACCAGTGACTCCAGCCTTCAGTGTAATTCCTTTCTGCCTAATGGTTTAGTGGCATAAGGAGCTGAAATATCCAGGTGACTATTTCCTTTTCCAAACCTGTGAAACCATTATTGTGTCTCTGGTTAAAATACTAACCCTTCGTAACCAAGTTCCTAAACTGGAAGAGCTCAAAGTTACCTAAACAAAAAATAAAATTTCTCCAAGTGCATTATTGTGTATAAAAGTGAGAGAAGCCATTCACATTGCCACACCTTGATTCTCAGACCCATATATTCTTGCCTTGGAGTGACAGACTCATATGATTATCTGATTCAAAACATATACTGCACCATGTAAGACCAAACTACAACCTCTTAGGGCATTTTCTCCAAAATGATGACCTAAATGAGATTTTAATATGCCATTGTACCTTTCAGTTAGCCCAGGCATTTATGGGTGATATGCAGTGTAGCAATAAAAATTAGTATTATGGGCATATAGGTGTATTTCCTCTTCTATGAAATTAATTCATTGATCAGAAACAATTCTGTGCTGAATAACTTAACTGTGAATAAGCATTCTATGAGTCCACAGACAGTGATCCTTGGCAAAGAAGGCAAATCCACACCCAGAATATGCATGTGTCTGTTTCAGTGAGGACAAATCTCTATTCCTTAACTAATTGAAGAAGTGCAATGTAAGTAACCTGCCACAAGGTGGCTGTATGTTCTCCCTAGATAATAAAGCCATATTAGTTTAGTGTTGGTCTATACTTGGACAGATTGCATATTCAACAGGAGTGTTAGCCAGGGCAGCATTGATAAGTGAAATTCCAAGATGTTGAGTCTATGCCTAGCTGCCATCCCTACCCATATGACCATTCTTCATTTTTCCACTTGAATAGCCTATAGCCTATTCTTTAGTGTATACCCCTTGGTAGGCATTCCCAGGGACAGAAATATCCTCACTGTACTATTTCTGTACAACTGTCTGTACTTTTTCTGACTGTTCCATACATAGGCATTTTCCTCAGACTTTTTTGTCACCTAGTCTTCTATCACTCTTCCAGTTCCTGATAAAACACAAAACCATGAGCTTTTGTAGAGGAAGCAGTGAAGATCTTTACTTCTAGCCAATTCCAATCTAGGTATAGTGGACAACTAACTGTTCATTACTATAGAGAAATGCCTACTGGAAGGCTTTGCCATACCAATGTCACCCATGGGCACTCAGGGATATGTGCTTAATACCGGCATATTACAGAGATGCATCTGTAAACTAGAGTTGAGTTTTGTTTTGTTTTCTTTCTCAATTCACTATTCACAAGGAAGGCCTTGGGGGCCCATAGCAGTACAGAATTTTAAGAGGTAATGGGAGAGGAAATCAGTGTCAAAAGAGTGTGAGTCATATGTTCATGCAACATATTTGTTCCTTCCAGATCTGCCTCAGTTTGGTTTCTTATGCAATGTTTACATTTAATAATAGATTGCAGGAGAGTTCAAGCTGAATGGTCACCTGATATCTCACATTTATGTTATCTACCAAGGCCAGTAGCAGGTCAAAAAACTCAAGAGAATAATAGTTATCTGCAAAAGAAGGCATAGGTTTGTTACTAATCCTAAAGATCTGTGTTGTGACCCTCCATTTTATGCTTGCCAGAGGTTCCATATGGGATTCCTATTTGCCATGGCCATTAAATATCAGTATATGTGCCACATCATTATGAGTCCCAATTGGTAGAGTTATTATCACTGCAGCCTCTACTGCTGCAGTCTTCTCTTTTTCTAGCCCCTTCATTAAACTGGAAGCTTTACTAGGGACTGAAATCCAAAATGGCTTATGAAGCATGTACTTCTTTTTTTTTTTTTATAGTAATCTGTGAAAGGTGTGGAACTTGTCTTTCACCTGTAAGGCATATGTTAACATGTCCCAGGTAATTGAATCCCTAGAAACTTCATTGATGTGAAGAGCTCATAACTTTTTGTGTGGTTTATCCACCACCTTTTAGTTTGTACATGTCATAGTAAGGCATCTAAAGTTCTTTTTGCTCTCATATCCAATCAACAAATGCCATCAGTGGAGTGGACCAGTTTTACATTTCATTGAATGTCAAGGTGATCAAGATCTCTTTATGTCATATTATAGAACAGAACAATAGAAATGAGTTAGTCCTGAGTCAAGATATGTAGGATACCCTAGTGGCTATGCAAGGTAAAAACAAACAGTTTCTGGGTGTCCTTACATATTGATGGAAGGAAAAAAGCATTAGCAACATATATATACCAAATTCTGGGGATGTATTAATTTGCTCCAATAAAGATGCTACGTCAGGAACAGTGGTTGCAGTTAGAGTCACCACCCAATTAAGTTTAAAATAGTTGACAGTAATTCCCCAAGATCCAGTTGACTTTCGCACAAGTGAATTTTGTAACTTAAACAGGGATAGATAAATATCACCATCCTGCTTCTTTCAAGTCATTGATGGTTACATGAATATCTGCAGTTCCTTCAGGGATGCAGCATCGCCTCTGATTTGCTATTTTCATAATAAGTGAATGCTCTGAGGGTTTTCATTTAGGTCCTCTTACCATAAAGGTAGTATCATTATAGGTCCCAGAGCCAGTATAGGCATTCTGTTAGGTATAAAGCATAACTATTCCAACTATACATTGAGTAAATGAAATGTAACCACAGGGTACATCTGTGGATAAACTGGGCCTACTATAAAATGGACTTGAGTACTGACCCTATTTTTTACCTGATGACCAAAAGTCTCAACCTCATTGGGCCACAGTGGCATTTTGAGTGTCCATCAGGAACCCTGGGAACATAGGTAGAAATATATCCTAACGGAGTAAGAACAAGAAGAGTAGACTAGAACACTAGAACACATTGATAGGGATGCAATTACTAGAGATTTAAGATTTAATATGTTAACTCTTACAGTTGGAGATGATTCCAATAGCTACCTCTGCTACTTTCTTCCAATTCTTTTCTTGAGTAAGCTGTTTCCTGCTTGGTCATATGTTTCCTTGGAGCAAGCTGAGATTTGACTCTATTAGGAGTCTAGTGACAAAAGTGGGTAGTTTTGTTGGGTCTTAAGAATTTTTCATCTTCTTTCTAGGTATGTGATCTAGGTAAGTTTACCACAGGTTTTCAATTAGGGAAAGGCTAGTCTCCTCAGACAATGAAAGGCAAGATACTTTCACCAGTAAGGGAAACTCAGAGTAAATCAGAAGTTCAAGATTGTCAGGTTCATAAGGTTCATTATTAGATGCCTCCATTCCAAGTTTCAGGATCACATTTCTAAGTAACCAGTAGTTAACTTCCACATGAAAATTTGACAAGACTAAATTTGAATGTTGTTCTAAAATAGTGGCATGCATGTTTAAATGTTGTGCTTTTTTTTTTTTGACAATGTTTGAATTATGGCTATAAGAAATAAGAGACTGTTTTTGAGTTGTCACAAAAATTCTCGGTTTCTCAAACAATAACCTAATTTGATAGTTAATGGACCTGGTCTTTAATTTTATTTCTGTAATCATTCAAGTATGTTTGAAATAATTCATCCCATACCACACTTTATGTTCATATTACCACCATAAAAGTCAAGTGCAAGCATTATTTTGGGGTTCCAAAGTGTACAGTTGACCCCTGGGCAATGTTGGGATCAGGAGTGCCATAACGCCATAAAAAATGTGTATATAACTTATGGCTCCCTCAGAACTTGACTACTAATAGTCTACTGCTTGATGACCAAAAGCTTTACCAATAACATAAATTGTCAATTAATGTATATTTTGTAGTTATATGTATTATATTCTATATTATTACAGTAAGGTAAGCTAGACAAAAGAAATGTTACTAAAAATATCATAAGAGAATATGCACTTATAGTACTGTATGTATATTTTGGAAAAAAAACACATATAAGTCGACCTGTGCAGTTCAAAATCTTGTTTAAGAGCCAACTGTTCTTGATATTTCATTACAATTAACCACAGATGATAAAACATGATGTTATTACATGTCACAATTAACTAGCATCCCATTTTCCACTGGCATGAAGCTCAGCATTGCACTAAGACTAAGAATTCAAACAAAACAAATTCCTAAGTTTCTAAGTCTATATTCTGGCATTATTCTCAGGACCAGTTCTGTATCAGTTAGGGTTCAATTAGGAAAGTGATGCCATTTTGAACACAGAAAGTTTAAATAATAATTGACAGGAAATTGAAGTGATGATGAATTGGCTAATGAGAGTTAAAACTTTTAAGAATATAGCAACAACAGATGTAGGGAGTAGCCACTGCCCATGAAGCTGATGAAAAAGTCTCGAAAATAGATCATTCATCCCAAAAAGGTTAGGATCCAGATCTCATTGGAGGGGACATATCCCTGGCTCACTGGATGATGCATAGTTATTGAGGGGCTTTCTGGTAAGGCCTACTGGAAATCTTCCATTTAGGTTAGCAGGAGGGGATTTGCCTTAAACTCACTGTAAATTAAAAAAAAAACTGGTCCTTTGAAAAAATCAATTAAATTGATAAGCCTCTAGTCAGGCTAACTAAGATAAAAGAAAGGGGACACAAATTACTAACATCATAAATAAAAGAGGAGACATCACAACAGATCTCACTGGCATTAAAAAGTAAATGAATACTGTGAACAACTTTATGGCCATAAATTTGATAACCTAGATGAAATGGTCCAATTCCTGGAAAGGTACAATCTGTTAAAACTCACACAAGAAGAAATAGAGAATCTGAACAGGCTTGTATCTATTAGGAAATTGAATCAATAATTAGTAACCTTCCAAAACAGAAAGCTCATGTTTCTAAACATGCTTTAATGGGTAAGGCACTGACTTTCATGTTACTAATTGTATGGCCTTCAGCAAGTCATTCTCTAAGCGTTAGTTCCTAAACCTCTAATGGAGGGGGGCATTGTGTTTTAAATAGTAAAGAGTTATAAAAATAGGTTGTCAATTCTTAATCATTATTATTGGAAAAATACTCCATACGGAAATATCATGATGGTTCTTGAAGAGTCTTTGATGTCTGAAATAAACTAGAAATCTTTTCTTCACTACAATTTTAGTTTTTAAAACGTTCTCTAGATACAAAGTAACTAGGGACTGTCTGGAGATCTTTCATTGATATGAAACATGTACTATTTTCCTATTAAACTTTTTTCTAGGATAAGTATGAAATCAATTACAGGAGTCCCGGGGTGGCTCAACTGGTTAAGTGACAGACTCTTAATTCCGGCTCAGGTCATGATCTCATGGTTCATAGGATCAAGCCCAGTGTAAGGCTCCGTACTGAGAGCTCAGAGACTGCTTACGATTCTTTCTCTCCCTCTCTCTCTTCCTCTCCCCTATTTGTGCTCAAGCTCTCTCAGAATAAATAACCATTTAAAAAATCAATTACAAATTACAATTTTGTTTCCTCACAAACATACAAACATAGGCATACATTTCTGTGTGTGTGTGTGTGTGTGTGTGTGTGTGTGTGTGTTTGTGTTTGTGCAAGAAACACACACGTTATAAAATTTTTTCATGTATTGCATTTAGGAATAACTTCCAGAAAAAAGTCATGTGATAACTGTGAGAATAGTTATTTTTTACTTGACTAAACTTTTAATGTGATTTCCTTAATGACTCACTATTAAAAAAGATGTTCTCTATTGGCTTGAGAGAGAGTTTTAGGTCATTTATGGAAACTATATTAATTTCCAAAATATTCAGTTGCAAACACTGCATTATTTCAATAACCTACTAATCTTTAAAAAATATTCATATTATATTCACATTGGCCTATTGACTGGATTAATCACTTTATCTGAAGTTCTCATTTTCTTTCTCTCCAAGTTTGGTTGGTCTCTGTATTTATTTATGTTTTAACTCTATTATTTATTTAATGAGAATTATATATCCAAATATGGATGGTACTTAACATTTATCTTTGGTGATAGTTTTCACATATCCTTATTTTTTCTGAAATTTTCTCTTATTTAAAAAAATCTCTTGTGGAATCAAAAGCAAAAAAAGCTTCTGCACTGCAAAGGAAACAATCAACAAAATTAATAGGCAACCGATGGAATGGGAAAAGATAGTTGCAAATGACATATCGGATAAAGGGCTAGTATCCAAAATCTATATGGAACTCACCAAACTCCACACCCGAAAAACAAATAATCCAGTGAAGAAATGGGCAGAAGACATGAATAGACACTTTTCCAAAGAAGACATCCAGATGGCCAACACACACATGAAAAGATGCTTAACATCACTCATCATCAGGGAAATACAAATCAAAACCACACTGAGATACCACCTCATGCCAGTCAGAGTGGCTAAAATTAACAAATCAGGAAGCTATAGATGCTGGCCAGGATGTGGAGAAATGGGCACCCTCTTACACTGTTGGTGGGAATGCAAACTGGTACAGCCACTCTGGAGAACAGTGTGGAGATTCCTCAAAAAATTAAAAATAGAACTACCCTATGATCCAGCAATAGCACTACTAGGAATTTACCCAAGGGATACAGGAGTGCTGATGCATAGGGGCACATGTAACCCAATATTTATGGCAGCACTTTCAACAATAGCCAAATTATGGAAAGAGCCTAAATGTCCATCAACTGACAAATGGATAAAGAAGATGTGGTTTATATATACAATGGAATACTACTTGGCAATGAGAAAGAATGAAATCTGGCCAATTGTAGCAATGTGGATGGAACTGGAGGGTATTATGGTAAGTGAAATAAGTCAGGCAGAGAAAGACTGATACCAAATGTTTTCACTCACATGTGGATCTTGAGAAAGTTAACAGAAGACCATGGGGGAGGGGAAAGGAAAAAAAAGCTACAGAGAGGGAAGGAGGCAAACCACAAGAGACTCTTAAAGATTGAGAACAAACAGGGTTGATGGGGGTTGGGAGAGAGGGGAAAGAGGGTGATGGGCATTGAGGAGGACACTTGGGATGAGCACTGGGTGTTGTATGGAAACCAATTTGACAATAAATTATATTAAAAATAAAAAATAAAAAAAATCTCTTGTATCCCTTGTTATAGATCTATTTTATTTTTACACAAAGATAGGCTATAATTTCCATGATGTATTATAAATATTTTGTTACTTTAAGAATTTAGTACTTCAATTAACTTTAAAATGCTATTATTTCCCTTCTGTATCAAGAATCCATCCTTCCTTCCTTTCTTCCTTTCTCCCTTCTCCCACCTTCTTTCTTTTTTTCTTTCTATTCTTTTCTTTTGTTCTCTCTCTCCCCACATTCTCTTTGTCTCTCTCTCTCTGTTTTTTTTCTTTCTTTGCTACTTTTCCTCAGATTTGCTGGGGATGACTCTGACTTCATAACTCTTCTTCATTGTTTTCTTATTTAGTGAATCATTTAATGATAAGTGATTTCTTCTGAATTAAGCTTTATTCCCCTTAATTAGTAAGATTCCTATTTTATTATTTTCTTTGCAAACTATTGCTACATGCATTATTTATTTCTTTTTTAATGCAACATATTTATAAACTTACTTTACAGAAATTTTTCAGCAACACAGAAATAGATATTTTAAGTTTTACACTGGTTATATATTTATTGTTCATTTTATTTCAACATCTGCTGCTCTCAGGAAACCATTCAAGATTTCATGATTGCCTAATATAGCACCTTTCTCTAATAAGTCAAATAGTCTTGAAATAAAATTCTCCTTCATTTGTAATTATGCACAAAATATCTCTAAAATAACTTTCATGAATAGAAGAAGAGTGTAAATCTTATCCACTATTCGATTGCATTGCTTTAAAGAGTGCTAACCACATAATGGCCCTAAAAAATTTTATTTACTAAATTGGGAATAAGTGATAAAGGGCTACTATTAACCTATAAACATTAATCTAAACTTAATTATTATATATTTCAGAATACCTTATTATTTTATTTCCATGATCTGTCCTAAGGTGATCGCAAAGTATTAAAATCTCCCTACAAAATAAGCGATATGCACTATTTTATTAAAATATTATGATTCATTAAATTATATTAAAATATAAATGATGTATTAAATATCTTGTTTATTATTAAAATAATATTTAAATTAAAATAGATTTTAAAATTAAATATTAAATGAAATGTTAAATGTTAAATATTAATATTTTAAAATAAAATGATTTAAAAGCTTACACAGGGGGCACCTGGGTGGCTCGGTCAGTTAAGTGGCCGACTTTGGCTCAGGTGATGATCTCACAGTTCATGGGTTTGAGCCCCACATCAGACTCTGTGCTGACAGCTAAGGGCCTGGAGCCTGCTTTGGATTCTGTGTCTCCCTCTCTCCCTGACCCTCCCCCACTCACAGTCTGTGTGTGTCTCTCTCAAAAATAATTAAAAATTTAAAAAAATTAAAAGCTTACACAGGACTAATGCAGAAAACATCACCAATTTATATTTTATCAAAATGTAGAAGTATTATCCTCATATCTGTTTGTTCCCATGATCCAAGTGTAATTACTCTTACTATTTGAGTATGATTCTAATAATATAAAAATTACATATTCTTTCACCAAGATCTATTTTTCATGTTATAATAAAATTATAAGAAAAAAGTCCACAAGTAGTGTTTAATTTACTTGAACTTTAATATACCTAAAAATAGTTTAGTGACCCCTGTGTGCACTTATTTTTTTCTAAAAATACCTGAGATTGCACAACTTAGAATAGATGATTCTTCAGAATGAAAGAAATATACACATCACATGTATTTGTGTACAGACGACTATACTAAAATGTATATGAAACTGTGGTTTTTAGTATTTTGTATATAAGTTTATATTTAATGGTAATATCATTAATATCTTCTAATAGTAATACTTCAGGATTTATCTTATTTTTAAAACAATATAATAGTACACATTACAAGTGTATAACATAGCTTATTTAATTATTCCTCCATTGATAGGAAATTCAATTGCCCCTTATATTCTTTACTATAAATATTTCTTTTTAACAAACAACATGTAACAAGAATATTATTGTATAGACTCCTATAGGTAGAAGTGCTAGGTCTAATGGCATTAAATTTTTAAAATATTGATAGGTACTTCCACCAGCCTACACAACACTTTATGTGACTTGAGCAAACGCACTAATTCCTCTAGGTAGATGCTGCGCTGTCCCAGGACAGGAGGCTTGGCAAAAAGCACGAGCTGCCTCCACTCCTCTTCTTGGCCTGACACCTTCAATCAAATAAACAACTTGCACACTCTTATATCGTAGCCCTACGTACTGTACTTCCCAAATTGTGTAATATACTATTCTAATACTTCATATCTAATTTTTTAAATTTTTTTAATGTTTATTCATTTTTTGAGAGAGAGATGGAGACAGAGCACAAGTGGGGGAGGGGCAGAGAGAGAAGGAGACACAGAATCTGAAGCAGGTTCCCGGCTCTTAGCTGTCAGCACAGAGCCTGATACAGGGCTCGAACTCATGAACTGCAAGATCATGACCTGAGCCAAAGTCGGACACTTAACCAACTAAACCACCCAAGATCTTGTTATTTTAACCTTCTTTATCACTAGTAAGATTGATCATTATATAATGGATATTTACATACTATATATATATATACATATATATATATATAACCATCCATTACCCTATTGTTATTACCTCCCTCTTAAGCTACAGTTATTGGCAATTAATTCAATATTTCTTTAGTAATACTGCTTTGAAATATTAAGGTGAATGAACTTACCTGTAGGTAAAATAGTAATCATTAAAGTGTTTTAAGTATATTTGCATAGTAAAACTCATTTAACTAATAGCATTGAATTGAATTCAGCTAACAGATTTACATGTTTTATTGTTAATTAATTTCTGGATACATAACATCTAATTCATTAAAAATTAGCAGATGGATACAATTAGCCATAATCACGAAAACACATTACCAAGAATGCTATGTATTGTTAATTATGTTAATGTAAACCTTAATTACTCTCATCAAAATAATTGATAAGCATGTTATATGCGTTTCTGCTATATAAAATAATAAGAAACAGGATTTCCATAAGTTCACTGGCATTTGAATGGAAAATACCTATAATAGCACAAAAAAGCATTAAAATGCATTATTTATTTTCATAAATGGTGATGGATGCTTAGTTTAGCCCAATTAGGAAAAGGACACTATAAAACTGATCCTACACAAGTTGTCATGGTCTGGAATTGCATTTCCTGAGGGTACTGGCATTGAAGAACCAAGTACAAGCACAGGCTATGAAGCCATTCATGAATTGGCCTCATTTCTCCGTCAACCAGATCATCATTCACCTTCCACTAAGTTCAATTCTTTGCTATACCACAGGAACTAATACAATTGAACTGATGTCTTGGTTTATTTTAAAGAGCTCCTCATTTTGAGAATACTTAGTAGGTTAGGTCAAACAAGGTTCATTCCTATTTCTCTAAAGTATTTATTTATAAGGTACATTTGACATTGTGTTGCCAAGTACTTCTATTCAGTTACCACAACTTGAATATAGCCTCAAAATGTTTTCTTTTTTAAAGATTATTTATTTTGAGGGAAAGAGAGAGAGGAAGGGAGGGAAGGGCAGAGAGACAGGGAAAGAGAGAATCCCAAGCAGGTTCCATGCTGTAGACACAGAGCCCAGTGTAGGGCTCAGTCCCACAAATTATGAAATCATGACCTGAGCCAAAATCAAGTCACCCAGGCACCCCACAGAATGTTTTTTTTAACAAATTAATTTGTCTATTTATGCAATCAAATATCTATTAAAAATGTTAATAGGGGAACCTGGGTGGCTCGGTCAGTTAAGCATTTAACCCTTGATTTCACCTCAGGTCATGATCTCGCTGTTGGTGGGATGCAGTCCCACACTGGGCTCTGTGCTGATAGTAGGAGCCTGCTTAGGAGTCTCTCTCTCCCTCTCTTTGCCCCTCCCCTGCTCACATGCACTCTCTTACTCTCTCTCAAAATAAATAGACAAACTTAAAAAAAAATTTAAAAGGAAAGGGCAATTATAAGAGGAACATATGAGTAGCTGAGAAATAAGGGAATCCAGTGCACAAAAGGAGGGTGTATTCCCACATACGGCCACCGGCTCTTTATCCTTTGAAAAATATGGGAAGTAAAGTCTGGGACAGTTGATAGTCTTGTTGGTAAGAGTGGCAGGTATTTTCTCTTGATTGCTTACTTGAAAGTGAGAAATAAGGAGAGCATGAGGTCTGAGGAAACAGGAGGTATAAAACAGTCACCGAGATTGGGAGAGTAGCTGGGCAAAGGCAGAGTTCTGCTAAACAATATCAAGGGCCAACTTGATGTTAGTGTTCATCAATTTAAATTGACACTGGACAATGCAGTGTTATATTTATATGCATATATTTATGTATTTAGATGAAGATATGAAATAGAGAGTTAGGGTTTTCTCATTCATGTACAATAGAAAGCGGAATCTCTAGAAAGATAAAAGTACGTCGTATAAGAAGTTAATAAAGAGATAACTGCTCCAATATAAACCAGATAAAGAGTGAATTGAGGTCTTTGGAAGAATAAGGATCAATGAGAAGTTGGTAAAATCAATGGATTAAATATAATGGTGGATTTAAGTCTATTGGAGGTATAGTACTAGAGTAAATGAGGCAGTAGGTATTAGAAGCAACCTCTACTAAGATATCAGAATCACCAACAAACAAAACAATATTAATGTAATAATTTTAAAAGAACAGTTTGTTTTTGTTTTGTTTTGTTTTGTTTTACAGGTTGGTACCCCTACACTAGTTACTAAAGTGCTTTAGAATGAGAAATGAGGTGGTTGTGTGTAAAGAACTTCAAAAAGCAATGGGTGATGTTGTAATTATGAACTTCGAATGAAAAGGAGAGTTTTAAAGAAGTTGGAAAATAATTATAAGGAAGTGACAATGAAGACCAAGGTGAAAATACAATCCATCTCTAGAAACAATGATAGTCTGGGGAGTAGGAAAGAAAACAAAACAAAGCAAGATAAAACAACAAAACAAAACAAAACAAAAACTACTAATCAGGAGGGTTGAAGAGGAATCAGTCATGGCTAGGAGAGATATGTTGTTATCACTTTAAGCAAGAAGGTGAATGAAACAGAGCAACAACATTACTGAGAGAAGAGATTTGGTGATAGAGATTATAAGCTTCAGATTGGAAAGGTTTAAATTGGGAAAGGGGTATGCGATTAAGTCCATGTAAAGCCCAAAGGAGATCAATATCTATGTGATGAGGCATGAGGATGAATAATGACCTAGGAATCTTGGGTTTTCTGTATATCTTGAGGTTATTGAAATAGTTTTTGATCTTTTCTTAGACAATTTGAATTTTCTAAAAAGGGTGCCTGTAAGTGTTGTCCAAGGAAGAGAGGCCAAGGTTTCCAGGAGCATATGAGTTATGTGGGTATCTGATTCAGGAAAAGCATTAGTAATGCTAAGCCAATAGATAGATGTGCTTTGGTACTGGAAGGATTTTTTAGGATAGATTAGATTTTTTTTAACTTGAGATGATATATATTTTCCATGAATAATATTTAATGCCTACTCTGGTTTCTAACTCCTAGATCCTAGGAACTACATCATATTTTTCTTTCTGCTCCCTTTTATTTATAAGGAAATCTAAATCTAAAGTACGTTTAGGAACATGCTTATGATTGATTGATTGAATATAAAAGAAAACTAATATAGATATTCTATTACATATACTTTGGGATAAAACTAAAATAATCTAGAGCAGTTTCTTAGAGAAGATACTCTACCAACCAAGGGTCCCATACAAGCAAATACTGTCATTTTTCCAAAGCGCTTTGACTAAAACTAAAATTTGTTGATATGATTACACATGAACGTTCAATTTGTTGCAGAAATGTTTTCTACTGTTAAGGAAAAAAAACATGCTAAAAATAATCATTTATTTTATAACTTAATTTCCTCCTGAGACTTCTGAGTAATCTGAACTTTCAAATAAAAGTTAATTGCTATATATTTTAGAATCATCAATCTATTTATAAATAGCAAACCTAATATTCCTCATTTCTTCGGAGATCAGCCTTCTGACGACATCAGGCATATGGAAAAGTGCCAAACTGAAATGTTATTAAAAAAGGAAAACCTAAATGTTCAGCAGTTAATTAATCTATTTGAGGAATGCTGAAAATATTTTTTCACACAGTATGATTGATCAGTTTAGCAACCGGAGAGAAAGGAGCAATCATTTTGATGGGAAATATTTAAAATATTAAGGTCTCTCCACATAAAATCTAAGAGGAGTAAACTGAAACAAGTTGGTAGGGAAGAAACAAATGGCATGTAGGAGTTATGAGCACAATGGGATGTCAATTATTAAAGGAATGGTGATCGTGTAGTCTCACTGTACCGAAAAACTAGGAAAAATAAAATCTTGGTTAATTTATCTCCTGAGATTTAAGATTTGTTTCCAGAGTACATACTTACTGATACCATAGCATATATAATTTTTTACTCATATTAATGATGATCAGGTTTGGGAAATAAAATACAAGGTGACCAGTAAAATTTGAACATCAGACAATAATTTTTAAGTAAAAGCATGTCCCATACATTATTATTATTATTCATTGTTATCTGAAGTTCAAATTTAACCGGACATCCTCCATTTTATCTGGCAACCCTACTAACACTGGTTATCTAAACAAAGTGACCTCAAACTGTCAGAGTAAATAAGTCAACTGTAGTTTTTATAACCTCAGAGGTAGGATTAACTTCGGCTGGTAATGATACCATGATGTTACCATGAAAAATGTTAGTCTCCTGACAATGGTAATTTATATTATCCTGGTGTCTTTAACTGTACAGAGGGAATAATATCTACTTCAAAGGTTCAGTGAATAGATTATCCGATATATATGTAAAGCATTTCCTGATGTCCTTAACAAATAGCAGCTATTATTACCATGTATCTCAGACTTAACTCTATGTTCTCTGGCATGATCAATAGTTTGATGTATAAGATGATGAAGGATAGAATATTGGGGACATAAGGAACCTTAGAAATAATCATCTCGACTTCACCATTTTACCAGAAATATTAAAATAAGATTTAGAATAAAAAGGTTCATTTAAGAAACATATGCCATATTTAGGTATTTAGAGTTAGTTCCTCAATAAATTCATTAAGTTATGGCAAATATCTACAGAAGACATACATTATTTCTCAAGAAAATGAACAAGGGATAGGCTGTTTCAAAATTACCTCACAAGGGAAATGGATGCTTAATTTATCAAGAGAGAGTTATTGAATTGCTTAATTTATCAAGAGCGAGTTAAAGTTAGTAGGTCTAGGTAAATTAAGGATTTGGGGCAATATCTAAGAACATTTTTAATGCATTTTGCAATTTGGGAAATTGTTGAAAATTACGTGGAGAGAGAGAGATGTCATCTCCCTTCTTAATAATGAAAAATATTAGCTCTGACTTTACCTTATATTGCTTGTGGGCATGCGTTTAATTTAGTTGAACTGAACTGAAATCATTACAGAATATAAAGTAACCAAAAAATGTTTCCATAGGAGAAAAATGCTAGAAGTTAAGAGGGAAACTAGGTATACCATATCTTTTAATAAATATTGTAATTAAGAATCCTGACAAATGAATATATTCTATGCCTTATTGTTTAAAATGTACATGGTTCTTGTGATGGCTAATTCTGTGTGAACCTTGCTGGGCCACAGTGGCCATATATCTGGTCAAACATGATTCTGGATATTTCTGTGAAGGCATTTTTTGGATGAGACTAACATTTACTTTGAGTAAAGCAGATGGCCCTCTGTATTGTGGATGGGCTGCTTCTATCTGTGGAAGACTTTAAGAAAACAAAGACTGACCTCCCCTCAGCAAGGAGGAATTCTGCCAGCAGATAGCCTTTGGACTCTAACTGCAGCTCCTCCCTGGGTCTACAGATGCTGGCCTACCCTGCAGATTTTGGATTTATCAAGCCTCTGTAATCCCATAAGCCAATTTCTTAAAAGAAATTCCCTTCTCTCTCTCTCTCTCTCCCTCTCTCTCTCAGGCTCCCAATATCTATATCCATCATCTCTATTTCTATCTCTTCTTTTGTATCCATACACACATGTACACTTATTTGGATATACTGATATAGATGACATATAGATATATAAATATATATAAAGATGAAATAGAGCTGTATCTTCTGATGGTTCTATTTCTCTGAAGAACCCTGACTAATATACATTACTTATATTTTTCATTGATTTTTAACATGCAGGAAGTGATGCAAATGAAAGGCACACAAAGGATAATTAAAAGCAAAGATCTTACACTAGCCCATGTATGTTAATGTGCAGTATGAAAATTAGAATTGAAAATCACCCAAGTAGACAGACCTCATTTGGGTTCATATTTATAAAAGCTTCCCATTGTTTTAAGGGTGTTGCATCATGCAATAAGTGCTATTATTTTTCTTATTTCAGAAGATTAAAAAAATAAACTTCATAAGAAAAGAGAAGTGTAACAGAATGTGCCTTATTCATGGTATGTTAATAATAAGGAAGGATTTACGCACAAGTTTCTTTGTGAAGCAGGCATGGAGAGCTGTTAAATTTGCCTAACTTACATACCAAGGATGATTAAACAAATATTCTTTTGTTCCCCCTACCCCCCTCAGGCCTCCCACCTATTCAACACAAACACACTTGGAGCCTAAGATATTAACGGGTAGATGAATTGCAGTTATCCTGGCTTTTAGTTTCATTCAACCCTTTCTAATTGGCGCCCCAGGCTTGGATCTCTCACAAACCACATCATGTACAACACTGCTCTGATAGATAAATAAGTAGAAAAAACTACAACAAGAAAGGAAGACTGGGTTTTCGGAGATGGGCTGAGAGACTACGACATCTAATAGCCTCTAGCTCCAAAATGTGATGAAGGCTGTGAAGGGGTGATAACGCACAGTGTTCTTTGTGGCAGACAGATTTAGACAGGTCCTAGAAGGCCAGAAGGTAGGTTTAAAATTAAATGGCAAACAGTTACTACCAGTATGAAAATAGCGCTCACTGTAGCTCTCTGCACAGAGTGTGGATAACACGTGTACCTCCAATCTGGTGTTCTGGAAAGTACTGGACTGGGAGGGAAATTCCATGTAAGCAGGTAGGCAAGCAATGGGAACAAATAACTCTGAAACTCTGCGAAGGAATGGCAAGGCAAACCAGCAGAAGGTATTCTCAGGAAATCTAGGTCAGCTCAGAGGTAGAATTTAGAATCAGAGGGCCTCTGGAAACAGGTTATGATATCATTGTTTATAGCATATAGATGACAGCTGGACAAATATAGCCTGGTTTGCGCTCAAATTATTTTAAGGATTTGGACATTCTTTTTAAATCTCTCTAGAGAGTTATTTTACTATAAGAAATTTTGTACTTCTGTGCAGTTCAGAGTATTTGCTGGCCTCCCTCCTGGTGGTAGGTGTTAGTGATGTCTAATGTTAGCACACCAGTCTATAATAAAAAATGCACGAGAACACTGGCTTCCAGAGCACTAATCTGAAATGAATCTGTACCCCGTTTGTACACGTGAATTAATTTAGAGAAAAGATTAACTACATGCTATTCACTAGCCATTAGCTTATTACTAGTCAGTGAGAAAGGTAACAATAATTAAATTGTTTTTGCACTTTTGAGTTATTTCTCTATGAATCAATGGAAAATATACAGATTAAGGGAGGAGGTTATTTTCATAATCTTGATGAAAAAGAATGAACAGTTAAGCAAGTGCACTCGTCAGGCAGTGATGATATTTAGTGTCATTTGTGGTATTTGTAAAGCAATTCTTTGAATTTATTTTCATAGAAACTTTTTGAGGAGATGGAATAAGTCACCAATGGAAATGTTTGGATCTCAGTTATAGCTTTGTGACCCTTAAATAAATAGACTTTTCCTAAACATACGTGTTTATCTTAAAGTTAGCATAATTCCTTCTATAAATTAAATGCTTATGACAAATTGTCCATTATCTTTACCACTCATCCATATTAGTGAATAAACTTTGTCTTGTATTTCTTCTATTAAGCAAGTCAATGGTTCAGAGCAATGACTCTGGATCAAAAATGTCTGGCCTCAAATCTTGACTCCAAAACTTTTTTAGCTATGTAATCCTGAGGAAATTACCTAACGTCTCCATGTTTTGGTTTTCTTATCTTTAAAGTGAGACAAATAATGGTACCTAATACATATACTGTATAAGGATAAGTTATATTAAATAATTTATATGCGAACTTAGAATAAAATAAGTGTTAAATAAGTTATATGAACTTAGACACATAGAGATTACTTTATACATATTAGTTATCATTATTACTCCTTTTTTTAAAGTAGGCTCTATGCCCCACATGAGGCATGAATACATAACACCAAGATTAAGAGTCACTTGCTCTACTTACAGAGCCAGCCAGGGGCCCCTAGTCTTTTTAATTTATTCTGTTTATCTGTTCCATTGGCCCTGCCTTGGTCAGATCTCCATCATTTGCCATTTAAGTTACGACAAGAGCCTCCTATCTTTTTTCCTCCAATCTTTCCCTGCCTCCAGTTCATACACACTGTTGCCAGCATGACTTTACCAGATGCAAACGCAGTTATATAATTCCCCTGGTTAAAATTCTTCAATTTTTCTCTGTCTTCATCAAGAGGAGGTCAAAATTATTTTTACAACATTTACGTCCCTCTGTGAGTTGCCAACTTCCTGTCCCTTTAGCCTCATCTATTCCCACTTGTTATCTTGAACTTTATGTCTTAGCCATATGGAACAATTTGTATCTCCTTAAATACATTCTCATTATCCCTATGACAATGGCTTTTCACATTATACTTAACCTGCCTGTTATACTGATTCTTTAACAGTAAAATTCAATGTATCCTTCAAAACTCAGTTTCTCAAAAAATGTTCCTGACTTTCCCCATCTATATTTTATGTGTTCTCTGATCCCATTATTAATGTGTTGACTTCTTCAAAGCATTTTTACATTGCACTGAAATTGTGTGCTTGTTTCCCAACATTGTTTGTGAGCCATATCACAGATCTTTTGTGTTTTATCTCAGAATTTTCAGAATCTACCACTGTAGCACTCTGAGCATAGTAGATCCTTCATAAATGTTTGTTAGGAGTGATGTAATTATTTAAAGTGTGTGTTTTCTGGCACACCTAGTAAAACCTGTAGAGTATGAGACAACCTTGTTGGTAAAGGTAACTTATCTGGAAGGTACCGTTTACCAATAAGGACTAACAGAATCTAGACCCTGGAGTGGGGGGTTGGGAAATGGTACTTGAAGAAGAAATTAAACATTACTTAACCTTTGCTGTGTGCTAAAAAAAGAACAACAACAAAAAAACCCACATAAGCAATTCAGAAATCCAGCTATAATCAATTAAGAAGTGCAACTGAAACTATATACTTTTTTAAAATTCTTCCTTACTGTATTTGCTTTTTTTTAAATTTTTATTTTTTAATGTTTTATTTGTTTTGGAGAGAGACAGAGTGTGAGCAGGGGAGGGTCAGACAGAGAAGAAGACATAGAATCCAAAGCAGGCTCCAGGCTCTGAGCTGTCAGCACAGAGCCTGACGTGGGGCTCGAACCCCATGAACTATGAGATCATATGAGCCAAAGTGGGTTACTTAACCAACTGAGCCAGCCATGCACCCTTGTATTTGCTCCTTTTTTTAAATGTTTATTTTTGAGAGAGAGAGAGAGCGAGAGAGAGTGAGAGAGAACACAAGTGGGGAAGAGGCGTAGAGAGGGAGGGGGAGGCACAGAATTCGAAGCAGAGTCCAAGCTCCCAGTTGTCAGCACAGAGCCTGAAGGAGGCTCTAACCCACTAATCAGGAAATCATGACCTGAGCCCAAGTCGGGTATTTAACCGACTAAGCCAAACAGGCACCCCTGTATTTGCTTCTTAATTCACCCCTGAACTAGTCTTTATGTACTTCCTTTAGGCTGGATCCATAATTGTGTGCTGCCATTTTAAGTTGGTATTATATGTAAAAAATATTCATAATTCTTTAAATAGTTATTGGAAACTATGATTAAATGCCTTCATAATATATCTAATGTTTTTGTAAAACCAATTTACATAAATGTTGGGAAAAAATAATGCCACAGTCTAAGAAATTAAAAACAAGATCTTGTTCTTTATAAAAAACTGAATTGTGGGAAGGAAGGAGAGAAGCACTCATCGGCTGGCAGTACCCCAGTACCTTCATATGTTAAAATTATTGACCTTTTGTATAAACAAGTACAATCAATGATTCCTTTCAGACTAGTTTTGAGGTCACTAGGGGAGTAAAAGCCTTGTAACCACAGGTAGGAGATCTAAAACAGCACATATTCAACTACGAAAGAGGGAGATGGATTTTTAGTCATAAAGTAATTAAAAGCCACTTTTAAATGTGGTTCTCCTATAAGTCACAAGAGTTGTGCAGTTAAATACTTCAAATCGATAATTGGTGGATTGTGTTCAAAT
This sequence comes from Cryptoprocta ferox, assembly GCA_028646485.1. Taxonomy (NCBI): domain Eukaryota; kingdom Metazoa; phylum Chordata; class Mammalia; order Carnivora; family Eupleridae; genus Cryptoprocta; species Cryptoprocta ferox. The sequence goes on from CM053570.1 coordinate 15,991,377, forward strand.
AGAGAAACAAATATAAATATATGCATTAGTTGAGATTTTGACATACACTGAAGTTCTGTTTCACATGGAGACTGCTTTCTTCATCATAATTACTCTTGTATTACTAGGGCAAGTAAGTTTTGTAAATTTTTTGCTATTTTAGAAAATATTATACCAACTTCTCTTTCATCTAGATTTTAGCTGAATTACTGATACTTTTTTCATAAATAATTCCTAGTAAAACAACTAATGGGGTAACATGAATTGTGTTATGGCTTTTGATAAGCATAGACAAATTACCATTAAAAAGATCTTTTGGGGGGGGTGCCTGGGTTAATTAAGCTTTGGACTCTTGATTTCGGCTCAGGTCATGATCTCACTATTCGTGAGTTTGAGCCCCATGTTGGGCTCTGCACTGACAGCAGGGAGCCTGCTTAGGACGGGCTCTCTCCTTCTCCCTCTCTCTCTTTTCCTCCACCCTGGCCCTCCTCTGCTCGCATACTCTCTCTCTCAAAATAAATAAATAAACATTTTTTTAAAAAAGATCTCTTTTTTGTTTCTAGGTTTTTGTGTTTCACATTTTATAATATCAGCATATGTATCATCTATCATCATCTAACTTCATCAATGAAATAATTTCACATTTTGTTAGGAAAACACTACTCTATTGCTTAAATTACCCATTTCACTTGAGAAAATATCTTTGTGTTTACAACATGTGTTTTTGGATTTGTTTTCCTTCAAATATTTTCATTTCTGAGAAGTTTACAGTACTTACACCTTTTCTGTTAGAAGTGTATATAAAAGCAAAATTTGCTGGAACATAAAATCTATTATTAAATTGAGTGTATATTTAATAAAGTTTCAATTTATACAAATATACACACACATCCATGAGTAGCAGAAAAGTATAAAGGAAAACTAACATATAGATTGTGTCTTGATAATTTGTAATTTTCTTCATGCTATTTTGTGCTTTTATTTTTTTAAAGTTTATGTATTTACTGACAGAGAGAGAGAAAGAGAGGGAGAGGGAAGGAGATGGAAGGAGAGAGAGGGAGAGAGAGGGAGGGAGAGCATGTGTGCACAGAGGTAGGATAGAAAGAGAAGGAGAGAGAGATTTCCAAGCAGGTTCTGTGCTGTGAGCCTGAATATAGGGCTTGATCTCACTAATCATGAGACCATGAACTGAGCCAAAAGAGTTGGATGCTTAAGCAAATAAACCACACAGATGCCCCTGCTATTTTTGGTTTTTAATACATGAACAATGAGTGTCATAATTTTATAACTAATGAGTAAATAAAAACTTATTTTTATGAAGGAGGCATACTTTATACCAATAGGTAAATAATTATGTGTAATCAAAGTGTATAGTTTAATAAATTTTAACAAATACACACACTCATGAAACCATGACCACAATCAGGAAAAAAAAAATGTTTTCATCACTCCCAGAAGTTCCTGTGTGGCCCTTGCAGTGAATCCCTCTTTCCACCACTGGCTCCCAGATCTGTTTTCTATATATAGATATTAAAGGAGACTTATAGTTATGAGGAATTTGTTCATGTGATTATTGAGGGTTGGAAGTACCATGATCTACCATCTGTAAACTGGAGATCCAGAAAATCCAGTGATATAATTTAGTCTCAGTCTGAAGGACTGAGAGCCAGGTTAGCTGATGGTGTAAATCCCAGTCAAAGGGATTAAAAAGTGAAGAGATCCCAGCTCAATTAGAGGCAGAGGAAAAAAGGGGTGAATTCTTCCTTCCTCTGCCTTTTGTTCTAGTCAGACTGCCAAGGGACTTAGATGTTGCCCCCCATTGGGGTGGGCTATTTCTTTACCAAGTCCATCAACTCAAAAGCCAATCTCCCTCAGAAGCATCCTTTCAAACACACCCATCATTATGTTTAATCTGGGCACTCCAAGGCCAGTCAAGTTGACACATAAAAATGTCTACCACATTCCCCATTTTCACTGTTTTTATTTCAATAATTGTGGAACTGTTTTCACTCTCCAACTTATTTTTCTCCTTTAGGAAGAAGTATTTTCAAACCCTAACATTTTCATCCTCCATAAGCTAGAGACTGCCTTTGCAATGTACCTAGGGATGATGTGGATAGATTGGCAGATTGGAAACTATGGAGTGGTTCAAGAGCAGGGACTCCTCACTAAGACTGTTGCTGGAGACCAACTTGTCAGCAGCAAAGAAGATAATCAAGCCCCCAATATAGTACTTTCTCCTTCAAAGAGACCATCAGCACTGGATAGAAAGTCAGTTCATCACAACCCTTCCACTTTAAACATCAACGATTCATCCTTTCTGGAAATATACCTCTTGCAGATGGTGATGTGCCTTTCCTGCAAGCAGTGGCTTTGACAGCATCATAATCCTAGGAATCCCTTTACAACATGTCTTGTTTACTGATGTGAAATAATCCACAGTCTTGTGTCAAAGAAACACATTCTACAGTGAAGGAGGTGTGACAATGAACACATGGCCATGAGATCCACTCCAGCATACTGCATCATCTAGAAGCGGACGACCTGATGGAAATTTGGAATTGCCTACAGAAGGGCTGGTGCCAGTCTGGGTTGTTATACTTTCCTCCAGGAAGGTATATAGTATATTTATTGAACCAAAGACCAGCATATTTTACAGTATCCCCAAATGCTAGAATAGATGGGTCTAGAAAACAGAAAGCTATAACTGACCTTTCCCACCATTAGTGCCAGTAACTGTCCTGTGGAATTTGTCCTTCCTATAATGCTGGACAATCGGTGCTAGATCCCAGGAGAAGAATGCTTCCACCAGTGGGTAGAGTAAGGATTACTAAACCTAATACCACTGTGACCAGGGTATTTTGGGATTCTCATGCCAGTAGACTCTAGACATCAAAATAAATCACTATACTGGAAGATGTTATTGGTTCTGATCAAATTGAGGGGATAGGGTTGTTGCTACATAATGTTACCCAGGCACAGTAGGTCTAAAAGTCACATGGAAGTCTTTTGATTCTTTCATTCCTGGTGATAAATTGAACAAAGAATTGCAGTAACTATAGTCTGGCAAGAAGAAAAGCACTTCATAATTAGGGTTTGTGTTACACTACCAGGAAGGCCACCTGGCCCACCTGAGGGTTTGCCATGGGTAAAATTTAGAAAGTGTGGTGAAGGACACAGATAATGAACTGTCACCTTGGAACAAGCTAAAGCAGTGTTTCACTAACCTCCCTATTACTCCTTCTTAGAGATGGAGTAGTTTGTTTCCCTAACCTCCCTATTACTCCTTCTTAGAGATGATAGGTGAACACCATGATGAAGAGGGAGTGTTAGAGTAGACTTCAAGAAGCAAGAAGTGGAGTGTCCTGTGGAGGAAAGACTTGAGACCTACAGACCAACTAGCCTTCCTATTTGTTCCTGGAGGTCCAAATTCATGACTTTTTGAAGTATGAAGGAGGTCTATTCATGTATCTGGCTCACTTATTCTGCACTATATTAAGGTCAGTGTTATTCTCCAGTGATTTTTTTTTTCTGATATATTGCCACTTGCTCTTTTGAGAGCCCTCACTAACAAGAGGCATATGGACACAATAGACACAAACTTCCTAGCAACTCATATGCAATATATCTATTACATCCACATTTTTCTTGCATACTTAACACTTTCTTCAATTCTGATCTAGAGAACATGCAGAACTTAGCAATAAAAAGCTAGTCCTGATATCTGGGTGTATCTACTATTTTTAGCTCATTAAGGCAGATATAAATGAGCCTAAATAATGAGGCTAGCTCCTTCTGTTAGTGACTCTATTGATCTCCCTATGAAAAACAAAGTTATGTTATGCCAAAGTAACTAAATAAACAAAATTTTAAAATTTATTTTTTCCTATAATTTTGAGTGACCTATTCAGTAGTGAAAACTTAGGGCATTACTGTCAATTATCAGAGATAACATCCTCTCACATAAGGATTTCATGAGGTTTTTAAGGCATGAGATTATATATGCATGAGAAAGTGTGACTAGAAGCCAACAGGAATTATATATAATATCCAAAAAATAATGAGAAATGCATTTATTAGTTCAGAAAGCCAGTTTATGAAACTTACTGACTAAAGTGTTTTGACAGACAGTAGAAATTATAGGTAGAGAATTAATAGCATTTTCAAATTTACCCACAACGCAATGACTTTTTTAAAATGTCTTATTAATATATTCCAGCATTTTGAGACCAATGTATAGGGAAAAGAATATATATTTTATTTGAATTAGTAGGGCAGTTTTGCATTAATTTAATGTCAGGAGTATATGCAACTAGCTATAATACGATATAAGGAAGATTTTCCATTAACCTACTGAACTGAAATTATCAACGTGAAATTTTCTAATGATGAAGTTACTAGAGGCTTTTAATATTTTTTTTAAAAAAGGGACAAAAAGAGCATCTGGAGTGAAATCAGTAACTAACTGAAAATTTATAGAACTGTTCACAAAAAAAAAATGCATACCAGCCATCTCCTTCCCAATTTTTATGCTTCTGTTTTAAGGAGAGAATGTGTCCTTGTATCAATGATTAATCCCTTCCAAACATCTGAATCACAGCAACTCTTGCCTTCTCAGTAACCGTTCACTATCAAATATTGTCTATTTCTGCTGTATATTCATACTCCTCTCTACAATATCCAATAAAAGAGCATTAAAATCTTTCTTTGGAAGACACAGCTCATTATAGCTACTGTCCTATTATTTCCTTCCCCATCGTATGTTTTCATGGGTCCTTTCTTCACTACCCCAGCCACTGCAACATAGAGTTGTTCCTATCACTTTGATAACACTGTTCTAACTAATTCAATTCATTTCAGCAAATACATATTATATGCTTACTCTCTGGCAGACACTGTGACTGGGCTGGAGAATGCAACTGTAAACAAGACAGCAAAGGCCATTGTTCCTCTAGTAATGTATAGAGAGTAAGTAAAGAAAATTTCAATGTTTTAATATATTTTAAAATAATGATAAAATTTTAAAGAAAAGTAATTTGCTGCAGAGTGGTGTTGCTTGCCTAAGACCTTAAGAGACGTATTTTGTGTATTTGCTTGTTTGTTTTTTTAACAGATGATAAGCTGAGATCTAAAGCCAATTACATCTGAACAAGAAACATTCCTGGAAAAGGCACAGCATGACCAAAACCCTAAGGTAACAAGGAGTTTGTGGTATTCTTGGAATTTTTTTTTAAAAGGCCAATAGGAACAGTCTAGTGAGTAAGAAAGAGAGTGCAAGAGAAGAGACTGCAATGGTAGTCTAGATGTTCTAGATCAGGCTCTAAATTATGAAAGCCTTAGAATCCATGGTAGAAGGATAGGGTTTTATGAGAATTGTAAAGAAAAGTCACAGGAAAATTTTAAATAGGTAAGAGATACCATGCGATTTTATCTTCTTTTTTTAAAGTTATTTATTTATTTTGAGAGAGAGAGAGAGAGAGAGAGAGAGAGCGAGAGCGAGCACACAAGTGGGGGAGGCCCAGAGAGAGAAGGAGAGAGAGAGAGAGAATCCCAAGCAGGCTCTGCACTAACTGCACGGAGCCCGGACATGGGGCTTGAACCCATGAACTGTGAGATCATGACCTAAGCTGAAACCAGGAGTTGAACACTTAACCAACTGAGCCACTCAGATGCCTCATGTTTTTATCTTTTAAGATGATGAATGGAATGAAGGGTTACAGGGGGCAAGGGGAGAAACAGAGACAGGGGGAATAGTCTAGGTAAGAGGTAGCTTGAACTAGAATGGTGGTATGCTAAGTCAGATGAAAGGGAGAGATGCAAATATATTTTGGAGGTAGAAGGGCCAGAATTTGTTAAAGGACAAGAACTTAGAAGTAGAAAAAGGTCAGATCAATAGTACACCCAGATTTCTGGCTTTAATAAATGAGTATATGATGACAAATGGGTGGATACAATTCAGATGATATGTGAATATGGGGGCTAGGGAGGAAAGAAGCCAAAAATTTTGACAAATGACCTTAAACAAATAAACCCAATGAATATTTGCGAAGTTTCCTTTTTCACATGACCTCATAGTTAGTTGAGCCAGTTAATGACACCCTCTTTCAAACACATTCTTCCTATAGAGTCTCAGAAACACCACACTATTCTTTTCTTCCTGTCAGACGACTGATTATTGGTTTTCTTTTCAAGGAACATTCTTTGTTTCTAAGAGCTCTCTAGTTGAAGTTTCACCATATTCTGTTCCAGAATTTCTTTTATTTCTTACACTCTCTGCTTAAATGATGTAGTCTACATCGCTCTTCTACAGTTTGCATGTGGAGCGATCCCATATGTCTATCCCTCAGACCTCCCTTTTGAATCAGACTCAAATTTCCAACTATCTCAATAGCCTTATTTTGATATCCCAGATCCCTCAATGTCAATATATTCAGAATAGACCTAATAATCTTCCCTCACGTAAAATAAATTATCACACTTCTAGTTGTTCACATTAGAAACCTAGAAGTTATCTTTTATTTCTCTGTTTCCCAGATCATTCTCCTAATCACATCAAACTGATTTATTTAAAAATGTTCTTTACTAAACCGTATGTCATGAATGGTGACTTCAGTGACAAATAAAAAGAACATGGAACCTGTAGTCATGGCCTTTATCAAATAGTGAAGGACAGTATGTTTAAAAAGTGACAACATAAATAAGAATATTTTTACACATTTTTGAAAATTTACTACAAAGTTACCTAATTTAGTTGAGAGAGATTCAGCATAGATATCTCTGAGGAAATGCTGCTACTTTTACTTCCTATTATTATTATTTTTTAATCAATCCACATCTTTCCATATTCATTGGGCAAGTTGTCATCTTCTCTTGGATTTTTCTATTACACTAAATGTTCTTCCTATATCCCTTCTTGTCTCCCTATATTCTAATTTATACTCAGAAAATAATATTAGAAAAACAATAAAAATCCCCACAAATATAAAATGTTGAATTCTGATATTTGATTATATCTTACTGACCTCTCAAACTATGTACTATCCCAGTCCAAAATATATGTGCTCAGGCCATTGGACTTTATCTTACTGCAATCATTACAACTGCAATTCATCATTATTTATGTAATTATTGGTTAGCGTCTATATGCTCTCATATGTCATAAACACAAATAAGGCAGAAAATGTAATTGTCATTATTTGTATCTCCTGTGTTTGGAATACAGACCAGCTATACCAATAAGTTCATAAAATGAGTGAATGTTTCACATTTAGAATAATCTACAACTGGACCAGCTTCAGTGCAGTGACAAAATATGCACAAATCGATTACAATACAGTCAATATATTTGCCAAAAATGATCAATTGCACCATTTAAATAAAAACATAGGTAATAATTTGGAATTATGCAATTTATTACTGGAAGATCCCTAATGTGAGACAAAGTGTAAGTCAGTTATTCTTTAACTTAGTCTAATTTAATTTGGCAAAAACTACTAAATTTTCAAATCAATATTTGATAGTCAATAGTGGGTGTTATTTTCACATCATTATTCAAATATTTCTTTTGATATTCCAGTCACTTATTTGCTCTAATTTTGTTAAAATGAACATTGTTCCACAGTCAAAGAGATTGGGTTGATGAAATCTGGTAACTATTACATTTAGGTACTGGAAAACACTAATTTTCGTCCTTCAGTTTACATAAGGTTTCATTCTTTCTTTTAGCTGTTGACTTGAATATATTATAGATTTATTCAGTATCCTCACTACATATCTCTTATAATACACAGTAACATTCTGAAGGCTAGATATGTGTTGACTACTGATGACATGAAAGGAATTCTAAAAATTCTCATAAAATGTAAATGCAAAAAGATGCAGTATTAATGAAATAATATAATATAAAGAAGTACTTTCTTTGTCTAAATTACTGGGGTTTTAAAATCCTATCATAATTTAGTCTGATTTCTTATTAGCTTTTATGTCAGAAAATATAAATTTTAACATAAAAAATTGGAGCTATGTAATATAGTAATTCCTAGTGCTATTCCATGGATTAATTCTAGGTTGGTTATATGAAAATCATTTGAGAAACTTTATAAAAATATATCTTAACATGCCCCCACTCCTAGAGATTCTAATTAACAAGGTGAGAAGAGAGCCAACATTTTCTTTTCTTAATTTTATAAAGCTCCCAAAGGGATTCTCAAAGGCACTCAGCTCATCCAGGTCTGAGAATCAAGAATGCCATTCAGAGGTCACAAACTGGCTGCCAGTGGGCTGAATCTAACTCACAGAAATGATTTCCCTGGCCTATGGAGCATTTGCAAATGTTGGAAATTAACATAAAATTTTCGCATTTGTAGCTTCTCTTGGAAAAAAGAAAAATCTGACAAAAGAGAACCTACATTATTGAATAACAGCAGTGTTCTAGAGTGGTTAACAACTGCCTGTTTAATGTATTTATTCCTTCAATTGTTTATGCAAACTGATATTTATTTATAGCCCAATCTGCATAATATTCTTCTAGTTGCTCAGGAAATTAAAATGAATAAAATAGACAAAAATCCCGCAACTATTGGAACTTGAACTCTTACAGGAAAAACAGAAATGCATATGTGCTCCTTGGTTCCAGAGCACATATGTCTCAAGGTGAGTGTCTCTATCAGTCAGTCACCAAACACAGGTCTCAAGACACTACAAGCCAAGTGTCTTCTTGTCATTTATCACCACACTTGCATGCCCATATTTTTTTAAGGCAAAGACAATTTCTCTCTTCCACTTTTATTTTTATATTAGTTAGAGCAAGGAAAGTTTCTATGAGAAACAGAAACAAAAACAAAATGTTCAGTGGCTTAACCCAAAATAATTTGATTTCTTTTGTGTTACTGTTCATCATGGTGTTCTGCAAAGTAGTTATTTGGGAACTCGTTCTCCCCTTTCATCCTGTGACTTTTAGATCCCCTGAGACTTCAAAATTATCTGTGACCACTTAGTGAAGGGAAAAGAAAGGATGTGCATAGTATATTTCATAATATACTATGAAAACTATTTCACAATTTTGCAGCCACGTAATTTTATGACCTGAAAGTGATGCATACTATTTCTCCTAACATTCCTTTGGTGATAATAAGGCCCATATCCTACTTAGATGCCAGGGGGGCTGGGAACTGAAGTCCCTACCTAGCAGCTTCTTCAATTCTATAGTATGGAAGAGAGAATAAGAGCATTTGCTGGACGTATAGCTTGTCTTTGCCAAACCCTCAAAATTTATGAAATGGAAGATACACCTACAGGGCCACATAGTTCAAGAAAACAAGAGAGAACAGTTTTAGTTTATTTTCTTTTGTTCAATATGCAAACTAAGAGAGGCTAGATAGAAGGCTGCAACTTGCCAATGTCATACATCTTGTTATATTCTTGGTACCTATAGGCGATTGAATTTGACTTCTGATCTAGTACAAACCTTGATTTTCAGGAGAGAGAAATGATCATAGAAGGGAATAAGATTTTCCTAAGGCCATAACATGAATTAACAGCAGAACCAGGAAAAGATGTGAAAGAAGTCTACTAACTTTGAGTCCTATTTCTATTACACTTTTATTCCTCTCTAACATTATATAACTATATAAAATATGTAGATCTGTGTAACGGTCTATACATATATTCTGTTTCTACTTATATGTTAACAGGTATTTATTTATTTTTATCTTCACAATATTTCTCTTTCCTCTGGAACGAGCACTTTCTTTGTGAAACTTCTCCTATTTCCCATGATTATTTTGGAGCAACAATTGTTGTACTATTATGGTCACAGGGCTGAACATGTTACACAAGCCTATTAAATTACAGTATGCATTCATAACAAGGAACTCGGCCCATGAATGTGCAAATTATATAAACTGGACCAGAAATCTTCCGCAGGAATAGAGTGGAAGAACAGGAGTATAGAATTTGATATGATCCTTTTACCTCATTTTCTATAATGTTTGGTAGATAAACAAGCCTCTCCTCTCCAAGTAAGTCAAGGACTGGTGATAATCCTTTGTCTGAAATGTGTTCCATCCTATGAAACCAAAATGCTGGGACATTAGGAAAATGAAATAAACATAATGGATCTGAGGGAGGTCATATGGATGGGCATGGGGTGAGGGCATAGTTACATTTTTGTGGTTAATGTGACAATTTTGCATTAGTTTCCTGATGAAGACACCAGCAGAAAGAGGACAGCAAGAACATCCAAAGTATATGATGTTGTTTACTGAAGATGGCTTAATATAAACCAAGCAAGAGCAGGTAGCTAATCATGATGGGTAACACTAGAGAAAAAAGGTATTTTCCCTCTCTCTCCCCTTTGCTAAAATACTAGAAAAGATACCAATGGTCTTGAGGGACCCTTCAGGATGCCGAGCAGAAAGTTTAATCATAAATCTAATAGGAGTGGTACTCTGAAGGGTTTTGGTTTTGAGTTTCTCATTTTAACGAGTGACGGTTTTACTCAGTGATAGACTATTTCTGTACACAGCAGATTTGGTGTGAAACTGACCTATTCACCCTTACACCTCTGCTTTTGTTTTTAGAGCAAGCCTGACTTTCCTCAGATGGTACATCTTATTTTCCCCCACATTTTATGGAAAATATAGCACTGTAACATTTTACTCCCTAGAACTTTCTACTTATTTGACCAGTGCTTCTAAGACATTCTTAATTGAAAGCTCTTGGGAAATTTGCCTCACTTTCCGGAATAATGAACTTCTGGGGATGGGAGTAGGGAGGTATAACTTGAGGAAGGGGACCGTATTCAGTAAAAGCCGATCACTGCCATTTCTAATATCTGGATAGTGTTGTTTAGTCTGGCCTATTCTGCTGACCTTTTATATCACTGATGGTGACTTTCTCTTAAGGGGTGTATTGTTTTTACCTCCATTGTAGTTTCTTGTAGGATTATGAATCAATGAGTGGGATCTGTACATATATGAGACCTAATTTTAGAAAAAGGCTGGTTACTTGTTGACTTGTTGACCAAACTCATTTCTCTTTCTCTTGGGCAAATACTTGATTTTCATTCACCATTGCAAATAGGTATTACTATGTAACTAGGGTTTTGATAGTGGAATGTGGATGGAAATGCAATATACCATTGAGAGGTCTGGGCCTCAAAAGTCCTCCTACATGATTCTCTATTTTCTTGAGAGAAAAAGGCATCCAGATTAGGCATCCAGCAGAGAATTCAAGGGACCTAGAAGGTGACACAACCACAACACAGACAAACCCAAGTTGCTACACCACTTAATGGAAGGCTACTGGCGAAACATCCATAACTGAATGAGAGACACTATGGAAAGCTACTGAGAACTTGTTAAGTTTGTTTCAGTAGTTCTCTACCCTAGCCAGAAATGAAATATATTTTTTCACCCAGTACTCCTGGGCTCCATAAAAATCAAGATATTTTCTGGGAATTTGATTTTAATGCTTAGGCATAGTCAAGGACACTTAAGACTTGTTTAGAAACTTGTTATGATCTACATATTGGTTTGCTAGGAGTCCAGTCAACACAAGGGGGCAGAGTTACCTAATCCCATCAATCAGCCAAACAAAATCCTCATTTATGACCCATTCAAGACACAGGTTTCTCTCTATTTAAACTCTTGTTCCTACCATGTGTAGTAGATTGGTATAAAAATTTTCAGATAAATAGGTATATATTTTTATCTGTTTGTCCCAGCTCAGGAACAAAATAGATTCATATAGTAAGTGTATCTTATTACTTAAAGACTCCATAGCTCTATTTTGTATTTTACAGATATACATATACCATAGTATATATTTATGCATTTATACATAGAGAATATTGTTGTAAAAGTACACATACACATATGTATACACATATGTATGTATACAAACACACACACACACATATATATAAAGTTTATTTTGAGAGAGAGAGAGAGAGAGAGAGAGAGCGTGTGTGTGTGTGTGTGTATGTGTGTGTGCTCCCAACACAGGGCTCCATATCACGAATGGTGAGATTATGACCAGAGTAAAAATCAAAAGTCAGATGCTTAACCAACTGAACCACTCAGGCTTCCCATATATAACATATGTATATGTCAGTAACTGTAGTTCTAAAGGACACTGTTATTAACTTAGTCATATTTCCCCAACTTCTGACTACAATATATAGAAGCCAATTTTAAATTATGTATATTTATACATGTATGTGCTACATGTATTAAAGGTTTAGAAGGTCCAGGACACCCCCCCCCCCATCATTGATAGGGGTCTTTAAAAAATGTGTTGATTGGAGTTATAGCTTGTATAAAGCTACTACTTAAATGTGTTTGTACCTGTACAAATCCCTGAGCAAAGTCGCCATTAGATGGATGACGAGAATTGCAATCCACCATCCTCATGTAACAAATCTTGACTCATCTAGACTTCGTTGTAAACTAAGAGTTATAGTTGACCAGGTGGTTATAGGGAGGTAAGTGTAAAAGACAGGGGAAAAAAGAAAGAAGTAGAAGTAGAAAGAAGAGTAAGAGGAGAAGGAAGTGGGAGGGAGGAGAAAAGAGATTTTCACACAAAGGGGAAAGAGAATACATGGTTTTCCCCACAGTGCTTAGATAAACCATGAGTCTAAAGTATATAAAGGGAAATAATACATCAAAATATTAATGAATGTTTTCTTTCCCAACTTATCTTTCCCCTTATTAATTAAAACAAGTTTTTGCTTCCACAACAATTTGCATTATTAATGCAGAAAGTGCAAAGATAGAAGAACACCAATGTTCCATCTTTACCTTTCAAAATAATTTCTGCTCATTTCAAAGATAGTAATTTAAATGTCAGAGATTCTGTTTACAAAAAAAAAAAAAAGTTTTGAGAATGTAAAGATCAAAGCCTGAAGAAGCTAAACAAGACTGGGGGGATGGATACAGATTCATTAAAGTTTTACACACACACACACACACACACACACACACTACTTGGTATTTTTTCCTACTGGTTTAGATTCCAGTTTACATTGATTACCTTCTTGCTACTTAATCTTTTATAGCAAATGTGATACTCATATGATTTCCAGGAAAGTAATCAATACCTTTTTCTCCCTGTAACATAATTCTGCATTTTTATTGAATTGAAATCTAGGACCTGACTAATTATTTTGAAATTCTTCTGCTTAATAAATGTAAATGTAGAAGAATGGCCATAGAACACACACACATGTATATTAAATATAGGATTTCTTAATCTGTAGTTGGACATCTTTTCTGCTATTTAGAATATATTCATTGGTAACAGGGTTAGATATTGCTTCTTCTAACATAAAATTGAAAAAATAACTAGATATTATGTAATGTTTTATTTTCTGTATTTTTCTTCAAGTGCTTCTGGATAAATTAATGTAACTTACTGAAATGTTCTGTGATCATTCGTCTTACTTGTTTTGTGTTTGCTTGTTTTAGATTCAAAGAACATGTAGACTTTAAGTGAATTAATATTTTTTGAGGACATTAAAAATATTCTAACCGGTCTGAATACTTAAAAAACAAATTTTTCTAACAAATCCTACAGTTTTGCTTTTATAATAAAAGAGAACAAAGTTTAAGAAATTAGTGATAAGTAATATGGCTTATAATATCAGCTTAGCTGCAAAAGAGATTACTACTTAAAAGTATTTTTTATATAGAAAATAGTGATATCTAATGTACAAAATAAGGAACCTGCCTGTTTTGGGTCAAAGAGTCATATGGTATCAAATAATTTTTAAATATGTATTACTCTTTTTTTGTGCCATTATTTTAAATGAATGAGATTACTTTGGTCTGTGGATTCAACAGAGTAAACTCAAGAGCAAGTTTTGCTCTCTGAGTATATTTCCTTGGTACTTGGTTCCATCCTCTGGCTTTCTGTACCACTTTCTGAGTCATACTTCTTTTTCCATAAGAAACAGTCCATGTTTATAAGTAACTTTCTCAGTCTGCTTCCAATTTGTAAAAGATTAGGGCTGACTGGGAACTCAAGTATTTTTTTTATTTTTCATTCTCAACTGTTCTCATCCTATTTAGTTCATGCTATGATGTTTCCATGAAGACTTTACATCGGAAAACATTTGGAATTTCCTGTGAATCATTTTGAAGTTTACTCTATTAGAAAGCCACACCCATAAATCTCCTAGATATTCAGGCTCGCTTCAGGCTGTGAGTCAGGATGCTGTAGGACAATGCCCTTAAATCTTTTTCAAGTGGTAACAAAGGGCCTTACATCTATGTATTGGACTTCATCTTGAGTCTGATTTCATTTTTGTTGAAAGCTCCCTGGGTTTGATCTTTGAGATCCTCAGAACCTTCGGGAATCTTTTGTTAGCTGTAGGGAATGAAAAATATTCATATACCTCCGTCCAGAAAGTTCTGGTTTGCAAAATGTTCTTCCAGATTCTGCCTGAAAACTGCAGTTTCTTCTTTAATTCATCCCTCTTTTATCTTACTTAATCACATTCAGTAAAGGAAGCCATTCAAAACTTTTTCTGTTTGTCTTCCTAGCCAGTTTACTATGTACATTTATTGTTTTCCACATCTATGCAGATGACAGTTGTTGTCACAGTTTCTACCTCTACATATCACAAGTTGTATTTTCTCCATTGTGTAATAAAAATTCTTCACTGAACTTCCAGCCTTCACCAATGTCCTTGTATGTTAAATCCATACCAACCTATCTATCCTCCTTCTATGCCCCAATGCCAATACCATCTGTTTTGTTTTGTTTTGTTTTGTTTTGAGCAGCACCCAACTTCTAGATACCAATTCTGTTTCAGTCATTTACTGCTGCATAACAAATCACTCTAAAACTTAGAGGCTTGAAACAACAAGGATCATTTATTCGCTCATGGTTTCTGTTGGGGAATACAATTCCAGGATGGCTCAGTTCTTGTTTGGTGGGTAGATGTTCACTGTTGACTGGAAGTTCCGTCTTTGGTCAGAGTCTTGATTCTCCTCCATGGGGCTTTTTCATATGGCTGAATTAGGTTTCTCACAGCATGATAGTGAAATTCCAAGAGGGAGAATCCAGAGTACATGCTGAGAGAACAAGCCCCTTTATCAAAGTGGTTCTCAAGTCTTCACTTACATCGAACTTGTTAATGTCCCTTTGTCCAAAGCAATTCATGTGAGCCAACCCAAATTTAAATAAGAGGATATTACACACAGTTATAAAATTATAAAGTGTAGGGTTTTGGGGAGAGGGGAATGCAAAAATAAGTTTTAATACCTCCAAATAACCATATTTATTTTCATTTTAATTTTTTTGAGAGAGAGAGAGAGCACACAAGTGGGGAAGAGGGATAGAGGGAGAGAAAGAATCCCAAGCAGGTCCATGCTCAGCACAGAGCCCAATGCAGGGCTTGATCCCACGACACTGGGATCATAACCTGAGCTGAAATCAAGAGTCAAATGCTCAATCAACTGAGCCACCCAGGTGCCCCCTTAGTTTATTTGTAAAAAGTAAATTTCCTCCTTCCTTTCCAACTACCTGCAATGTTTGTTTTCATTTGAAAACTTGGTAATTGCCTCAAAATTATACATTTCTGTCCCATCCAATTAGCCATCAATACTATTGATTATATCTCAGAAACATTTATGAACTCTGCCTTGTCCTGCAATTTTATGTTTTTCAGTGCAATTAATTCTTGAAACAATTCTACATCCATCTATCTTTCCTTTAGGTAAAAATTCCATATATTTAGAAAATTCTGTTGACTTTTAAATTCTTGCTCACCATTTTTTTTATTTTTTTAACTGTTAGATAAGTTTCTCAGTGGGTTCTTATTTTTTTTAATGTGTATTTATTTATTTTGAAAGGTGGGGAAGGGCAGAGAGAGAGAAAGAGAGAAAGAGAGAGAATCGCAAGCAGGCTCTACCTGTCAGTGCAGAGTCTGACATGAGGCTCCATCCCAGGAACCCTGAGATCAGGACCTGAATTGAAATCAAGAGTCAGACACCTAACCAACTGATTGAGCTACCCAGGTGTCCTGATTTTTTTTAAACCTCTGTGATCAGGCATCAGAAATACACATTTTAAGAAATGTTTCATGTGGTCCACATGAACACTAAAACTTGAGTACTGCTCTTTTAGGCCATTTCAAGATTTTTTGCCTTTTATGCATGTTTCCCCTGCTTTGGATGAACTTAGCCCATTCTGTTTCTGTCAATTTTTAGATGCAATGCAAAATACGTTATTATAAATGTTGCCTGATTCCTACAATATTTTTAGCTCATACTTCTGTTACAGCGCTAAGTATATTTTTAATGACTAATAAATCAGCTGTATAATTTTCACATGCATTAAGTAATTAAAATCCATTCATTGTGTGAGTTTAAAGTACTTCGGTCTCTCATTAATTCAAAGAAATCTTACCTGGTGCATCTCATGTCCCAGGTGTCTGAGGTATGAGAGTGTACAAGATAAAACTCATTCTTACCAGGCAACAGGAAAATATGGAAATAAAACTCCTATGGTAGTAAGTACTAATGCTGGGCTAGGAACCATGTATGGTAACGTTATGGAGAGAGAAATGGAAGGGGGTGTAGTAGTTACCTCATTCAAGGTGATCAAAGGAAGCTTCTTGGCAAAGAAAATACGTGAGATGTGAAAGACTTTAAACATCCCTGGAAAAACAAGTACCAGTCATAAAAATCTGAAACCACAATCATGGCTTAGTAATTTTAAGGCAGACATTTATTTTTTCACAACCCTGAGACACATATTTAAAAATCTTAGAATATTGAATTCTATTAATGTTATCACAGGTTGTTGGACTTTTTAACCTACTAATTAGTAATATCCTAAATTAGTTGGGATACTAGTTTATTCTAATTATTTTGTTTTTCAGTGGAGGTGAGTTGAGGAGAGAAAGTTTTATAGTAAGTTGATAACAGTAAAGTACTGCCTATCTAGTACCCCTTCTCTATTCCTTTTTTACCAAAGGACATCCTATTTTGTTGGGAAAATGGTTCCTCCACACTTAAAAAAAAATTTCCTGTTTTCTATCTCTGTAAAATCAAACTACCACAAACTTAGTGTCTTAAAACAGCACACATTTATTATACAGTCTTGTAGGTCAGAAGTCTGGTCTAGGTTTCAAAGGGTAAACTCAAAGTTTGGTACCCTGCATTTTTCTCTGGAGGCTTCTAGTGGAAAATTCATTTCTGTGACTTTTCCAGTTTCTAGATTATCTCCCACGTGCCTTGACCATCTTCCTCCATCTTTAAAGCCAGAAACTGCAAGTTGAGCCTCTCCCATGGCACATCTCTGTCTCTGACCCAGGTGGGTAAGGTCCTCAATTTTAAGGATTTATGATTAGATGGGGGCCACACAATAATTCAGTTTAATCTCATCTCAAGGTCTTTAACCGTAATCACATCTGCTAAGGATCTTTTGTCAGACAGAGTAAGAAATTCACAGGTTCTTGAGAACAGGGATTTCACTGGGGAGCCACTATTCTGCCTACCACCGGCAGCCTTGCAAAACGGGTCAGAGTTAAGGTAAGTTTTTAGTCAACAGACTAGAAGAGTTACTATGTGACACTTATGGGACAGTTCCTAAAAGGAAAAACAGACTCTAAGGTTCAAGGACCCTTTGCTGATCCTGCATCATTCTGCTGCTTGAAACATGACCAACATAAGCGACACTTCTGGCAGGTACACTGAGATCAGGTATACAAGTTCTGGAGAAGAGAAAGCTAGAAAGACTCACTGTGCAGTCCCCAGGCTGCCTACATCTGAACTTCTTTTATATGAAAGAAAAATGACTCTATTTAAGCTATCGTTTTATTAGATTTCTCTTAATAGCTTTGGGACAAATTCTTAACCAATATGCTTCATCAAAGTAAAGCTGACTTGGTCGTTATAAAAGAAAAAGATCTATGTTGACTGTGGGATGGTTTCATTTTAATGACTGAATTAGATTATCCATTCAGCAATCTTATTTACTGGTGGTACACAGTCTTTAACCAGTTCAATTGACAAACTATACAAACCTGGACAAGTTAAGTTATCTAGAGAGACAAGGCAGAGTTGATGTTCTATTAACAGCTTAACTGTAATTAAGCCAACAGTCAGACGTCAATATACATGTTAGTATTATAAGAAAATGAATTTTGCTGCTAGAATAGTATGGTAATATATTTAATTAAAATTGTAATTGCTTTTTGAATCAGCAAATCTTAGCTGCCATAAAGAAATATTAATATTTTAAGTTTGTCACATATATGCTGAGTTTTGTCTAATGTTAAAAAACATTATATTCTTATGTAAAATATCCATTAATGTTAGAATACATTGATAATGCTAAAAGAAGTAAAAGATGTTTGAGAGCCAAGTTTGAAATAAAAGCTAACAATACTTCTTTTAGGTTATTCAAAGTCTGAAATTCCTGTATAATGTTATTTATTCATGATCCTTTATATACTACAAAAGTCTCAAGTTTTCCATTTACTGTTTTATTGCAGATTGTCTCATTTAAAAATAAAAAAAGCAAAGTTACACAGTTGCTGGTGAAACCAAAATTATTTTCTAATGGTTTGACAAACTGAGGTCATTTAATCAACAAATCACATAGAATTTGAGCTTAATTTTCAAATTTTCAGAGGAATCATTTTGTGCTCATTTTAGATATGATGGGAAGTCTCAGTAGTATGTGTTCTGTGAACCGTTTTTTGGTAAGTATAAACACTGTGTCAGTTCCATACCTCCTATTATGTTTTGCTACATTGCACATACCATGAATATCATCTATCCTAAGATGTTTGGTCTAGTAACACTCTAATTTTGTTATGCATTAGTAAATAGGTAATTCAGTTTTGTTTGGTTTATCTATTTTTAATCTCTTTTACAACTGAAATTTATAAGTGTTAGACAAAATTTTATATGAGACATGCAGTAAGCTTATTTTTAAAAATGCATCCAACTTTGTGTTGTTTTGAAAAAGACAAAAATTGAAGGAAGAAATCTATTATTTTCAACAGAAAATATGGTAAATTGAATGCTGTCTTTACCTAAAGATATGGTCTCACACCTATCTCTGGAATCCATGAACGTTACCTTTCTTTTTTAAAGTTTATTTATGTATTTTGAGAGAGAGAAAGCATGAATCAGGGAGGGCAGAGAGAGAGAATCTCAAGCAGGATCTGTTGTGTCAGTGCAGAGCCCCCACACAGGACTGGAACTCACAAACCCTGAGATCATAACCTGAGCCAAATCCAGAGTTGGATGCTTGACCCAATGAGCCACCCAGGTGCCCCAAATGTCACCTTATTTTGTCAGGTGACAAAGAAGACATTGTTTGCTATTATTTTGAAGAAAGAATAGCAAACAGACAGAGAAGGAGAGCACAGAGACAGAGCAGAAGACAATGCGAAGATGGAGGCAGAAATCGGAGTGATGCAGCCACAGGCTAAGGGATGCCAAGAATTGTCGTGGGTCAGCATCACTGGGTGAGGTGTGGGACACATTCTTCCCTTGAGCTGCTGTAGGGAGCACATCCCTGCCAACACCTTGATTCTGGAATTCTGGCCTCCAGAACAGAGACAGAATACATTTCTGTTGCTGTAGGCCCCTAGTTTGCGGGGAATTGTTAGAGCAGCTACAGGAAGCCAGTTACCATTTTCAAATAATTTTCATCCTTACTTGTTATTGCTCAGTTTGCCATTTTTTTCTTTTTTAAAGTTTTTATTTAAATTCCAGTTAGTTAACATACAGTGCAATATTAGTTTCAGATATGCAACATAGTGATTTACCACTTTCATAAGGTTCCTGGTGCTCATCTCAGCAAGTGCCCTCATCCATCCCTCCACCCACATCCCCAACCTGGAAACCATAAATTTGTTCTCCATAGTCAAGAGTCTTTTTTTTTTCTTTTCAAATCAATTTGATAAAACTAGGATTTGGTCCTTTTAACTAACTGAAAAATTATGCATGAAGATTTTCTTAGATTCAGATTAAAGGTAGAAGATTAAATACATATTTTCATTTCAGTCCCTCTGAATTCTCACTATAAAGATAGCAAAATGCTTTTTTTTTTATTTCTACCCAAAAGGACTAAGAGAATGGGAGAGAAGATAACAGTAAAATCATTTTCAGAGTTGAAAAACACAAGAAAAATACGTCATCACTGACTCAGTAGGCCAGAGAGCTGAATCCTAAACCATCAATGGGGAAGTTGAGAAACACTGAATCTCAAGGAAGAATAAATCATTAAAACAAGAGACTGGTAGAAAGTGTTTACAAATCTAATAGAATCCCTCACTGCCTGCCAGTCTACAGTGCCCCTCCCCCCATCCTGATCCTCTGTCCTTCCCTGGAGAGGAAGATAATTGCCCCTGACTCAAATACACACATGTACTCTCACAGAAGACTAGAGATTTATTCTCTGAAGGAGGAAAAACAGAAGTTCTCTTTACTAGAGATACCTAAGCCTTGTAGAAAGGGTAGAGTTAGTATGCTAACACAGAAAACTTGAAGAAAAATGTACTAATTAAATACGGAAACCTCTACTTCCCCATTCTTGGTTCTCAGCAAGTTGATTAATACTCTCCAGGAAGAGGCTAAAAAATTCATCTCTGTAGACTCAGACCAATGAAAGAATAAAGATCCAAAGATACTGATGTCAGTGGTTCCCCTTCAGAAGAGCCCGACCATTCCACTCACAGTGAAACCTAGTCAATAAGCAAATCCCCTCCACACACAAGGCTTCCATTCATCTTCCACTATTCCCTTCTTCAGTGTGAGACTGTATCTAAAAGTAACTAGACACTAAGGAAAGCCTTTAGTGTGAAAGATCAAAATCAAAACATCATAAAAAAATAAGTAACTTGCAGAGGAAATAAAACTACAGAGAGAAATAGGTATCCATAGCATCAATAGCCTAAGAAAGATAAAAAATGATTTTATAAGTACCAAAAACATTATAAAATTAATGAAAAAGAAATAAACAGAATAAGAAAGCAATTTCAGTAATTAAAAGTTTGTCAGCAGAAATGCATTCTTAATATCCTTTTATACAATTAAAAAATAAATATGAGAAAAATCTCCCTTAAAGTACAGAAACACAGCAGAGAGAATGGAAAATGAGACGAAAAATGCAGAAAAAAAAGAAAAGGAAAAACAATAACAACAACAACTGACACACATACACACACTCACTCTCTCTCTCTCTCTCACACACACATAGGAAAAGTAGAAATTTAGGCCTAGAAGCTAACATCCAAATACTACAAATCCCCGAAAGAAAGAACAACAGCAACAACAACAACAAACAGAAAGAAGAAAATCACTGAATAAATAACTCAATGTATCTCACAGAACTAAAAAATGGGAATTTCCAAATTTAAAGCCAGACTGCCCAGCACAATGATAAAAATAGAGTTATACTAAGGCATATTATCAAGAATTTTAAGAATTTGGGGGCATACAGAATGTTAAAATATTGTAATGGAGAAGCAAAGGGAATGATCAGGAATCTATATGCTGTTGGATTTTTCAATAGCAATGCTAAAAGCTAGAAGACAATGGAACAATAACTTAAAACAATTAGCAAAAGTGATTTCCATATGCAGCCAGATTATCAATTCAATTCAGGGCAGACTACAGGTGCTTTCCTTATATGTGAGATCTCAAAAGTTTTACTTTCATGAATCTTTCTCAAAAGCTTGTTTTGGAGATCCTCCACCAAAATTTAGAGGGTAAACAAAGAGAGAAAGACATAAGATTCAGAATACAAGAGACATGTTAAAGAGCTCCTTGAGATGAAGGTTAAGGAAAAGAACTTGAACAATAGCTGTGCAACAAAAATAAATGACTATCTCTCCAAAGATATTTAAGTATTTAAGATGGTACTAAGTGTTTCTAAGAAAATGGCATTGAGAAACTCTTATATTTTAACACATTGCAAGGAAATTTAGATAATTTTATGGAAGAAGTCTTTGTAGCTGAATTTATGATTAGTACATTAAAGGCTAAGGAAACACAAAATAAGAAAACTATTAATTTCAAGGAAAATAAATTGTTTAAGAAAGGAAAAGATAATTGAATACTATGAGGCTAGGATACAAATGACATTTATGTAGTGTTAATAATGAACAATGAATAATACACACAAAATAAGAAAGTTAACTATTTTCAACCTATAAACAATGGATACTGTATAAGTGTGTTATAGATTCGGTGATCCAGTGAAATATATCAGACAAATAAATGCTTTTCTTCAAGAGTAGGAAGAAAACAATGTATTATGCTAAGTGAAATAAGTCAGTCAGAGGACAACCAATATCATATGATTTCCTTCATATGTGGAATTTAAGAAACAAAACATGAACATAGGGGAAGGGAAGAAAAAATAAGATAAAAACACAGAGGGAGGCAAACGATAAGAGACTCTTAAATACAGAGAACCAACTGAGGGTTCCTGGAGGGCCAGTGGATGGGGGGTGGGCTAATTGGGTGATGGGCATTAAGGAGGGCACTTGTTTGGATGAGTATTGGGTGTTATATATAAGTGATGAATCACTAAATTCCACTTCTGAAACCATTATTACATTATATGTTAACAAACTTAGAGTTAAAAAAAGTTTAGACTCTTATAATAACATGGAAGAGATAGGATTAAATAATGGAAAATGCATTGTTTTATTTCTATGTGTTAATTTCTTCAATTAATATTATTGACATCCTCTCATGCAGCACTTATACTGATAGACTGAGATCAGGATGAATAGAACAGAGTTCTTGCTTTAGTAGTTTATAGTCCAAGAAGAAAGGTACTCCTCTACTACTTACAAGTATGATAATTGTTAAAAATGAGAAAAAAAGATATTATTTCATTTAAAAATATTTATAAAACTCATGGCTTTCAGAAGTACTCTATGCTATTATTTAGATATGTGGAGGTCAAAAACAGAAAAAAAATCAAGGAAATATAAAGAAGTAGAAAGTGATTGGCTCTGAGGCATCAAAAATGGGGTGACGTGGGGACCAGAGGGTTGTTTTTATACTATGTGTGGAGTACATACTCAAGTGTCCCATCCCCTTGAGTAATCTTCCCCTGGATGTGAGCAAGGACTATGACTTGCTTATAACTAATATAGGTAAGATGATGAGGTGACACTTTCATGATAATACTACTTAAGACTAAATCTGTTTTGGTAGGAGATACTCTGTCTCCCTTGCTATCTTTGAAGAGAAAAGATGTCATGTTGGAAAGACCGTGTGGCAAGGAGCTAAGGGCACTCTCTGACAACGGATAGCAAGGCAATGAGTCCTGCCATGAAAGCATACAAAGTGGAAGCTGCCAGAAATCATGTGAGATTGTTAGAGGATCGTTCCTCCATTCAACCCTGAGATGAGACCAGAATCTCAGACAATACCTTCATTGCAGCAGGTGAAACTCTTAAGCAGAGGACCCAGAGACGCTGTGGCCCATCTCTTGATCACAGGAACCGTGAGACAGTACAAGTGCTTCATTTTAAGCCATCAAGTTTGTGGTAACATAGTGACAAAGAGACAAAAATTAGGAAACTGTATCTTGATGAATAATAGACTCTGTAATCACCTGCACGTATTATTTTATTGAAGATACAAACTAAAATTAAAGAAAACATGGTCTCTTAATGAAAATGGATCTATCTATCTATCTATCATCCATCTATCTAGATATCATCTTAGTAGACTCCAGAGTTCCAAGAGTGACATTACAAATTTTTTAATGTTTATTTATTTTTGAGAGAGAGAGACAGACAGAGACAGACAGACAGGGCATGAGCAGGGAAGGGGCAGAGAGAGAGGGCGACACAGAATCTGAGGCAGGCTCTAGGTTCTGAGCTGTCAGCACAGGGCCCAATGTGGGGCTCAAACCCATGAGCCATGGATCATGACCTGAGCTGAAGCCAGATGCTTAACTGACTGAGCCACCCAGACGCCCCTCCAATAGTGATATTAGACAGATGCTGCCAGCTGCTTGTTGTCCATATGAGCAGACATTTCGGGTGTTTCCTACTCTATTATCTTCCCAGAATCCTCTTGCTCAACAAGGTATCTTAAAAAATTACTTAAAGAGCCTGTTTGATAAAATACAGAGAGAAATATATTGCCTAGTATTGAAAAAAATATCAAGTTTATATATATATATATATATTTAGGGTTGATTACATAGGATATAAAGAAGAATTCTATGAATTTAACATTTAGAATAACCGAGAACAATAATGTTTAAAGCATTTTAATCACAATAACTTTTACAGAGGGAAACTGAGTACTAATGTCATAGTTTATATAATTTTCATATTAAACATAAGAAAAATATTTTCATTTATACCTATAACTTTTATGTTTTGTCTGATATGATTTCTTCCATGTTCTAAATCATTTAAATTTAATATTTAAAAGATGAATGTTTAGAATTTTAAGTTTAGTAGATTTTTAACATTGCAATACATAATTTTAATACCTTTGAATCAGTATTTAAAATACAGATGATTTTATGGGGCACCTGGGTGACTCAGTCAGTTGAGCATCTAAATCTTGATGTTGACTCAGGTCGTGATCTCATAATTCATGGGAGGTAGCCCCATGTCAGACTCCACGCTGACAGCATAGAGCTTGCTTGGGATTCTCTCTCTCCTTCTCTCTGTTCCTCCCCTGGTTATGTATGCTCTCTCTCTCTCTCCCAAAATAAATAAATAAACTCTAAAATACAGATGATTTAAGTGTGATTCTCTTAATGTTTCATTAAACACACACACACATACACACACACGGTGGGGGGGGGGAGGGCAGGGAGCCTGGGTGGCTCAGTCAGTTTAGTGTCCAACTTCGTCACAGGTTATGATCTCAAGGTTCATGAGTTTGAGCCCCACGTCGGGCTCTGGGCTGACCGCTCAGAGACTGAAGCCTGCTTCAGATTCTGTGTCTCCTCTTCTCTCTGCATCTACCCGACTTGCACTCGACACACACACACACACACACACACGTACTAGTTTCACCCAATCTCACATTTTGAACATGATTCCAGTTTAGTCTTGAAAAATTACTGATAGATTTGTCAGTTGCCAGAGATAACAAACAGAAACCTGGGAGCCAGGCATTCTCAAACTCTGCCATTTGGCCTATTTCCCAATCAGCCCAATGAGGTCAACAGGAGAAAATATCAGGACAGATGTAACATTTAACTATAAATCATCACAAACTATTAAATAGTCAACTGAATTTTTCTCTCTTCTTCATCTCTACTGGCATTTCTAGTGGCATTCCAAATGTGAAATAGGCTTATTGTATATCAAATTAAGGGAAAAAATGGAGTTTTGCATTGATGTAGGAAACACCTTGATAAAAATAAAATCTGTCTTATTGTACACTAAGTGTACAAAATGATTAATGCATATTTTACTTGGTCTTAACATTAAATATATCATGTGCTTCATTTTATTGATGTTTAATACCTGACTGAAATGAGATTTCTTAATTCATTCTAGCATGAGTAATACTGAGAAAAAGGTTATGAAAACAGCTTTCTGGTAACTTCTGCTACTGAAATAGCCCTGCTGTCTCCACAAGTTGTGAAACTAAATAGCTGAAATCCATGGGTCAGGCTAACTCACCATATGCCTTCTGAAACTATCCTTTTCAAAATCCAGAAAAATTATAACAAAATAGAAATGTTATAGCTATTGATGACACTAAAGTTGCAGACTTGCAGGAAAAAATGAGTTATTAATAAATCATAATTCTTCTAAAATGAGGGCACAGTGATTGTCATAATATTTCAGATATAATGTAAAATAGTATGCTTAATTCTCTACTAGAGTACAATTTATCCATTCTTTTTATTTGCAGCATCCAAAACATGCTTGAAGACTTTAAAATCCCTTACTATCCCAAATTGTTTGTCACTCAACTATTTCGATAGCTAGATGATACTTCTTGATTTTTGGTATATTAAAAAAAAGTAGTATTGTAGTTGAGAAGATTAAAAGCAATGTTCTAGAAATATTGTATCTATTTTCCCCACACATTTAAAAAATTACCAAGGACTTACTGATTTTATTGATTTTATACCCAGGACTGCTAATGTACCTCCCTAGTTTTAGGCCCCTAAACGTTCCAGATTAATTGGCTCTAGTGGGCATTTCAAAGTTACTTACAGCAGTTAAGTGAAGTTCTGTGTCCTCAAATCCTCTCTATTTATCAACATCTGAGTCCTGATAGTCCATATTGGCAAACAAAAAACTCTCAAACAAATAAGCACACTATGATATTTATAGATGAACTGGAAGTATTTAGCAGCATTCTTCATCTTGGAAAAGTTAAAATAATGAGATCTTTACTGAATACAGCTTCCAAAATGTATCATCTAAGAGAAGGCTGACAAAAGAACTTTAGTAAATGCCACCAGTATAATAAAACCCAGGTTTAGAAATGTATCATTTAAAATAAAACTTCACAATACATTTTAAAATAAATAAATGCTTTAATTTTGATATTTAGGCTGTAATATTCCAAAAATGAGAGAATATTAATGATTGTCTTTTAAAACTTACTATTCTGGGGGTGCTTGGATGGCTCAGTCGGTAGAGTGTACAACTCTTGATCTCAGGGTCATAAGTTTGAGCCCCATGCTGGAGGCAGAGGTTACTCACACATAAAATCTTAAAAAAATAAAAATAAAAAAATAAAAATTACTATTCTGTACCTTGTGTCTTTTCCAGCTTTTACTATATTTAAGATAATATTTCTAACAACACCAACTCTTTAGGGGTTCTTGGATCCAATTCTAATGTAGGGTGTGAGGTGCCTAAGTAATTCTCAGCCACTGGAAGTGTGTCTGAGAATTCAAGTCAATTCTGACACTGTCTACCCAGAGACAGTATCAGTTTCCACAGGTTAAGGGTTAAATCTTACAAGACTATCCCTCACCCCTCACTTGAGACACCAGTCACAAGCCCTAAGCTGTTACCTGTGCTTCTGATCAACCAGCTACAAGACTGGAGATTCCAAAGCCCCTGCCCCCCTTTTGTTCTTTCAATTTGCTAGAGAGGCTCATAGAACTCAGGGAAAGATTTACTTACATTTAAAAGACTAAAAGACATGATAAAGGATATGCATTAACAGCCAGATGAAGAGATGAATAGGGCAAGGTATGGGGAAAGGGTGTGGAGCTCCCATGCCCTCTCCAGGAGCACCACGCCTCCTCCATCTCCACGTGCTCACCAACCGGGAGCTCTCTGAACCCACTCCTTTGAGAGTTTGTATTGAGGTTTCATTGCATAGTCATGACTAAGCCACCTGCAATTGTTGATTCAACCTCTAGCCCTTCTCTCTTCCCCTCCAATCCTTTAAATGGTTGGTGTTCCTGGCAACCAGCACCTTCTCCCTACATCCCCCTTGGCTGGAGTCCAAAAAACAAAATATTTTTGAAATGAATGTAGGCACACATTTTTAAGCAATTTTTAAAATTTTTTTAAATGTTTATTTACTTTTGAGAGAGAGAGAGAGAGAGAGAGAAACACTGAATCTGAAGCAGGCTCCAGTCTCTGAACTGTCAGTACAGGGCCCCGACGCAGGGCTTGAATCCACTAGCTGAGAGATCAGGACTTGATCCAAAGTCTGACACTTACCTGACTGAGCCACCCAGGTGCCCCAAATGTAGGCATACCTTTAACTCAAGTATTACAAACCTGTAAAATTTCTAATTTTTATATAGATCCTCATGATAAATAATCCATGCACTACAAGTAAAAACAAATCTCCATTTTCACTGAAATTTAAACTTTTGGAAAATGACATTTAAGATACTTATTGATTCTTTGTTTTATTTTTTTTTAAATTTTTTTAAAGTGTATTTATTTTTGAGAGACAGAGAGACAGAGTGCGAGCAGGGAGAGGAAGAGGGAGACAGAGAATCCAAAGCAGGCTCCAGGATCTGAGCTGTCAGCATAGAGTCCGACGCGGGGCTCGAACTCATGAACCACGAGGTCATGACCTAAGCCGAAGTCGGCCACATAACCAACTGAGCCACCCAGGCATCCCACTGATTCTTTGTTTTAAAAGTGAATTCTTTTGGGGTGCCTGTGTGGTTCAGTCAGTTAATCGTCTGACTCTTGATTTCAGCTCAGGTCATGATCTCATGGTTCATGATAGAACCCCACGTCGGGGTCTGCACTGACAGCATGGAGACTGCTTGGGATCCTCTCTCTCCTTCTCTCTCTGCCCCTCTTCTATTTGTTCTCTCTCAAAATAATAAATACTCTAAGTCAATCAATCAATCAATAATAAATAAATAAATAAATAAATAAATACATATTTGGAGAAAATAAACCCATACTTTAAAAAAATCAACTGTCTGCAAATACAATATAAATGAGCCTCTTGAATTAAACATAAACTGAGCTTTCTCTTTCAGAAATTTGAAAACAAGGAGTAAATAGAAATCAAGGATTAAGAAGCATGACACATCAGTTAAGAGGCAACTATTAATATGTAAACAAATGTAACATTTGTTATGCTTAATCAGAACTGACTTACTAAATACTTTCACAGGTTCCTCAAGCAGAAAGAATACTTAGAAAATGCAATTTGTACTGGGATTATATTGACTACTAGCAAACAATGAAGGGGAAAAAGTTCATCATTATTTACCACAACCAACCCACTCCAGCCACATAAAATAAAACAAACAAAACTGGGCTGATACACTCTTAGATACATGACAGCACTTTTTATAAAAGGGAACAATATCTTTCTATAGAAAAGTGTTTAAATATGAATGTTCAAACTCAAGATGTTAATATTAAATTAATTAATTCTCTGGACCATTTTGGAATGTCAAATACATGCCAAGTACCATGTTACATAGTCACAAGTATTCAATGTTAAAACACAATGTTTGACCAGTCACTTATTTCCTAATAGAGATTACAGATGAGAAAAAAATATTTCAATAAAGCAATCTAAGTGCTAAGACAGAGGTAGTTATAAGGAATTATAGAGCCAACCAACATTTTAAGGAGTCAGTAAAACTTTCTTAGGTCCCAGGAACACTAAAAGTTGGCTAGGTGAGTACAGGGAGATAATGCGTAAAAGGCTTGAAAGTGAAAAGAACACAGTGCTTCCAGAACACTGCATGACTCCTAGTGTAGCTGTGAGAGTAAATGGGGGTGCCTGGCCAGTGGTGAGGCTGGAGATGTAAAAATCCAGGTAACTGAGGATTTGTTGTCTATGTTTATTAGTATGAATTTTATCTTTGGGAATAAGGAAAATTATCGGAAATTTTTACCACATCATGATATTTCTGATTCTAAAGATATCACTCTCCTTTAATTTGAAGGATAGACTGAAAAGGGACAACAGCAAAAATATCAACAATTGGTTCTTGTAATAATTTTTTCAAGAGATGATGGTGGCCTGAATTACGGTAGTTCCAGTGAGCATGAAGAAAGTGGTGGCTGAGAAGACAAAAAAGAATATTTAGAATGTTCAAGTTTCTACATTGGATAATTCGGTAGGTGATGTCTCATTTGTACCCACAGGATTTTAATTTATGGAGGTGGCTATGTGACAAGAAGAGGCTTATGCCATTGAAAGATTTTTATTACATTTCCTGAGAGGAAAGCGCTCACCACACCATGTACAGAAATAGGAAAGAACCAGCTTTTGTTCAGGGCAGAAGCAGATGGAAGGAGAAAGCCTAGGCCAGAGCCTTTGTTAAGACCTCCATGGAAACACAAGGCCAGGCAGAGTGAACAATGTAAGATTGGCTAGTTTGAATAATTCCAGCAGGCTTTGGGCTATAGGAATGGTCTGCAATTCCTTGTCCCAGGATGACTTAGGTCAGGGGAGATAGTGGCTTGGTATGTGAGGATTAAATAAGGATGTGGTTGGGGTGACTCATGATTTGTTAGTTTGCATATCAAAAATGTGTTTATAGACATATTGTTATTATCTTTAGGAATTAGCTAGTACTGGGAGGTGCCCAGAGTGGAAAAAAAAACAAAACAAAACAAAACTCTCACCCCTGGTCTGTAAGGCATGCAAATGCTATAGCATCAAGAATACAGTAAAGAAAATATAGTTCATATAATTGGTCGTGTGATGAATGGATGCCAAATAGACAAATATACAATCTAACAAAACACACGACAGATTGTGGGGCCATTCACTGAACTCTGTATCATGGGAATAAAAACTGTCTGTTCACGAAAGGCAGTGAATATAGAAATGTTGAAAGTGGTAGTGTTAGTGCTTTAAAATAGAGATGTCTGGTAGAAAGTTAGATGAATAGATCCAGAAATCAGAAGAGAAATATAGACTTCAGAGATGAATTTGGGAGTTATTAGCAAGAATTACTAGAAAGTCATCAGAGAGTTATCAGTGAGAGTAGAAGGCAGCTAAGTGGAAAGATGTCAACTGGAGGGCATCCATAATATAAAGGTGGGGATCTAGGGCAGAATCCTGCAGAGTTAAATACAATCCTTATTGCAATAGACTAGACCAGAGGAATGTGAGCTACTTTTTTGGCTATTTTAGATATTTTGTAAATTGAATATTTTCTACGTTCAGTACCCTGAGTCAGATCTATGAACAGTGAAAATATATATTTGTTAAAGCCTGACAGAGAAGTTTTTGGTTCCACCTTTTTTAAACATTTTTTTATAGTTTATTTTTGAGACAGAGAGAGACAGAGCACTGGTGGGGGAGGGGCAGAGAGAAGGATACACAGAATTTGAAACAGGCTCCAGGCTCTGAGCTGTCAGCACAGAACCTGACACGGGGCTCATACCCACAAACTGCAAGATCATGACATGAGCTGAAGTCTTGACGCTTAACTGACTGAACCACCAAGGTGTCCCATGGTTTACTTTTTATCAGGCAAAGAAACACTTAATAAATTAAGGTTCCTGACAACATTGACTACTTAAAGAAAACCATCTGAGCACTCACCATTAAAAAAGGTTATATATAAGAAGAACTGTTAAATATATGTATATATATTTTTAAGAAATTTAGGGGCGCCTGGGTGGCTCAATTGGTTAAGCGTCCAACTCTTGATTTCAGTGCTGCTCATTATCTCACAGTTCATGAGATTGAGCCCTGTGTCAAGCTCTGCACTGAGAACTCAGACCCTGCTTGGGATTCTTTTCCGCCCTCTCTCTCCCCTGGACTCGCTCTCTCTCTCTCATTCAAGATAAATAAATAAACATTAAAAATACTTTAAAAATGAAGTAACAAAAAAGAAATTTGAAAGGTGTTAAAATAATTAACTGGCAAAATAAACCTCATATTTTTAAGAAAGCTCAGTTGGTTTATCTTCCCAATAAACTAGAATATTATAAAGAGATGCCCATGCAGAATTTTTGGAACTACATTTATGAGACAGTGTTTATATACATTGTATTTGGAAATTTTTCAAAGCTATATCCCTAAAAAAAATTAAATCAATCACTCCTCTAGATATTCTTTTTCTGATACAACTATAAATTAGTAGGATGATTTTTGTGAATAAACTTATACATTTCTCTCTGCATCTATTTCTCCATCTAGGAGAAATAAATTCACCTGATTTTACCTCAAACTGTGAGACTTTTGATTCAATCAGTTTGATTTAGTTGTCCCAAAGCACCCTCATGGAGTTATTATAGTGCTTGACTAGTGCATGTAAATAAAAGAAGCACAGTGCGGCTAGAATTTTGAGAGAAAAAAAGAGAGTGGCTTTCATGATCCAGAGATCCTGAGAAATGGACGGATTAGATATATATTTAGGAGGCAGAAATGACAGACTGTATTGATGGATTTGATGTAGGAGTTGGAAGAGAAAAATATCCAAGATAACTTTCAAGTTTCTGGTTTGAGCACCTAGGTAGATGGAATGTATTACCAATTTGGGGAAAACTGTATCATACACAGCTTCAGTGACCTAAGAAAATTATAATTTCTATTTGAGGCATATTAAATGTGGACGCTGCCAAGTACCTAAGGAAGATGCAAAGTATCTGTCTCGAGCTCAAAAGCAAGATCTATATGATATATAGATGGGAATTACTAACATATAGATACATTGGTAGGAATACATGCTATTGAAATTATTGAGAAAACTGAGCTCACAGGAAAAATGGTCTAGGATGGGTAGAAAAGGATTACTGAAAAAGAAACCAAAAATTTGTTGGTAAGATAAAAATTTTTACTGAGATGTAATGCAATATAATGAAAGCCAAGAGATGGAAGGTTGCAAAACAGTACTTTTTTTTCAATTAATTTAAACACTATTAAGAAGTTTAATAAGATTAAAATTAAAAATACACATTTGCTTAATGGCAGGGAAGGCTGCAATTGTTTGAGAAGTCGACTGTCCCTGAGATGTGGAGTCAGTGTGTTGTAGAAAACTAGATAAGCTTGCAAATTAGAGGAAAAGGGGAAAGTTGGTGCAATGAGTATTCTGGAAACACAGCAAACAATACACTGAGATTCAGATGAATGTTGCTTTTGTTTTCCTTGCTGTTTTATGATTGGGAGTTACTGGGTCAAAGCCGGCTGTTAATTACAATGATGCTAAAAAAAAATTAATTACTGAACACTCCAGAGACAGTGTGGGAATAAACAGTGGTAAAATTTCCCTAAGAAGGTAAGACAGCATATGATTTAAAATACAGGTGGAGTGTTTGACCTTTGCTAGAAAAGACAAACCTTTTTATGATTTTTTTTTGGTAATAGAAAGGATAAGATGGGTATAAATATAAAATTGGCTTGCTCATCTCTGAAAAGTAAGGCTTCTACTAACTCAGTACATCGTGAGGCAATTCCATTAGCTCTTCTTAGTTGTGTTTGGGGAGGAAGAGAAGGACCATTAGAGGACAGTGTACAACATGGGGAATAGTCTGCAGAGTGAAGAGGGGTACAGGTAGTGATATGCACTTACATTAATGGGCAGTTAATTAGTGCCCCCAAAGAAAATGGCAATCCTGAATTTATAATTTATAATCATAAATCTCTGTCAAGAACTGACACATTTTTTGCATGGTTTTTCTACACCAATGTTTAAATGCAGCATGGAAAAAAATCACTGGAAATTTATCTGTGGTTGAGGTATCTTATGAGAATATGCTGGAAGGTGACTGGAGCTGGATGAGTGTATATATTTACAAGAAAATATTTTATTTTATATCTTAAGTGTTTATTTATTTTGAGAGAGAGAGAGAGAGAGAGAGACAGGGAGCATAAGCAGGGGAGTGGCAGAGAGAAAGGGAGAGAATCCTGCTTTCAGTGCAGAGCCAGACACAGGGCTCAATGTCACAAACCATGAGATCATGACCTGAGCCGAAATCAAGAGTCGGACACTTAACCAACTGAGCCACTCAGATGTAACTATAAGAAATTATTTTAATGTTGGTGCACAACTGTAAGCTAGGTAATGAATGCAGAGAAGGTGAGATTCTTCCTGGATTGGCCCTTTTCATGAGAGTAAAGAATAGTTACGTTAGGCACTTGACCAAGTACAGTGAAGGATTTATAGGATTTTAATGACAGCATTGGACATTTGAATATCTGAAATGGATGTGGCATAGCTATTTAATGGTAAAAATAGTAAGAGGTTTACACAGGGATGAGTAGCTAAGGTAGATGTAGAAATGAGCACATTAAAAAACTGAGACTAAACGGCTGATGGAAGACCATACAAAAGTGACGTGAGGACATTAATGTGATGACAAAGGCTGTGAGCAAGGAGAGAAAGTTAAAGCTTTCAGTGACTATCATAAAATTCAATGAAGTTAGTATAGGAGGTTACTCTGGGAACACAAAAATACAGAAGCGCTACATAACACAGGTGTTATGTTCCAGTGCCAATTTTCTGACAATAACCGGATGTCCTACAGTCCAGTTCACTTTTGACAGTAACTATCCAGAGTTAGCATCCAATTCTGAGAGTTAAAGGCAAGTCCTTAAATTCTGACACTATCTACTACAGTTTGTACCAGATCCCACAGTCTGGGAATCCCAGTCCCCAACAAGACTCCTCTTACTTCAGACACAAGACCTGAATGGAATCCTCAGCCTACCCACACCTACTCCAGACTGGGCTATAATTTCAGAGGTTCCCATGACCCCTTTTCGGGTTTGATAATATGCTAGAATGAGTCACAGAACTGTAGGCACAGTTTTATTATAAAGGATATGACTCAGAAGAGCCAAATAGATCAAAGTTTTTGGGGGATGGGGAGAAATGCAGGAGTTTCTTTCCTGTGGAGTCAAGGGAAGCCACCCTCCCAGCACATAAATATATTCACCAGCCAGGAAGCACTTTGAGCCTTGTGGTTCTGAGTTTTTCTCATGGTTTCATTACATAGGCATGATTGAATAAATCATTTAATTAAATCATTAAAGTCCAGTGATGGACTTAATCTCCCTTTCCTAGAGGTTTAAGGGGATGGTTCAACCCCCAAATCATGTGGTTAGTTTTTCTGGAGACCATCTCCCATCTTGAAGTTAGGGGTTCCAC
Source organism: Cryptoprocta ferox (assembly GCA_028646485.1). Classification (NCBI taxonomy): domain Eukaryota; kingdom Metazoa; phylum Chordata; class Mammalia; order Carnivora; family Eupleridae; genus Cryptoprocta; species Cryptoprocta ferox. Next base: position 16,025,889 of record CM053570.1, read on the forward strand.
CAGAAGTCACCTACTTAGGATAACAAAGACATTCCTAAAACTAAGGAAATTCAGTTTTTGAAGTTCTGCATCAGAAAAAAACACCTGTGTGTGTGTGTGTGTGTGTGTGTGTGTGTGTGTGTATGTACCTTAGGGGGAGAAAGTAAGCAAGGGTTTTTTGTTTTGTTTTTATTCTTTTACAAATGTCAGTCATAAGGTGTACTCTTTGGGGACAAATATGCTTTATTTAATACAATTCAGAAGTATAATACTATTGCAATTTCCCAGTAATCATGCCATTCTTTTATATAAATTTTGTGATATGAACTAAGTAATAATATCAAGTAGATTTTCTCCTTTGAATGAGAAAGGAAATTACATTTATTGATCATTAAGTGAAGAAATTTGCAACTGCTGGCTCAGAGAATCTTCAATGGAAATTTATATGGGTAGAAATTTAGATTCAAAGAGGTAAAATTAATATGTAATCATCATGAATTAGATTTATATCTGACCCCAAATGCTATACTCTTCCCATTAGTTCCCTACACTGACACATAGTAGAGTACTTAATGTGCATTTTTTTTAATAAAAACATTCTAGGAGAAATTCTCATGTTATTTTTAACATGTTCCACAGTGACTCCATCCGTGGCTGTTACCCACAGGGCCCCATAATCCACAACACTGATCCGTATCCTTAGCAAACATTCAAAATAGAAAGTATCTTATCCTCATTTCTGCTTCCTCCATATATCTTTAGATTCAATTTCATAACAGTACTGTTAGTTAGTGGCTAACACTATGATACAATAGGCCCAATTTCATGAATAGTAAATCAAAGTACATATAATATATATAGTTAGTATATATAAAGTATATTTTGTAAAGTGTGTATATATGTATACACTATATATACACACTATATACATATGTATGTGTGTATGTGTGTGTGTGTGTGTATATATATATATATATATATAGAGAGAGAGAGAGAGAGAGAGAGACAGAGACAGAGAAAGAACCTCAGCCAAACAAATGTTTTTAGTAAAAAGAATTCATTCCTATTTTGTTACATATTGTTATTACATTTTCCTGTGTCATTTGCATTAGTTTTAGCACACTTGAAATATTTTGTCTTTAAATCATTAAGTTCAGGTTAATGGGAATAAACAAGAGATGTTTGACCTATGGAATCTGATTTTTACAGATATTTGTTCCTTTTTATGTTCCTGATAATCATGAAGGGTTTCTAAAATTTTCCCCGGCAATTTTTTTTCCATGTTGTCCTACCATGATCCAGTAATACAAATTTTGGTTTCTTCCATTAAGAAAAATTTCCTTCAGAATCTTCTCTAGAATCACTGACATCCCTCTACAATTGTCATCTGGGAGTTTTCCTGTAGTAAGTAGTTCATGGGCCTTGCCAATAGTTTATATTCTTAAAAAAATGAACAGCGACTGATGATGCAAGATTCACATTGAGTCAGTACTTGCAATCTCTCAGCTATATGCTCTGCCTTAAGTCACATAAGCCACATAACAACTCACCGGAAATTGCTGGAGGATGAATATAAAATATAACTAGACAGTGGTTTTGCAAAGGAAGCTTTCCTTTTTAGACATAAGAACCACTCCAGGCCTTGTAGCTCCAATGCCATGGCTCTTTCTTCCCTTAAAGCATGACATAATTCCTACTACTGTCTCACCTGCCCTTCCCCCACTCCACTGTCAGCTTCATAACCCCAGTGCGGGTTCACAAAAAATGACAAGATTTAGGGGGCACCTGAGTGGCTGAGTTGGTTAAGGGTACGACTTCAGCTTAGGTCAAGATCTCATGGTTTGTGGGTTCAAGCTCTGCATTGGGCTCTGTGCTGATAGCTCAGAGCCTGGAGCCTGCTTCAAATTCTGTGTTTCCCTATATCTGTGCCCCTCCCCTGCTCATGCTCTGTCTCTCTCTCAAAAAAATAATTAAACATTAAAAAATTTTAAAAAATGACAAGATTTGTACTTTCGTCAGTCTCTTGGCTTATCAGATGATTCTTGATGAGAAGTTATACCGCCTGAAAGCTTGCCTCGAATGTTTTTCTATTTCTGTAATCCCCTGAGAGTTTTGCTGTCATTTCTGTCCTGGGATGATAGGTACCTTATTGGATCCTGACTGATTATAAAATTATGACAAAAACACTGCTAAGTTGCAGTGCACTCTTTAACAAACTACTTATTTAATAGGTATCTCATTGTTGGAATTACTCCAACATTTATGTAACATTCCACAGTCTGAAATAGAAATTTTTACCATAATGAGGAACCAAATGCTTCTAGGACTTTATGGCAATGATTGGAGGGAAAAATTTTTAAATATTGAATATGCATTTTTTCTCTAGAAATGTTTGTTATTTATAGACTCAATCTCTTAGGTTTCTCAAAATTAAACATGATACCCAGAAATGCACCAATCATAATACAAAATAACACCTATCCTAAATATAATTTAATTAATCCATTAGAACTATTTCTCTGCAATGATTGACATGAAACAGTCATGTGTTTAACACTCTAAACATCCAGACAACGTCAACAGTAATCTCAGGTATTCTTCTGTCTAGAATGGCATCCACTTATTGAGACAATGTGTTTAACATGAAACATTTAGAAAAGTTAGCATTTATTTCTTCTTCCTTAGAATTAGTATTCAAAATTAATATAATCATTATCACCAATAATTAGCAACCATTTATTGATCACATAATACATGTGTGATAGCAAGCAAACTAAGGCATACAGGTGGAGTAGCCTCCTAAACTACAGATTATGAAGAAGATGGTATATTACTAGAGATAATATTTGGGATGGTAACTTTCTGATTCCTTAGCTACCTGACTTCAGTAAATTTTGTTCTGAGTGTGTCATTCTGGAGACCTATCATAGAGTCTATGCTTCTAACCACTCAACATTAAAAAAATTCTTTTAATGTTTATTTTATTTTTGAGAGAGAGAGAGACAGAATGTGAGCTGGGGAGGGGAAAGAGAAGGGGAGAGCGAGAGAGAGAGAGAGAGAGAGAGAGAGAGAGAGAGAGAGGGAGGAAGACACAGAATCCAAAGCAGGCTCCAGGCTCTGACCTGTCAGAACAGAACCCAACACAGGGCTTGAACCCACGTACCATAAGATCATGACCTGAGTTGAAGTGGGATGCTTAACCAACTGAGCCACCCAGGCGTCCCTAAACATTTTTTTTTAAATAAATGAATTCCTTGTATTAAATTGATTCATAAAATAGCTATGATACTATCTGTTAACAACTGAATCATGAATGAAGAGGGTTCAAATTATTTCTAATCATATAACCAAGTTCTAAAATTATATATCATCATTAATGTTGCATTTCCCTGTCCCTTTTCTATTATTCCAAATATCCTTTGTATCATGCCAAATAAACTTTTGATTACAGTAGAAAAAAATGTTTTCCAAACTTTAATTTTGACTAACCATATATTTTAAGTATTTCCTATGCCACATAAAGTTTTAAAAATTAGTGCTATTATCATTTTTTTAGTATAATGGACATTTATCAATCTTTGTGTAATTGAAATCCAAAAAGTGTTCCTATTTTTGTGGAAATTCCCAACTGTCACTCTAAGAGAGAATCAGGAACATCCCTCAACCACAAAATCCAAAGTACCAGTTAGGTCTCCATTGTCCTTAGTCATCCAATCCTTAGTGCATAATTTAGACTCCACTAAAATCATGCACTTGTCCAAGCCTCTAAGCTTTGAGGAAGTAGGTGAAAGCTATGAGGCAAATTGAGAAATTACTTATCACTCAAAAAGTAGTGTCACACTCCTGTTGATAATGGATCCAACGGGATCATTCTAAACAGAATAGTACTATGATATAGCTTTTGCTTAGTCTTCTTAATGCCTGCTCACCCTAGGCTCCTGCCTGTTTTCCAATCCTGGTTCATTGTGTTTTCCTTCAATTCTCTATATTACCAGATATCATTCTAATGGAGTTCTTTTCTTCTTAAATTACCCAGGGTCCATTTGTATTGCTTGCAATTTAAATTAGTAATTAATGCATTTGTAGTGAAGAAACCCCTTTTAAAAAATGTTTATTATTTGTGTGTGAGAGAGAGAACATATGCTCACAAGCAGGGAAGGGGCAGAGAGTGAGGGCGACACAGGATCTGAAGCAGGCTCCTGCTGACAATAGAGAGCCCATTGTGGGGCTCAAACTCGGGAACCAGGGCTAGGAAAGGCTTAGCCCACTGAGCCACCCAGGCATACTGAAGAACAGCAAAGATTCCGGAGAAAATGGAGAACCAGGAAAAAAGATACTTGGCAAACTTAAGTGAGAATTAACTATAAAATATTTTAACACCATTAATTGGGCTAGATTTACTTATTTAAGGTAAATACTTTCATATTATGTTAAAATGTTCCAGTTGATCCATCTGTATATCATTTATAGGAGAAAAAAAATAAACCAAAACCAGATGCATTAAAAGCAAATGGATAGGAAAAACTTTCCATGGAGTTTAAGCTTCATAATGGCAAAAACACTTTTTGTTTTAGCCATCATTCTACGTTATAAGTTAACGTCAACTTTAACTCATGGTTAAATACATGGCATTATGTATTATGTGTATTAATGTTCTAGTGAAGGCAAATATAAAATCATGAACACTAGTGTTAATATTAGGCAAAACAGAATTAAGCGGAAATATCATTAAATGAATTACATATTGCCATTTTGTAGTAATAAATATTATAATCTTCAATGAATATATAACTATTAAAAATCATATTAAAATATTTTATTAATTTAAATGTTAAGTATCTAATATTTAAATATATGTTTAAACAAACTATATCATTAAGAGGCATAAATTGCTAAAATGCTAAATTTTATAAACATACATTTTTATAAAGATTAAGCAAAAATATTCAATTTTAAAACTAACATTTCTAAGATTGATTATATAAAATATACTTCAGACCATTCAGGTGGTTGTATAAAAATAACAGCAAAGAATGCTAAAAATGCCGAATTAGCTCTAAGTCAAAAAATGAGAATTTAATTCCAAGAGACTTAACTGTGAAACCCATGAAATGTGGAGAGTCAGAGATCATGGGCATATAAACAGGGTGTCAGGATCCTAATGAGGAGAGAACACAGGTAATGTCACTCATAAAAAGAAAGGTCAACTCTCAATGAGAAAATATTGATGATCGGTAAATCAGAACACAGCTAACTGAAAATTTAAAAAGGAAGACACTTAAAAGTGGGCAAGGCTCAAGACACAGATCTTGGAAAGGTACTAATTCTAAGGAAGAAGATGTAGGGACAATTTAGAGATCTAATGGTAAAAGAAACAAAGAATTTGTAAGCAAAAAAATTAGGGGTTCTGGGAAAAATGCTGCTGGTGTTTTAATAGCAATTGTAATAAATGTGTAGATTGCTTTAGGTAGTATACACATTTTAACAATATTTGTGTTTCTAATCCAGAAGCATGGAAAACGTTTCTATTTATTTGTGTCATCTTCAATTTCTTTCATCAGCAGTTTATAGTTTTCAGAGTATAGGTCTTTCACATCTTTGGTAGGTATATTTCAGGATATCTTAATGTGTTTTGGTACAAGTATAAATGGGATTGATTCCTTAATTCCTCTTTCTGCTGCTTCATTATTAATGAATATAAATGCAAGAGATTTCCTTATGTTGATTTTGTATCCTGCAACTTCGGTGATTTTGTTGGTGGAGTCTTTGAGGTTGTCAATATAGAATATCATGTCATCTTAAATAGTGAAAGTTTGACTTCTTCCTTGACGATTCCGATGCCTTTTTATTTATTTTTTTTAGTGGAGTCACTATCTGGTATCAGGGTATCAGGGTAATGTTGGACTCACAGAATGAATCTGGAAGCTTCTCTTATTTATTTATTTATTTATTTATTTATTTATGAATAGTTTGAGAATAGGCATTAATTTTTCTTTTAATGTTTGGTAGAATTTACCTGCAAACCATCTGCCTGGTATCAGGGTATCAGGGTAATGTTGGACTCACAGAATGAATCTGGAAGCTTCTCTTATTTATTTATTTATTTATTTATTTATTTATTTATTTATTTATTTATGAATAGTTTGAGAATAGGCATTAATTTTTCTTTTAATGTTTGGTAGAATTTACCTGCAAACCATCTGCCCTGGACTTCTGTTTGTGGGAAGTTTTTTGATTATTGATTCAATTTTTTGCTGGCTATCAGGCTACTCAAGTTTTCTATTTCTGTTTCAGTTTAGTAGTTTATATGTTTGTAGGAATTTATCCATTTCTTCTAGGTTGTCCAATATGTTGGCATATAGTTTTTCATAACATTGTCTTATAATTGTTTGTATTTCTGTGGTGTTGGTTGTTATTTCTCCTGTGTTATTTATGATTTTATTTATTTGGGTTTTTTCTCTTTTCTTTTTGAAAAGTCTGTCTAAAACTTTGTCAATTTTATTAATTTTTCAAAGAACCAGTTTCTGGTTTCATTGATCAGCTCTATTTATTTTTGTTTATTTGTTTCTATGACATTTATTTCTTCTCTATCTTTATCATTTCCTTTCTTATCTTGGCTTTAGTCTTTGTTCTTCTTCTAGCTAGTTTAGGTTTAAGGTTAGGTTGTTTATTTGAGATTTTTCTTGCTTCTTGAAGTAGACCTATATTGCTATATACTTCCCTTTTAGGACCACTTTTGCTGCATCCCAAAGGCCATGGACCATTGGATTTTTATTTTTACTTGTTTCCATGTATTGTTTTAAATTTCTTACTTGATTTCCTGGTTGACCCATTCATTCTTTAGTAGTATGTTGTTCACCCTCCATGTATTTGTGGTCTTACCAAATTTGTATTGAAGCACAAAAGACACTGAATAGCCAAAGAAACCTTGAAAAAGAAAAGCAAATCTGAAGGCATCACAACTCTGGACTTATATTACATATAAGCTGTAGTGATCAAAACAGTATGGTACTGGCATAAAAATATACATATCAAGAGAACAGAATGGAAAATCCAGAAATGAACCCACAACTATAAGTTCAATAAATCTTTGACAAAGCAGGAAAGAATATTCAGTGGGAAAAGACAGTCTCTTCAACAAATGGTATTAGGAAAACTGGACAGCAACATGTAAAAGAAGGAAACTGGACCAGTTTCTTACACCATACACAAAAATAAATTAAAAATGGAATACAGATCTAACTGTGAGACGTGAAACCATAAAAATCCTAGAGAAGAACACAGGCAGTATAACTTCCTTGACATCGGCCATAGTAACTTCTTTCTAGATGTTTCCTGAGGCTAAGAAACAAAAGCAAAAACGAACTCTTAGAACTTCATAAAAAAAAAAAAAAAAGCTTCTGCACAGAGAAGAAAACAATGAACAAAACTAAAAGGCAACCTGGGAATGGGAGAAGATATTGCAAATGATATATCTGATAGGGGGTTACTATCCAAAATACATAAAGAACTTATAAACCTCAAGTGCAAAATCACAAATAATCCAGTTTAAAAATGGGAAGAAAACATGAACATAATTTTACCAAAGAAGACTTCCAGATGGCCAGCAGACACATAAGAAGATATTCAACATCAGTTGTCATCAGGGAAATACAGATCAAATCTACAATGAGGTACCACATCATATCTGTCAGAACAGATAAAATCAGCAACGCAAAAAACAGTAGGTATTGGAGAGGATGTGAAGAAACAGGAACCCTCTTACACTGTTGGTAGGAATTCAAATTGGTGCAGCCACTCTGGAAAACAATATGGAGGTTTTTCAAAATTTAAAAATAGAAGTACCCTACAATCCAGCAATTGTATTACTAGGTATTTACCCAAAGAATACAAAAATACTAATTCAAAGGGATACATGCACCCTGATGTTTATATCAGCATTATTTATAATAGTGAAGTTGTTGCAGCAATCCAAGTGTCCATCAACTGATGAATGGATACAGAAAAAGTAGCATATACATAATGGAATATTACTCAGCCATAACAAAGGAGCTAGAGAGTATTATGTTAAGTTAAATAAATCAAGCAGAGAGATAAATACCATATGATTTCACTCATATGTGGAATTTAAGAAATAAAATGAATGAGCAAAGAAGAAAAAAGAGAGAGAAAGAGAAACCAAGAAACAGAATCTTAACTATAGAGAACAAAGTGATGGTTACTGGAGGGGAAGTGGGTAGTGCAAGGGTCAAATATATGATGAGTATTAAAGAGTACACTTTTTGTGATGAGCACTGGGTGCTGTATGCAAGTGTTCAATCACTATATTGTACACCTGAAATGAACATTGCACTGTGTGTTAACTAATTGGAGTCTAAATAAAAATGTTTTTTAAAAAAGAAAAAAAAAAGATAAGAGACAACAAGTATTAGCAAAGGTGGAGAGGAAAGCGGCCCTTTGTACACTACTGGTGGTAATGTAAATTGGTATAGCCCTATGGAATCCCTCAAAAAATTAATAGAACTTCCCTATGACCCAGCAATCTGACTTCTGGGTATGTATCCAAAGGAAATGACAGGATTGTGAAGAGATCTCTGCACTGCCATGTTCACTGCAGCACTATTCACAATAGACAAGATAGGGAAAAACTTAAATATTGAAGAAAAAAAGAAAAATTAAGGCTATATCAGAAATAAAAGAAAATGATAAAATTATCAATTCTTCTCTACCAAAAAAAATCACTGACTGAAAAAAAGCAGACATTTATTATATATCAGGAGAGGTACTCTGAAGTAGTAAATCTAATCAATATCTCAAAACTCTTACCTTCCTCTACATATAACTGTTACTGTTTATTTGAAAGAATAACATTACAAAATAACACAAATATTGCAAGTTATATTCTCACAATGCTAACATATGAAAGAACATATGAAATAATAATTGAAATATTTCAACTAATAAATACGGTCTTTCCCAAACCCTATAAAGCAGAAAACCAGTAAGACATACACTCTAATTCAAGTTAACATTAAAACAACATTTACAAAAATTTTTTAAAAGCAACAACAAAATCCTGAATCATAAATTCAAAACCTAGAAACCATATTTTAAAAAGAGTGTGTCAAATGAGTTGAACAAATTCAGAAAAGTTATTGATAAAAAGGTGAAATCATTTGAGAAATAAAGATTAAATAACATGGTATCAAAAGAAGCGAGATTTGAAGTGTGATTGCGTGATTGTGAATTGCTTGAAAACTATCTCCAGAATAATATTCAGAGAAAAAATGAATATTATAAATAATTCAATAACATTTTCCAGGAAATAAATAAGACCCAATTCTAGTTAAAAGTTCACTACGCATCATGGAATTACTGACCTAGAACTTCAAGAAATACCGTGATAAAGCTCTTGGGCTTTAAAAACGAAAGAAAAGAGAATCTCCAGGTCTCCAGGAATTGTGAACAAGACACTTACAAAAGACAACAAACAAACAAATAAACCAAAATTGCAAAAGCAACATACAATAAAAATATATAGTAGAATACCATTTCTAGGAAGCTCAACAAAAGCAAGTGTGAGCTAAGTCTGTCATATCCATCCAATGGTGTCTTAAATATCAAGTATGTAAAAATATTCTTATATATGGAAGACCTTATAGAATTTTGCAAATGAACTCTTCTTGAGGAATCTACTAAAAGATGAGCTACGTCCCACCAAGTGATAACTGGGAAACTTCAGAAAATGGTCACAGTAACACTGAACATACTTAATTATAGACCCAAGAACAAATCAAAAGTGGGAAAAGGTTGTAAGAGTAATATGGTTATGTTGTGAAAGACAAACAACAACAACAACAACAAGCAATAATGCAAATAAAATGTTGCATTGTGATTGTCACAATGTGATTGTCACATGGTAGCAGCTGGTAGTCAAAGAATGTAATCCTCATGTAACAACTCAAACAATAGATGGTTAAATAAAAAGAAAGAAAACTTAAAGATATTTAAATAAATACTATTATAAAGAGAACCATGTGAACAAAAAGTAAAAATCTTTTATGATTAAAAAAAGGGAAAAAAAGACCACATAGACTTGTAGATGCAACAAAATATAATATTTGCTGTAGTTATACTATTATATTATTAAATAATATAACAGTTGAAACCAAATATCAGACATAACAATACATGTGAATGTGCCTAAGTCAGTTATTTTGAAAAACACAAAGGATTCCAGTTTATCTCAAAAAGCAACATCCAAATTTATGGAATTTAAAATAGACTTACCTAAAACTATGACTCTAAAGGCCTAAACATAAAGGATGGGAAAGGTATAATAGGAAAACAGAAAAATTAAGAAAGTAGGAGTTGGAAACCTTATATCAGACAAACTATAACTCAGAAAAAAAACATTAAATGCAGCAGCCATAAATGTCCTATAATGAATGGTAAAAGCCACAATTTGCTTCCATATAGTTTACATTAAAGGGATGTAAGATAGAGAAAAACACACCTATTGTAGGAGATTTAACCCCATTAATTGTGAGGCCCATATAAATCAACTGAAAAAAGAGGTAGGAGATCTCAACATAATCAATAAGGTAAACGTACGTGTAACAATATTGTGTCCTAATGTTAGAAAACATACCTTTTTATAAGGACAGATGGGATATTCACAAATGAGTCATACATTAGGTCAGAAGAAAGCATCATTTAATCCTATAAATCAGAAAATAATACAGATAGCGATATTTTCACAATTCAATAAAACTAAAATTTAATGAAAACATTTTAAAGGCTACTTACTTTGGGACTTTTTTAAAATGGAAAGTTTTATTTTATGTTATGAAAGTAATAATAAACTAGAAGCCTAGGATGGCAGGAAAGAAAAAAATAACACTACCTGCCTTATAGTTTTGTTGTAAGATATCAATAATGCAAAGCAGTGAAAGGATTACACAAAAACATTTAAAATGATTGCTATCATTTAATATATTTTATTTATGAAAAGTTATTGACTTCCAGTTTTACCTCTGACATTAAGAGATCTTAGAAGTTGTAAATCCCATCGTTAAAACAAGAAAAAAGCTGGCAATATGGAAATTAATGTTTCCTCTTGAACCCATCAGAGAACTGACCTTACAGAGAAAACCAATACCCTAAAATTTGTAGGGACTGGCAAATACAAAGAACCACAGTTAAGGTTCAATGATCTGGAACAGAAGACAATGGAACAATCAACTGGTAGAAACAGTTAAATAGTAATTTTGACAAACTGCTGATGGCTGAATGTGAATTAACAAGAAGCTAAGAAACACCTAAAAGCCAGTCTTAGGAGGCCCCATACTTTTGTGCGTTTTACATCCTGGAACCTCACCAGGTTCTCACAGTGAAATTCCTAGAAAATCTCCATCATGTTCTGGCATATTGAGAGGAAAAGTAACGATTCTGAAATATGGTTTTGTTCTGAATAACACAGAGCCACTCACCAGGGAAAAAGACAATCAGAGTCTTACCCCATAAAAGAGGAAGGACTTTTACCCAGCTCCACTTCTTTCTCTTCCCGTCTTCCATAACGAAAGATCAAAAGATTGTAAGAAACGCTTGTGAGGGTCACAGCACAGGAAAACAGGCCCACTGAAAGATTAAGATTTAATAATAAAAGTATAGGACACTTTTCCCCTCACTCCACTACACAAGATGCCAGAGTACTAAGTGCAGATTACAGTTGAAATTGCTGTAAGATACAGACTACGTTTAACGAGTAGTTAAACAATGGTGGGAGTTAGAGGTGCCAACCCTCCGTGCAGTCAAAAAGCTGTAACTAACCTGACTAACCACAAACTTTACTAATAGTCTATGGCTGACAAGAAGCCTTACCAATGGCATAAAGAATTGATTAACACTTATTTTACATGTTACATGCTATATACTATGTTCTTAATATAAAGTTATTATTAAAGATATTAAGAAAACCAAAAGAGAAAATGCATTTACATTATTGTAATGTGTTTATTGGAAAAAAAGTCTGCGTATAAGTAGACCTGCGCAGTTCAAACTCATATTGCTCAAGGGTTAACCATAGTTTACAAGTGTATGAAACAACCTCTCTGAGAGGAGAGAGTGAAGATGCTAACCTAAGTAACTTTGGAAATGAGTGAAATGTGTAAGACTAAAAGCAAAATTAGCTGCACATAAGTATTGTGCTCTATTTGATAAAGTTATA
>CM053570.1:16038596-16104602 GCA_028646485.1 Cryptoprocta ferox
TCTGCGTATAAGTAGACCTGCGCAGTTCAAACTCATATTGCTCAAGGGTTAACCATAGTTTACAAGTGTATGAAACAACCTCTCTGAGAGGAGAGAGTGAAGATGCTAACCTAAGTAACTTTGGAAATGAGTGAAATGTGTAAGACTAAAAGCAAAATTAGCTGCACATAAGTATTGTGCTCTATTTGATAAAGTTATACCCAATGGGCAAAAAGGTTAAGAATCGTGATGCTGTTTTAAAAGTATGCTGGAATTGAACTATTATTTAAATGATTCAGGCTGATGGTAAGGGGCTGGCTTTCTCACTGTTGGAGTGGAAATTTACAGATATGCATGTGCAAAAGTCTTCAATGACAGTAGTGCATTAGAGCTAGAGATATCAGTATGCACTCATGTTTACCTTCATATAGATAGAAAGTTGCATATAGAAATATTTAGTTAGTATACACACTATTAGTAAACACACGTGTATTTCTTGCTCTGTTAGCCGAAAGAACCTAAAAACAACGATCTTTCATATCAATAAGCACACCTAGTGTCCAGGCTTGGTTCCTAATGTGATTTTTCAAGGAAAGGAATCAGGGCTCTTTGGAGAAGTGGCTGATTCTAGGATTGGGCCTGGAAATAAACAATATGATCCTGGAGCTTGTTTAGAATAAGAAAGTAAGGACATGCTCATACAAACAAAAAATCAAGCAAATAAGAAAATACCTCACTAACAATATGTCACATGTCAAAGAAGCACAGGAACCATTCGAAGAAGTTCCCAAAGGCAAAAATCCCAAAACTGATCTTAATGGTTCCAAAGCTGGAGCAATTTGAGCAACAACATAAATATACACAAGTATTGGATTTTAATCAAAAGTATAAAATAAGTATCCATAAGCCCACATTGATTTAAATGATTGACTACTTAAGTATATGAAGAAGCAATACATCTACCATTGAAGAGTATTCCAAATGATTTATGTACAAGTCCTCCAACAACAGGGAAAGCAGAACTCCTACTGAAGTTTCCTCTGTATAAAGTGACTACTTTTCAAGAAATGTATAATGGAAAAGGGTGGAAAACAGTAACCATAGACTGGAAAAACCTAAAAACCATTATCTCAGTGAGGTGATCAGATTATGTTGTAAAGATTACTGGCTGACCTAAATATAAAAATCAGTATGATATACATCTCCTGAAGCATTTCATGATAATTCTTCAACTGACCCTGGAAACTTTCCTATAATATGTTCCTACTATATTCTTTTTTTCTTTCTGTTTTATTTATTTTTGGTATTATTGTTGTCCTCTGAGAATTTAGACAGAATTCTACTCTCTAAAATGGAATAAATTTGGCATAAAAGAACATCGGAAATATTCCTGAGTCTCCCAGAAAATAACGTAGATGAAACTTAAGCATTCAGGAAAGTAAAATATATATTGTGAGTCCCATGGGGAGACTCAAGAATTATAGACGTAAATGTAGGTAAAATTAATTATTTTTATTGATTTACACATAATTTAATTCTCATATGTAATATTCTGAACAGAACAGGAAATATGTTAAGCCCTATCAATAAACCTAGAATCAGTCTCCTTTGCTTTATAAAGTTGAAGCAAAATAAGTACTTGAAAGAACTGAAATATTAGAAAGAATAAGTTTCTCTTATTTGGGGTAAATATCATTTTTTTATGCCCTAGAGCAATATTGTGATAATATTCAGTAGACATTATATATTTAAACCAATTTAGCAAATTTGTTATAAAAATATTTAAAGATACCTGGCCTTTAAAAATTTTATCACTGCTTCCACATTGCAAGTTTAGGGTAAATTATGGGTACACAGTACCATGAGTTTTATTAAATATATACAAATATGGAATTTTAGAATAAATATTTCATTGGATACACACACATACACTTACATATACACGTATATAATATAGATTACATTATATATAATATATGGGATAATATATTTATATATGATTATTATACATATTATTATCATCTTTATCATCTTCAATTCCCAAAAGATAATTCTGATTTTTAACTGATCATATATGGTACAGAATTCAGAAAGCAGACAGGACATATACACAGTGAAAGCAGACTCTTGGTCCTCTAGCCATGAAGTTCCTCTCACAAACAAAATAATTAGTTTCTTATTTATAGTTCAGAGATATTTTATGTAAGTAAAATATAATACACACACCCATCCATATGGATATATATACATACACACACACAGAAGTTGTAAATATGCGTGTATGCATACACATATATGTATTTGTAATTTCATGAATAAATCTTATATAATAGAATCTTAGGGTAGAATTAGTGGAACAAAGTGTACATTCTAAATTTTAATAAGTTTGCCAATTTTTTCTCAGTTACAGCAATTTACCCTTGTCCATATATATATCCTTATCATTATAAAAATTTATCCAACATTTTGATCTTCATAAATTTGATAAATGAAAATAATTGTGGTTTCATTGTTGCATTTCTCTTATTTTGAACATAGTTACGCATCCATTAATATGTTTGATAACTATTATACTTTTGATATGTTTGATAACATATCAACTTTTTTCATGTCAGCTCATTTTTTTGTTTTTAAGATTTTTATTATTGACAGGTGCTATTTATGCATAAAGGTATTTAGTTTATCAAATAATTATCCTTTCGTATACCTTTCCAGTTTTTCAGCTGTTTCTCATGATACGCTCCAAAATTTAACATTTATTTTTTCAGTCATTGGTCTCTTTGTGTTCTTGAGACTTTGAGTCATATTAAGAGAGGTTTTCAATAATCTGTGATTCTGAAAGGATCATTTTGTATTTTCTTATAATACTTTTGTGGTTATTTTTTTTTTTGCTTAAATATTTGAATTATTAGGCTTTTAATATGATTTAAAGCCTGAGGTATGGATCTTATTTTGGGGGAGAGTGAGGATGCTGTATTTATTCTTATGTTTTCCAGATTGCTGTTACACTTTCTCAAGAGTATTTCTTAAGAAATGCATCTGTTCCTCACTGATTTGCAACATTATATTTATCAAAAACTATATTCCTTAATAAGCGTGTGTTTATTTGGAAGTTTTCATTTACTCATTCATTCTACAAAAAAAATTATCAAGGTATTCATGTCAGGCAATTTTATTTGTTACTACTATTTTAAGTTTTCAAGATTATATATATATATATATATATATATGTATATAACTTTACACACACAGAAACAAAGATATATGCATACGTGTGTATGTAGTATGTATGTATGTAACAAAACCATATAAATATTCCTTTTCAGCAAATGGGCAGAGCATTAAATGGTTTTATATTCCTCGAACAATCTTAGTTGGAAACACATTGGAAAACATTGCTATCCCTTTAGTACTTAACTATATTCTTAAATAGAGTTTACTAATAACGTATTTAGGTTTTTATTTAATCACTATTTATTGCTAGGTTAATGTATAGTTGTGTTTGTTTTTTAACAAATATGTATATATCATATACATATGATATAAACCTTATGATTGTACCATAAAATTATTTAGGATTTTTAGGATCTTATCTTCTTTTTTCCCTCTGTCTTTGGAGAAATTGATTTTCTTTTACATTATTAATTCTTTACAAGCTTGACAGATTTCTCCTGCATGAATGTTGGAAAATAGCACATTGCTCCTTAAGAGATAAAAAGAGTGGTTCTATAAATTTTTATGGTAATTCTATTTCTATTCTATTGTCCTCTTCTATTGTTCTATGTTTGCAATTTATTAGTTCCAAAAATTAGCTATGCCATACTACTATTTAAGTTTACTCATGTACAGTTTGAAAAGTGCTCTCATGATTCTTTTCATTTTAATTCTCTTGTGGAGAGAGAATTCAATTAATTCTCTTGTGGATATTTTATATTGCTATTTCTATTTTGTGTCTATTTTTCCTCATTCAGTTAAGACTGTCTTGATGAATTTTTCTCTTTGGTTTTCAAAGTAATAGCTCTTAGATTTATATGCTCCACCATATTCTACTTTATTTCATTAATTGGTTTTTCCCAATTAGGTTTCTTTTCTACCTAAATTACTAATTTAAGTTGGGTGTTTCACTTATTATAATACTGATTTTCTTAAATAATATATACTGTTTTTTAATCCTATACTCTTTAAGAGTATTTATTTTACTTTGAGCTTTGTCTTAATAGTATCCCATAGGTTTTATAATGGAGATTTTTTTTACCACTTTTAAATCAAATAGTATTTAGATTTAATCTTCTCCTTAAAATAACAATTTTTAAAGTTTGTTTATTTATTTTGAGGAAGAGGGAGAAAGAAAGAGAGTGTGCATAGGGGAGGGGCAGAGAGAGAGAGAATCCCAAGCAGGCTTGCACTGTCAGCACAGAGCCCCACACTGGGCTCTATCCGATGCACCATGAGATCATGACCTGAGTCAAAGCCAAGAATCAGATGCTTAACCAAATGAGCCACCCAGGCCCCCCAAGACAATATTTGTTAAACAATTTTTTGAGATCTGATATGGCACTATTTCTTTTATACTTCTATTAATAATTTCCACATTTAACTAAAACTAAAAGAACATCTCCTATACAATTTAAGTTTTGGGAATTTTTGAAGATATTTTTCATGGCTGAATATATATTCAATTATGAGAATGATTTTCAATTTTGGAGTATAGAATTTGATATACAAAACTTATATTTATTTTATGACTTGTGCGATTTAGTTATTCTGTATTTTTATATATGTTGGTGTATGTTATCACTAGATGAGAAACATAAATTATTCTTTTGATTTAATTACTCTGTTAATTGGCTGTAGCTTAGCCTTATAATTTTGATTATATATTTGTGCATAGACATTCATGATTGGATACTACATTTGGAATTACAAATGACCTTCTTTTAACACATTTCCTTTGCTATTAAAATTGCAGCTCTAGATTTTTAAAACAGCTTTATCAAGGTATAATTGATGCATGAATTAAAACTATGCAATTTTTCTAAAGTTTCGTCAAATGTACACATGAAACCAGCATCATATACATATACATAGACCTACACACATCAATATATTGTCTATATACACACACAGAGTATTTTGGATACACACATATATCTTTTATTCTTGTAGACAGTATAATATCTGTGTATCTGTGATTCATTTCTGTATGCTTCCTCTAATCCCTTACAGTGATTCTCTCCTCATTCTGAGATGTTTTCCTCATAAGAAACCAAAGAGTACTCTGTTGAACACCTGAGTAGGACCATCTGCAGTTCTCTATTGGCAGTTCTCTTCCCCCCAGTACTGTGTGCTGGGTACTTCAGCCTTTTCCCTTTCTCCAGATTCAGCTCTATCTCCTCAATTTCCACTGGACTCTACCTAGGTTCCCCTTGTTGTCCCATGGCCTGAAAACTTGCTCAGGGCAGTAAGGTTGTGCAATTGTAGGACTCACCATATCGGTTTTCTGTCTCCCAGGAATTATTGCCCCTTATTATAGAGCTCAGATCCATTTTCTTTTCTGAGCTCTGAAATTTGTGTTTCATGATTGTTTTTGGTCTCAACATATGTACTTCAGTGACTATTTCTGAATGAATTCTTTCATTTGATGTGCATGCATTCGATTACAATTTTAATCTCTTCTGTAACTTCCTCTTTTTGGAGGATTTCACACGTATCATCAGTTTGGTTACTATTTTCCATTATTTTCTATTCTCCTTTGTATTATTTTGAATTTAAGTTTGTTTCTTTTTTTAAATTTCTTATTACTATTTAATTAATAAGGTAATAAGGCAGCTTAATCCACTCAAGTAACACATATAACATATTTACCTATATATGGAGAGTCAGATTGAGAGAGAGGGAGAGAGAGGGGGAGACACTTAACTATGTATTATTGTAAAAACTAGAGATACATATATCCATAAAACAAAAAAGAAAATACACTTTCACATACTTTACACAGTAGTGGGAGTAAAAGGCAATAAAACACAAGCAACTAAATATAGTGTATACGAGATGGTGTTAGTTCTGTAAAAGAAAACAAAGCATAGTAAGAATTAGAGAATGAATGGTGTTGTTGATATTTTAGAAAATGTTTTTAGAAAAAAAACTACCTTGTAAGTTATTTGGAGAGCACTCACGGTTATTTTCAGAAGAATATAAGTCCCTTTGTTTATCTGTGAGAAAGGTATTATAGGAAAAGAGAAAAAATACATGAAAAAATGCATAAATGGAACATGCATAACAGTTTGAGAATAGTAAGGAAAGAACTTCAGCTGAAGTTAATATTAGCAAATGGGAGTGTGTTAGAAGATGAAAGCATATAGTTAACAATGAGAAAGGTTGTATAGGGACTCATAAACCAATGTAAGAACTTTACATTTTATTATTAATAAAGGAAAACCATTGGAGAGTCATAATAGGAATGGCATGATTTAATTTACATTTGTATTTTCAAAAGCTTTTCAGGATCAGTGGAGAAAAACACTTTGAGAAGCAAAAAAAGGAAATATGTAAACATTAACGTTGCAAAACTTATGTGAGTTATGAAGGCTGCCTGGGCTAAGGTTGTTATCCTGTAAGTGGTGAGAAGAGATTGAATTCTAGATACTAGATTGAGGTAGAGCTTCCAGGTTTTTCTGATGAAAGGAAGGTGAGGAAAAGAGAGAAGTTAAGGATGGCTCCAAAGTTTTCATTCTAGGTTAACAGAAAAAAGGAACTGCTATTTACAGGTCTGAGAAAGGGTGGAGAGAACAAGGTTTTACAGTGGTAGAATCAAGAGCTTGGTTTTAGGTAAGTTAAATATGAGATATATTTCAGACTTCCGAGGGTCAACCAAGAATTTGGATATAAAAATCTAGTCCCAGAGAAATATAAGGTCTAGAAATACAAATTAGAATCATCTGAATATAGAGGTGTTAAAAACTATATTACTGTATAAGATCATATGGGGAGGGAGGTACAGATTAAAAAGGAGAAATAACCCTGATTATTTATTTCCAGGAGCAGAGGGAGCAACCTTTCAAGCCAAAAATAATTTCTACCAATTGTTCATGAAGTTTCATATATTTCTGGTGTGTATATGTGTGTGTGTGTGTGTGTGTGTGTGTGTGTGTAGTTGAGGGAAAGAGGACTTTGTGGAAATAGGCAGTTGTTTTAATATTTATTTATGTCTAACTGACAGAGATCATCAGTTTGGGGTCTGCTCATAATTCAGTGCCACTTACCATCCTTCCTTTCCGAATGGCGGACTCCTGGAAAGCTTTCTATACGCTACTCTGTTAAAGACCAGCTCTTCTTTGCTTTCATGGAATTCAGAATAACTCTCACCACCAGCTTCCGATGCCACTCCCATCGTTGCATACAGGACACTGCTGACTTTTGGTTTTGCCCTTCATAAGTGTCATCACTTTAGACAATGACCTTATGCAAATTAGTTCCCAGAACTGCAGCTGTATGTATCTTCTCTCAGCATCTTCACATCCTCAGTTTGCTCTTCAGTAGAATTGACAGCGCTTCCTCATGTGTACTGGTTAGGGGTTACAAATCTCTCATAGTTTTAGAGGAGCTAATTTGCAAGTCTGCTACTCATTAGCTTGTTGTTTGGGTATAATTTTAGTAACCTAAAATTTCTTGGAAAATAGCCATAGATTCTCAATGGTAAATATATCTAAGAATAAAAATAAAGTGTTTCCTGGCACTTGATAAAAATAGTTTTCTTTAACTTTCCTGAACATGTCTGCCCTTTCTACTACTTCTCTAGGATGAAAAACAATATTAACTTGAGGTGACCTTAACAACAGCTTATAAAAGTGTACAGTTTACTTAAATTCTCTTTTACCTGACCTTTACTAGGCTTAGTTAAGATGGATTTTTTGGTCCACCTTGTAGATTATTTTTATTTAATACTAGGATGGCCTTGTCATCCTCTATATAGTTTCTCAAGAGTAACATTATTAATAATCTGCTGAGCACACTCTTAAAAACGGATTTCTTCCAATAGATTAGTATATTTTCATTACAACTTACAGAGACTTTGAGGTGAATGATTTAAGCTCCATGACACAACAGGTATTGCATTTCTTGACAATTATTTTATGCCTCCGGTTGTATGAGGCACAGAGCTAAAAGACATGTTTTTTCCCCATGTGACAAGTTCCAGGTTTCATAAAATGTCTCTGACTATAGAATATGTCCCTTTTAATAAGAAGAGACTTAAATAAGGATAAGACATGCATTTCCTCCAAGGTGAAAAAGAATCATGACTATCTAACTGTCAGATAACATGAAAACTAAGATTTTTATGTCTTAGTGTAATAATCCACTACATAATATGTATTGATTTGCTTTTTGCTTTTTTAGCCACACACTCTTAAAATACACCCTCCATTTCAATGCTTACAAATGCTAGGTGCATTTTGTGGAGCTAACTTCTTAAATCTACTTATTTTACTAATTCAAAGGGAAGCACAGCTTTCCTTAACCTATAATTTGAGTATTTTGCATCTAATTGGTTGCAGTTGAGTAAATCTATGTTTGTCCTTACGGTGTTAAACACATAAGCCACGGTGTTTATGCTATGTAAGTGTGATTAGCTTGTGAAAAATTCATCAAGTGCCCTGAGATCTGCACAGCTCATTTAAAAATTATGTATAAAGTTTTGAAGAATAAAAATGATTTGACACGTAGGCAGCCCGCAAAGAAACTGACACATAAAGGGAAGAAGATCAAACAGGAATAGAGCAGGCATATTCACACTGTAGTCTGCAGTGTCTGGTTCCACTCCAACGGGGTTTTGAAAGAACCAGTAGACATGAAATATAGAGAAAGAATAGAGACATAAATCTCAAGGTGGAGAGAGAAAAGACTATTTGACATTCAAAAATGAATTTTTTAATTTTACGTTTTTGACATGCAGTCAATAAACTCACCTCGGTTTAATTTAGTTAACTGAATACAACTGTTGTCTTAAATCTGCAGTGAGCAACAAACAAGGGCACATCTGAGAACATTTCTGCTAAGTAATACGAATCTCTAATTTCAGTTTTTCTCAAATTTCTCATAACATATAGGCAATGTCAAGAAATTATTATATATTTTGGGGCAATGCCAAGAAATTATCTACCCAAGGCTAAACTCAGAATGCCAGTTTACGGCTAATTTTTAAACATGATTTAATATTTTTAAATTTTATTATAATGTCAAATCAGTTAAGGTTTATTGTTCTAACTAACCATCTCACATAACATTTTGGCTTTTAACATTTATTTATATGCTAATCATCCATTATTTTAAACTTCAATATTCAAATTCATTTTTGTTTAATTTTTAAAATTTAAGTCCATCAAAATTTTGTATGCCATTGAATTTACTTTTGTATTTAGTTATTTTGAAAACTCTTGTGTAAAAGTATATAAAGATGACACTAGGGCAAGTAACCCATAGACAGTGAAAACAAAATCATATTAAACTGAAAGTAATAAGAACTAAGAATATATTTCCCTTTATAAAAGATGGTTTTTTACCCGTGGAATAGTGGTTTTTTAATCAAGTAGAATTGATACACAAAAAGATCTCTTAGTTTTCATCCTTTGATATATAAATCTTAAGGAAATAGTACTTTCTGGGTAAAACATCAATAACTATTAGATGAATATAATAGAAAAAGGAGTAATTATCAGAATTTCTGTATTTAAGAGTATGTATGTGCTCTTTATATTCTGATAATGCTGACAAGTTACCCTTCCAAAAGGCTCTAATTACTTATATTTCTTTCAACAGATATCTTGCCTCTCACGTAGTTACATTTTAATGTTGGTTTAATTTACACAAACTTCATACATTTTAAGTCAATAAATATTTTCAAATTTTTGTTGTCAGTTCATATTATTGCCTGTGAATTGACTATATCCTCCATATTCACTTTTTCCAATATATTTGTGTTTTCCTTAGTTAATATTAATTAGAGTCACCCATTTTCATCTTCAAAGATTTGCTTCAGATCATTTCTTATTTGATGTCTTCTCTTGTTTTTTCTCAGTGCTGTTTCATTTTTATCAAGTTTCACAAATGAAAACATAAAAGGCCTCATCTGTATTGTTTATTTTGCACTCCAATAGTGTTTTGACTAAATATAAACGCTCTTTTCTTACCTGAATTGTCTAAGCCCATTAAAATCCATTTTCTTGGTGAACATTTTGACCTTCCGTTTCTTCCTTTGTGAATGATGTCACTGTCTCTTCTACAATGATGTGGCCTCCTTATTTTTCCATCCTACATAATTTCAGCCAAAATAGACTTGAAAGCTCACTGAATATGTTTATTATGAATATTGAGAGGATGCTTTGATTGGATTATTGAAGTGACTTTTAGTTTTTAGAGTAAGGAAAAATCTGTACAGTTTTCACTTCTCCTTGGTGACCTACTATACAAGACCACCTGTGAAAATTAGAGAAAACAAGTTTCTAACATTGTATTTAATTACATTTTCTTAATTCCTAGCTCAAGTATAAAGTCTAAAATGATAGTAACGCACATTTTCTTTTCTATTTTTGTTTTTCTCTCCTGTGCGAACTATGCTTTTATTTCCAAATATGACTTTTTTTTACATTTATCTATTTTCAATTTTCAGATTTCTCTCACATTTAATTGACCCCAGAAATGTGCCTTCATTGATTAAAATTTCTACACAATTTCACTCATATCTGCTTTGAAAATTATGTAGCCAACCAGTTTTAATTGCATTAAAAATATCCATTCTGTAATCGGATAAGGTTTTTTTTTTAGTGTTTACTACACGTTGAGCAAATCTCATATTTTGATAGGTATTTGTTTTCATCAAATATTATAATTTTATTAGACACAAAAAATATAAATTAATGTTTACTTCCAGGTATCTTAAGAATATAAAAACTATATATAAATATAAAATTTATATACTATATATTAAATATATATTATTTATTTAATATAAACTATATATAAATATAAAAATATAAAAATATGTAACATGCTTCTATGAGCATAATTATTTAAAACATGCATTGAGCAGTAACTTTAAGGACAGGCAATGGAACTTTCACTCTTCCTGAGAGATCCTCATTAAATTACCTTAGTTTATGCACATCTTATACGCACATATTTTACTTAAGAAATATTAGATTAACACATCTATTTCTCCTTTCGTATTCACTCCTGTCCTGTCCTCCTCAAAGTTCAATTTCAAGGTCAAATTCAAATGTGGGCTCCATTTTCTTAGGAATCAATATCAGCATGGCAGGGTTCCTGGGTGGCTCAGCCAGTTAAGCTGTCGACTTGGGCTCAGGTCATGATCTCGCGGTTCCTGATTCACGCCCCTCATCGGACTCACTACTCTCAAGGCAGAGCCCACTTTGGATCCTCTGTCCCCTTCTCTTTCTGCTCCTCCCCTGCTCACCATCTCTCTCTCAAAAAGAAAATATATATCAGCATGGCTATCCACTGGAAAAAATGATCATTGGCCTTTTTTGTATGGTTTCCTTTTCTATGACTAGATGGGAGTAGCAGAGGCTTTTGCACTTTAGCTACCTCTTTGGCTTTCCCTTTCCTATCTCTTTTGGATATCTCTCTAACAATGGACGAAGGATCACAAAAATTGCATTTTTATCTAATGTCCCATTTTTTCTCTGTCATTTCTATTATTATCACGCAGGTCAACAGACTGTCGAATCTCACACACTGTTCACTTTCGTATGACTTTTTATACTCAGCTAACATTATAACTTAGTTATACCAAAAAATATGTAGGTTTTTGGTTTTTGTTTTTAACCTCTAAGATATTCTATTCTTCAGAAGCCTCCACTCCATTTCTGAACTTATCATGAGGTCTGAGTGACAGGATTAAAACTGCCCTTCATAAGATCCCATTGTGCATTTTCTTCCCTCTCTAAGGACTTACTTTTTTTCCCTCTCTAGAACTTTTGGTACAAGTCAGCCTTTGTCAGTACACTAATACACACGTGACTTCTCCATCCTCTCACTAGTAAAAGATAAACTACCATCTCTGCTTCAAACTACCATTTCCATGGTAAAGTGAGACCTACTTTCAAAGTTTCAGAAATTCCTTATTGCATAAATCCATATTTCAGAATACATGTCATGTTCACACTTTCTCAGGTTCCTTTGCAAGGAAGTTTCAGGTATGTCACCTTGACTCCTATCAATTGCAGTGTATCTGGGAAGTATTGAGAATTAAATTCAATGATTGCAAGTGATAAACTTGATCGATTACCACAGCAGCAAAGGCTGTTGCATCCAGTTTTCAAAAGTTGCATTTTAAGCAATAGGGTTTTCAGTAAGTATGAACAGTGTTAGCAAGGAACGTGGTTGCATAATGTCTTGTAGAGCAGCAACATCATGGATCAGTTTTGTCATTTAACTTTGGATGACTTTTAGTGGCTGTGTAGCCTCCAATTCTGGTTCCTTCAGTCCTCTTGGCAAGATGCTATGTGCCATCCAATATCTCTTAGGAAAGCCATTTTCTGTTTACTTAGCCAGAGTTAGTTTATATTACTTCAATTAAGTTCTCTTTCATTAAAATATGTAAATTTTGATTTTTAAAAATTGAAAAATTTATTATCACCTTTTATATAAAGGGATAAGATTTCAGAAAAATTTTATTTTTAATGTATGTTTTAATGTTTTCGTGTGTATAAAAAATTAATATATAAAAATATATATAAAGTTATTCTTTATATATGCTGATCAAAAAGTCATAAATCCAACTATGGAAGGAGTAAGTCATAAAGATAAAAGGTAGAGCAGAGAAATAGTCAATGTATTGTAATAGTGTTTTATGGTGATAGATTGAGGGGTGCCTGGGTGGCTCAGTCACTTAAGTGGCCAACTTTGGCTCAGGTCATGATCTCACAGTTCATGAGTTCAAGCCCCACATCCAGCTTTGTGGTAACAGCTGAAAGCCTGGAGCCTGCTTCAGGTTCTGTGTCTTCCCCTCTCTCTGCCCCTCCTCCACTCACACTCTGTCTCTTTTTATATTTCAAGAACTGAATAAACATTAAAGAAAAATTAAAAATATATATATGGTGACAGATGGTGGCTAGACTTGTGGTGAGCATAATATAACATATAGACACGTTGAATCACTATGTTTTAAGCTTGGAATTAATGTAACATTGAATGTCAACTATCTTTCAGTAAAAAAAAAAAGATAAAAAATAAATAAATAAGATAAATAAAATAAAATGCAGCGAATAAAAAATTCTGGAAAAAAAAACCCTAAAAAGTCTATCCCTACAGGAAAAATCTTGCAGAGTTAATATGCTAGTGTCATAAGCAGAAAGATTCTGAGTCATGATATTTCGACAAATGGATGAAATGTACTTTACAACACATATGAAGAATAATGGACTTAAATTCTAGTCTTGATTCTGTCACTACTAAGCTCTATTTCCTTTGGCAAGGCATTTAATCTTTTTTTTTTGGTTCTACTTATTTTCCTATAAATGGATAGTGTTAGATGACATCGTCACAATAGCCCTTCCTTTAAATTTGAAGACATGTCAATACCAATTCCTAAAATAAATAATGTAAATATTAAGTATATCGGGAATTTTATTTTTTACCTTTTATTTTAAATGTTTATTTTTGAGAGAGAGAGAGTGAGCACAAACAGGGG
Source organism: Cryptoprocta ferox (assembly GCA_028646485.1). Lineage (NCBI taxonomy): Eukaryota > Metazoa > Chordata > Mammalia > Carnivora > Eupleridae > Cryptoprocta > Cryptoprocta ferox. The sequence continues at coordinate 16,052,284 of CM053570.1, forward strand.
AAGAGCAGGGAGAGAGAGAGGGGAACAGTATCTGAACAGGCTCCAGGCTCCAAGCTGTCAGTGTAAAGCCCGACGTGGGACTCGAACCCATGAACCATGAGATCATGACCTTAGCTGAAGTTGGATGCTCAATGGACTGAGCCACCCAGCAATCCCCATATTGGGGAACATTAAAAGCAAATTATTACAGTGAACCAAATAAAATCAAATAAATCTGAAATTACAGAGCTAGCCAAAGAGCCACTTGGTGAGTGGTCATCAGATATAAAAGAAAAAGACCTTACATTACTACTGTAATAAAACAAATGACTTTACTAAATTTTCAAACTTCAAAGCCAGTTGATTTTAAAACTCTTTCTTCTGCATATCTATTGCTAGAACACTATCAATTCACCTTTATAAATAAAAAAAGAAAGAAAGAAAAATGTAGTGTGTCTCCTGGCAACGACTTTTGGCAACGTGAATGGGGTAGGCTGTCTCCTCACTCACTTTCACTTTTCCCATCTGTACCAGTTTCTTATGTGACAGTTCCTCTCCATGGGATTCTGGCAACTCAACCAACATCAGCTGTTGCAAATGTTATCATAAGAAGGAATGAAAAGAAAAGCTCATTTCCTTAATGTACAACAATAAAATTTTCAAGTTTCTGTTAACATTCAAACAGCATGCTTTGACTAACAGTATGAACCCTTTTGGACAGTCAAGACTTCCCTTTATTCCACCAATGAAATCTTAGCTGACTGAATACTGTTTTTCCTTTCATTTTTTCTTAGGAGAATGTAAAGTTCTTAAAATAAGCACAATTATTTTTTTTTTCTCTCCAAGGTTATCCTTATTTTGCTCATTTTGAGCCAGGAACCACTGAGATTCCTACTTGTGGTCCCAATTTCTTTTTCACCAGCTGTAACATGAGTCATAATATGATTTACTTTCTTTAGCACGCTGGAAATTTCATTTCTGCCAATTCCAAGACTTTCTTGTGTCCCAGTTTTGCTATGTCAGAGTATCAAGAAGGCAAAGTATATCATCAGCCTCATGTATATAATACTAAGTAAATTCAGGTAAATCTCATACACAAATATGAATCCCGTAGCAGATTATACTGGAAACCAGTGGCATTCAACAGTGGTGGTATCACTCACTAGAGGGTATTTGCAGGGATTCTCGGCTTCCACAATAACACTGGCCTACTATAACCAGCAATTAATGGGAGGTTCTAGGGATGTTAGGTTTGCTGCATATTGTCTATTGTCAATTAACATCCCTTCCCATTCTCCCTTTACCGCTCCCACTCTCAATACAGCAGAAATTGTAAGGATTATAGCTACAGTTTTCTTTGCAGATAAGTTTGGATATTTTTATTTAGGTTAATCTAATGAAATGGTTGGTACAGTTTCAGAATGTGGAAATAAGATGAATGCCATCTTCCTGTAGCTGCCATTTGCTGCTGCTTAAAGAAAGTTGTCATTTTTCTAAACCAGACACTATGTTAACCAGGTCTCTGTCAAAAAAATTAGGAAAGCAGCTCTGGTTTCTTTATATGACTCTATAATTCCTAGATAACAGCTCTGGATATCCATACTCCAGGCTTTGTTTGGGCCATGCTGTGGCTGTGCTATCACTCACAGACCAAGGCCACCATAGCTCTGGTGGCAGCTTTAGAAATAAAAACCCTATGTGGGAAATTATGGATTTCTCTAGGAAACATTTCAATAGGACCATGCTAGAACTCCTTCCTTCAATCCTTCCAAAAATTGTGTAAATTATTAATCTACTGTATTAAATTGCTTGCTGATAATAATAGAGTAGTTTATGTTTTCAGTACTGAATCTTAATTCCTTCATATTATATCTTACAATGCTCATTATGATTCATAGATGAAGGATTCTCCTGTATTCCATGAATTTTTTTAATATCCCCTAAGAGCTTTATTTCACTTTTTACTATGTTTATATTTGACTTACATGAATTTATATTAGACAATACAAATCTAATCTCTCATGACAGAAAGTAAACCAATTATTGCCTGGAGCCCTGGAGGGATGGTTGACAGGGAAGGGCCACAAAAGAATTCTTTAGGGTGATGAAAATGTGACATATCTTGATTATAGTAGTAATTACATAACTACATCTATTTGCCCACATTTAATAAAGCTAAAGCAGTTAAAATAGGGATGCGTTTTATTTTATGTAAATTATTTCTCCTTTAAGTTGATTTTAAACAATTAACATTTGCATAGGGTATGCAATTTACAAAAATATTTTTAATATATAAAATATTTAAAATTATATGATCATAGGACTTAACTCTGCTTAAGATATATAAACACAAGCTATTTTAATATAGCAGGATTGGGGTGCCTGGGTGGCTCAGTCGGTTAAGTATCTGGCTTCAGCTCAGGTCATGATCTCACTTTTCGTGGGTTCGAGCCCCGCGTCAGGCTCTGTGTTGACAGCTAGCTCAGAGCCTGGAGCCTGCTTTGGATTCTGTGTCTACCTCTCTCTCTGACCCTCCTCTGCTCATGCTGTCTTTGTCTCTCAAAAATAAATTAAAAAACATGAAAAAAAATTTTAAGATAGCAGAATTTTCTAAGAGTAATGTTGCCTTAATGGAGAGAACTTGCTTTGTTTGAAATGTTTCTAAAATTATTTCACTCTTCCAAAAATCATATCAACAACATTAACATACTTGTCGATACACCATACTAAAACAGGTTTTCATATGTAGCTTTCATAACTATAGTGATTCCAATTATAAGTGCAAATGTCTGATTATAAGTTTGGGCCTTCAAATGTAATTTATACTACTGAATTATATATTGCATTATAACTTGCTTCCTATTTTATTAGTGCTTTATTGCAATAAAGTTTTGAAATTTGTTACTATATTGTAGTAAGAGACAGAAATCTTGATTAAGCTGCTAATTAAGCAAATCATTCATTCATTCCAAAACATATCTTTTATGCCTATTATGTAATAGTTACTATTTGAGGCACTGAAGATACCACAGTTACAAAGATAAAAAGATAGCCCCCATGGCTACAGAGGTTTTACCTTTTAGTGAGAGGTGGACTAATAATAAAAATAAATAAAAAATATCGGACACTAATAAAGGCTATTTAAAAAACGGAATAGTTCAGAGTCAACAACCTAAACACTAAGACTAGTGTTTGATACACTTTACCTACTTTATTTAATTAGTACAGCATTTCTTATTTTATGGCATGGTAGAGTATAGTAAGTATGCAAACAAACCAAAACAAACAAACAACAACAACTGTTCATTGAAACAACAACAACAATAAACCTTTATTCTAGTTTCTTCTGATATCCCTTGTCCTGGGTTGGGTTATCTAGGAAGCAGATGCTGAGATGGAGTTAACAGTAAAACAGGTTTACTGGGGAATAATACCTATGAAATAAAAAGGGACAATGCAATATGAAGCAAGAAGAGTCATAAGGTCATAATGTTGGGACTTGAACAAATATCTTCAGATAGAGGAGTCCCAACTTGGGCAGAAATAGCTAAGCCTGAACAGTGCCATCTTGCTCAGACATTAGCCAAGGGCCACTGGGAGAAGAATATGACCTTGGTGTGAATGTTGATGTGAATGAGAAGAAGCTAACAGCCAGAAGCTTATCGGGTAGCATATTTCTCATGGCTAGACAGTACATCTTCCCTTGATGGGGAATCTGAATGGAGTTCCTCTGTTCTGCCAAACTCCTCTCCTGTAAAATATAGAAATTTATAGTGGTGTGCTTACTAATCATCAGTTCTGTTTGTTGTTGTCTGTTTATTTCATCTGGGCTTTATGATGCACTGTCAATCAGTTATGCTTAAAGACCACTGACATCTAATGGGATGAGTCTCTATTTCCTACTTTCACTTGACCATGTTAATCCACGTTTATAACAGACAACTCTCTAAGGTTCGTGTTCTGTTCATTTCCCACTTTCTCAATCTCCTACTTTTCTCTGTATATCTCTACCCCAAATATCCTGTATACCACTGCATTTGTTCTAGAGTTACTTAGGATCCAGCAGGGAAACTGTTCCCACACATCCCTGATAGAGAAGCTCTTAATAGATTCCCAAAACAAAAGTCCTATTTTCCTTACTTACTAAGTCTTGGAGCCTGGGAAGTAATTGAGAATTATATAATCATTTTCTATATTATCCACCATAGAACTCTGTCTTTTATCCTAATTTGTTTAATTCTGGCATTGAATAACTTTTGGAAGACAGATGACAGCAGAAACATTTCTTTCAGGCAACTCTTTCTCTGCTGTAGGTGGCCCTGACCCTATTTCCCTGAATATTTTATTTTTATTTCTCTCTGCTGTTCTTCTTTCCTTTCCAGCAGGTCAAGATGAATTTTCAAAACTTTGATGTATTTTTTCTCCCCTACCATATGTAGACCTAACACAGTCTTTTTCAGCTTTTGACTGAAAGATAAAAATCTGTCTTTAAGCTGAGTTCATTGTTCCCAGAATTTCTGATATCGTCTTTTCTAACTCCAAGTTTCTTTTTCATTATTTTTTTATTTTTTCCCCTGGACCAAACTCTGAAGGTTTCTAGCCTACTGACCTTAATGTTCCCTCTGCCATTAAGGACTCTGGATTTCTCAAATCAGAGCATTTGAATCTTTTTTAGTAACTCTCTTTTTTCTCTTCCTTTTTATGAAATTGGGTCTGTGAAAGCTTCATTTGGATGTTGGTCAATGCAAATCTAGGTGGTACCATATATTTCCTATATAATACTCCCACCATTTTTTTTCCTGTTTATTAGTAAGTTCTACCACACTGCCGGACAAAGAGAGAAAAAGAAAGAAAATGACACTTTTTAGGGATTTTAGCTTTCTCCATCTTTATCTGCTTCATCTGACTAACAAACTTATCTATCTAACACAGTGAATCTTCATTAAGATTTCCTAAGGTGCCTATTAAAAATGCCAGAACCTGTCCTTTTGACAGACTTAGTGAATAGGTATTTCCACAGGCAGGACTTGAGAAGCTGTATTTTCAAAAGTATCCCAAGTGTTTTTGGTTTGGTTTGGTTTTTGTCCTAGTACTATCATCAAAAAATAGGACCCTGTATTTGATTAGTCCCTTTGCTGCACTCCTGTTCCTGGTGCTTACAGATGAGATGAGGTTGGAAAGGTGTCTGAGCTCCCCTCAGAGGCCAAATATGAGACTCAACCATATATTTCTATCTAGAATATACTCTACTGGCTCACTTTTAATATGATTCAGTATTCACTATATTATCTTCTTTGGGTTTTGTTAGCCCTTTATTCAAAAGGGAGGTTAGATCTGATTTTAGAGAGACTATATATGACAGATGTGTGCTTTTGAGTATTGATAATTTCACAAATCATTTGGGAAATAATCCTTCTTTGACCATATTTTGGAAGAATTTATGTAACATGAAAAAGATTTGTTCCTTTAAATTTTGAAATAATCTATAAATCTGGTCTTAATTTTTCTATAAAAAAACAAATGCAGAAAAATATAGACAGGGAGAAAAGAGTATTTTAATATTCTCAAAGAGTGATAATAAGCAATTTTGCTTAGTCAGTAGATAATCAGGGATTTTTTTAAGGTAAAAACACTGACTCCTTCAAAATATTCAACAGAATACTAAGAAATCAACTTCAGAAATACATAAAAAGCATTTTACACCAAGAAAACTTTTATACCAAGTGGGATTTATGTATTAATGTAATTATTTTTTTAATTTTTTAACATTTATTTATTATTGAGAAACAGAGAGAGACAGAGCATGAGTGGGTAGGGGCAGACAGAAGGGGAGACACAGAGTCCAAAGCAGGCTCCAGGCTCTGAGCTGTCAGCATAGAGCCCGACGCAGGGCTCGAACTCATGAACTGTGAGATCATGACCTGAGCTGAAGTCAGACGCTCAACCGATTGAACCACCCAGGCGCCCCTTAATACTTTATATAAACAGATAAAAAATACAAAAATCACTGTCATTCCAAGTGATCCAGAAAAAGAATCTGATAATATCCAACACCATTTCAAGAAAAATATATTCAACCAACTAGGAATAGAAGGGAAGTTTTTTTTAACTTGATTGAAGAGTATTTACCAAAAGAAACCCCCACAGTTAACATCATACTTAATGGTGAGTGACGAGATGGTTTCCCCCTAAGATCAGGAGAAAGACAGGAATGTCTGACCTTGGCATTTCTATTTAACATTGACTAGAAGTCAACTGCCTAGGTAATTAGGAAAGAAAAATAAATAAAAGACACCCAGGTTGGAAAAGAAGTAAAACTGTCTTCATAGATGACATAATTCTTTATATGGAAAGTCTCTGAAACCCACTAAAACATATTAAAACTAATAAATTAGTTCAGCAAGACTATAAGATATAAGGTCAACAACAAATCAATTGTATTTCTATACACTCACACAAAAAAATCCAAAAATAAATTAAGAAAACAATTCAATTCATAATAACATCAGAGTAAAATACTTATGAATAAATCTAATGAAAGAAGTGCAAAACTTATGCCCTAAAAACCATAAAAACTGTTGAAATACATTTTTTAAATTAACATTTAAATAAATGAAAAAATACCCCACATTCAAGAACTGGAAGACTTAAATTTGTTTAGAAGGCAATATTTGCCAAACTGATCTACAGATTCAACACCATTTAAAGTTGCCTTCTTTGTAGAAATTGGCAAGCTGGTTCTAAATTCATACGGAGTTGCAAGAGATCCAGAGTAGCCAAAACAATCCTCAAAAAAGAACAATTAGGTGGCCTCATACTTGTCAATTTCAAAACTTACTACAAAGCAACTTAGTACAAATTTTACTACAAAACTTACTGCACATCATTATAGCACTGTCAAAATAATAGACATATAGATGAATAAATAGAAATGTACTCCAAAAATATATATATTCAACTGATTTTCAAAAAGAATACCAGGGCAATTCAATGGAACACAGAATAGTTTTTTTTTTCAACAAATGGTGCTGGGATAATGGGATAATCACATGAAAAATGAAGTTGGACCTTTATGTTATTCCATACATACAAAAAGCAACTCAAAATTATTTAATAAGCAAAATATGAGAACTAAAAGTCTAAAACTCTTAGAGGAAAAGATGAAATAAATCCTCACAACCATAATTTTGAAGTGAATTCTTAAATATGACACCAAAAGCATAAGCAACAATTAAAAAACAAAAATTAATTAGAGTTCATCAAAATTACATTTTTTTGTGAAAAAATTTCAGGAAGTGAAAAGCCAACTCACAAAATGGGAGAAAATATTTGCACATCATATATCTGACAAAGGACTTGTATCTAGGATATATAAGGAACATTTACAACTCAAAAAATAAAAAAAGGTAACTAACCCAATTAAAAAGTGAATGAAGGTTGTGAATAGGAATTTCACCAAGAAAGATACACAAATGTGTAATAAACAAATGAAAATATGCTCAATGTAATTAATCATCAAGGAAATGCAAATCAAAGCCATAAGACACCACTTAATACACACTAAAATGGCTAAAATTGGAAAGTTGCATAAAAAAACTGTCAGTGAGTATGTAGAGATATTACAACCCTCATATATTGCCAGTGGGAAAGTAAAATAGTACAGCCAAGTTGAAAAACAGTCTGGAAGTTTTTGAAACGAATAAATGAGAAATAAACACATACGTCAAAACAAAAATCTGTACATGGATGCTTAGCACTGCATTTATAATAGTCCAAAACTGGAAACAACTCAAATGTCCATCAACACAGCAACGGATAAACAAAACGTGGTCTTTTCTTACAACTGTACATTACACACCTCAAAAAAAAATAAAGTACTCATATGTGATGATATATGAACCATAAACCTTGAAAAGAGTATGCTAAGTGAAAGAAGTTGATCACAAAAGATGGCATACTATATGATTTCATTCATATGAAAGTCCACAATTGGGAAATCTATAGAGATAGAAAGTAGATTAGTGGATGTTTTAAGTTGCTGCTTAGGGGTACTGAGGATTCAGAGGCATAATAGGTAAGGAGTAATAGATTTCTTTTGGAGGTGATGACAATATTCTAAAATTGTGGGTAACTTTTGCACATATCTGTAAATGTACTAAGAACCACTGAATTGCACACTTTAAATGGGTGCATACATAGTATATGAATTCTATCTAAATAAAACTATTTATATAAATATTCTCCTTTCAATTCATAATTTGTTCTTAATGAATAGGTCAGGTAAGTGATAGGAATTCTTCATGATTTGGTAAACTCAATACTTTTTTTTTTCCCAAGATGCCATCCCCGATCCTAAATTCCTAGTTGCTATTCTATTTAAAAGTTACTACCTTGATTCTCATTCTCAAAATCTATTTGGAACTTGACTCTATGTATCTGGATGGAAAAGTTGATATCCATTAATTTGTCATGGTTAATTTATTACAGAAAAATAATTTTACTGTAATGCAAAAAGAGGTAACTAAAATTAAATAAGTTATGCATATCCATTTACCTTATTTTTAGGGAATATAAAATAAAAAATATAATAATGTATCTTCTCTAAAAATATTTTAATATATTTAAGGAGCAGTAAACAGTAAACAAAAACAAGGAGCAAACAAACCATATGACCATGCATTTAGAAAGACCAAAGCCAGTATTTTTCCCAATTGAGTGCTCAAATACTCGATTTCATTTTAAATTAGTAAAATGTATTAGTAAAAAGTCAACACGTCTAAGTTTATGAATATTTTCAAACTCAATATATTTGATATTATGAAGCCAAATTATTTGGATGCTGAATTACATTTTGTATTTTTATGTAGATATTTCATATAGATCTAGCATAAAACATCAGAGAAGATTCATGGTCCATTTTATTCCTCACTATTGTCACTGTGGCAATCTGAAGTATTGTGTACTATCTATGAATAAAGATGTGTTTCTTTGGTGAGGTGACAATAATTCAGTAGAAACTGATTTCAATAGTCTACAGACTTGGTTTGCCCTCTTTTGGTAAAGTTCTGAAGTACAAATATATAGATGGCAGTGACAAATTTATATGCTCTCTGCTTTTGACAAAGGCTATAGTCTTTTTTCCCATGCTCTAGGCTTCCAAAATTATGCTTCGGGGAACCAAAAGACATAGACTTCCAAGAGTATTGTGGATATTATACTTAATGATTTGGAACTGCAAATTTAATTAACCTCCAATATTAAAAAATGACTGAAATGATAAAAATATAGCTTGCATAAAATTGATACCCCTCCTAAATTTTGAAACTACGCAAACTTAATCATCCATTGATTATCATAAAAGCAAGAAGAACACTAAATTATATTATGCATTCACTGTCTTCCTAGAAAATGGTCAATATTAGTTTTTATATTTACTAAAAATGGCAAGTGCAATCTTTCGACCTATCAAATTTTCACCCTTTTAGAATTTTAAGTTGATTTCAAAATGCCAAATTAGTGTTTAAATTTCACATATTAAAGTAGATTTTGATTTCACAACTCTTTATTACTTCCTTTCTTGGCACATTTTTTCCAAGTACTGAACACATAGTTACAGATGTGTATTTCTAAGGGAAAAATTTATTTCTAAGTTAACTAAGGATATAACTCTCTTTGACTCCATTTTATAATAGTTTTGCTAACATCTTGGAAATTTGACAGGAAAAATTAATTTATCTTCAGAAAATTGTAAATTGCATTACAGCTAAATAATACTTTCTTATGCTTTCTGACTAAATTCTAAATTGAACTCTTGAAAAAAAAAAGAATATTTCACCTTCAGCAATGAAACAAGCTGAAATAATCTGGACAGATTCTGTGGGGCATGATGGAATCAATTTTCCTCTTGTCTTGGTGCAAAAATAATTTCTATACTGTTCATTCTGTATATTTAATTTTTCAAAGTAATTGCTTTTTTAATTTTTTAAACTTACTCACTGTAATATTAGAGATATGTTTTATAATTAGAATTTTTAACTAAAGCATAACAAAATTATTCCAAAGAGCATTAGTCTGAGAAATGTCTTTTAATTTTAATTTTTAAATGAATATGCATGAGTCTATTATTATGGTAAAAATATCCCCAAAAATCATATATGAATTAACTTTAAGAATAGTAATCCTAGCATCAGAGAGAGAATAGTGATATATACTAAGTGGTCTATTGATTTATTTTAATAAGATAATGTAAATCTGGGACTCTTGGAGGCTCTGGTGGTTAAGCATCTGACTCTTGATCTTGGCTCAGGTCATGATCTCACAATTTCATGAGTTCGAGCCCCACATCGAGTTCTGTTCTGACAGTGTGGAGCACGCTTGGGATTCTTTCTCCCCTTCTCCCTGCCCCCCATCCCCGCCATTCATGGTGTCTCTCTCTGTCTCAAAATAAATATTTAAATTTTTTTAAAATAATAATAAGGTAACTTAAATCTTAGGATGTAGTATAATCTGATTCTGACTTCCTGAATTCAAAGTTTGCCTCTACCATCTTCTGACTAGGTACCCTCAGGCATGTTAACTTGTCTGTTCAATTTCCTCATTTTTAAAAAAAGGATAATAATCACTGGGATTAGTATGAAGGTCAAATTAGTTATTTATATATATATATATATATATATATATATATATATATATATAAGTATTTTGCAAAGTGCCCGGCATAAGTTTCTAATACAAATTATCTATTATTATTAAAGCAATGAGACATAGACATTTAAACATTTAAACATAATGTTTAGACATTTAGACATTTAAACTTAAACTTTGGGTAATGTTAACCATGGAAGGTTTCAAATAAACTGAGTGGTTTTCTTAGGCCATGGTTTATCACACTTCTAATTTGTTCTATGTTAAAGAGAAAGAGGCAGGCTTTGTGTATGTTAAAATATATATAATGAACAAATGACATTTAAACTAATTAAAGTATTAAAGGAGAAATCATCGACATAAAAGGGCAAGACTATTTAAAAATCATTTTAATGTTTATTTTTGGGAGAGAGAGAGACAGGGAGACAGAGTGCTAGTGAGGGAGGGGCAGAAAGGGAGGGAGACACAGAATCCAAAGCAGGCTCCAGGCTTCGAGCTTTCAGAACAGTGCCTGATGCTGGGCTCGAACTCATGTACCGTGAGATCATGACCAAGATCATGACCTGAGCTGAAGTTGGATGCTTAACTGACTGAGCCACGCAGGCGCCCCTAAATTTTTCTGAAGACACAGAACTTGAACCAAATTATGCGTAAGACTTGTACTCAGCCTCATAGTTTCCTAAGGGTATACCTTGAAAAAGGAATAGATATGAAAGAAACATGTGATGTAATTATCTATTCTAAGAGGCAGTTGGGTATTATATTCAAAGTATTTTTGCAGAAAATTTCAGTACTCACAAGGAGGAAGCTGTTGGATTAGCTTCTATACAGAAAAACTCCCCATGATGTCAAAAAATTTGGTCAGCCTTTATTATGTGGCACAATTTGCCAATTTGAACTTATATGTCAAATGAAAAGCACAGAAGATCTGTTCAACTTGAAAAATAACTGCCTTTATATTATCAGTTATATTATCATTTATATTATCATTGCTGAACCACTTCCCCAAAGAAAACCATAAAAGGAGAGTGCCCTGAGTCAGTTGCGTCTGACTCCTGATTTCAGCTCAGGTCATGATTTCGTGGTTCATGGGATCGAACCCTGTGTCAGGCTCTGCGCTGACAGCATGAAGCCTGCTTGAGATTCTCTCTCTCCCTCTTTCTGCCTTTTCCCTGTTCATGCTCTCTCTCTCTCTCTCTCTCTCTCTCTCTCAAAAATAAATAAAATTAAGGGAAAAAAGAAAGAAAAGACTAAGTAGGAGAGAAAGACCGTGAGGCAAATTGTATTATAAAAATAAATAATGCCATGTGATTTGGATCAAATTATTGGGGCACTGGTTTATTGTTTTTTTTTCTCTATAAATTGGGTTAATGATGCTATTTTGTAGCTGTCTGGTGATGATAATGACTGAATCAGGGGGAGAGAGGAGAAGGGTAAAGATTATTTAAATCTTGAAAATTAAAAGTAATATGGGAGAAAGAAATTAAAATTTAATTTAAAAATTTATAATGGGGGGAGAAGATAAGAGGGGAGACTTCCATTCATTTGAAAGTTGGGCATCATACTTTTTTATTTCTTTGATCATCACAATTCCATTTTAGTTCAGTATTTCTCTAACCCTAACTGTCATCCCTACAGACATCTTTAAATTGTGACTAACATTTTTTCCCTTTATTTTCTCCAACTCACATTGTTCCACATTTTAAACTACAAAGCCTAATTTTGTTCAGTTATTTTTCAGAGGGATTCCATGGGTGGTAGAATTTCAACAATTGCTTGAATGTCTGAAAAATGTTATAGTTACTAGGGATTGTTTTTGCCCTTTAATTTGAAATATGTATCTAGGTCTATCTAGATATCCTATGTATGATCTATAAAAGATATATGTAATGTATATTATGGAACTTTTAAAACATCCAGAGGGTCACCTGAGTGGCTCAGTCAGTTAAACATCCAACTTCAGCGCAGGTCATGATCCTGTGCTTCGTGAGTTTGAGCCCTGCGTCAAGCCTGGAGCCTGTTTCAGATTCTGTGTCTCCCTCTCTCTCTAACCCCTTCCCTGCTCATGCTCTGTCTCTCTCTCTCTCTCTCTCTCAAAAAAAAAAAGAAAATCCAGAAAGATATAATATGATGACCATCCAAGCACTCATTACCCAGCTTTGATAAGTACTGATTCTCTTAGTAACCTTACTTCATGTATTGATTTTCCACTGACCCCACCATAACCCACACACAAATTTATACTTTTCAACTACCCAGAGAATTTTAATGTAAATCCTACACATCATGTTATGTCACCTATCACTATGCTGCTCTACTTAAGAAGAATATGTTTCAATATATATAATCACCAGTGCACTTTCACATCTAATAAAATTAATGATGACTACTTAATATTTTGTTTGACGCAGTTAATATTCAAAATTTCCCACTTGTCAAGAGTTCCTGGGTGGCTCAACTGGTTAAGTACCCGGCTTCGGCTCGGGTCATGATCTCACAGTCCTGGGTTCAAGTCTGTATAGGGCTCTGTGCTGACGGCTCGGAGCCTGGAGCCTGCTTCAGATTCTGTGTCTCCCTCTCTCTCTGCCCCTCCCCTGCTCATATTCTCTCTCAAAAATAAATAAACATTAAAAAAACTTTTTAAAATCTTCCTACTTGTCTTAGAGGTGACTTTTGGCACGTGACTTTTAGAATTAAAATACAAGCATAATCTAAATAAAACATTGCCTTTTTTTTTTTTCCTGTCGCTTAATTCTTTCCATCATCTAACAGTCCTCCTTCTTTTTGTGTTCTACTTATTTGCTGAAGAAACTGGATCATGCCTCCTTTGGAAAATTTACATTCTTGTTCGTGTAATTTAACATGCTGCTGTCTCCTCTTTCATTTCCTTTAAACTAAGTTGTGCACTTATTGTTGCATCACATCACAAAAAACATGGCTGACAACATGCATTTAGTAAAACTAAGATTGACTTCTAGGTTTAGTGTTATCAGCCTGATCCTTCCATTATAAAACTGATGGTTTGGGCATCCATTCATGATTGCAAAAGTGAATGAAAGCTTTGACTGAATGTCAAATTCTGGAATAAAATCTCAAATTCTGAGTCTATTGCCAATTGAATAGAAATGAATTGAATCCTCAATATTCTCATTTTTTTCTTTGTATAGAGACTTTTTAAGTATATGTTTTACCCTGTTGGTGCTCTAATATTCAATCACTATGTGTCAAGATGATTACATGAAGTTTTGTTTGATGTCATCTTGACATTAAGCCATTTAAATATTTATTCTATTGGGAATTTTTTATATTATTTATTTGTATATTATATCATTTTTTCTTTCTTGTCTTTCTAGAGTTTATTCTTGTTCCCAGGGCTACCTACAAAAAAATTCAATTTGATTCCCTGAAAATACTATTCGTTGATATAACCTATTATTGATGTTGTTGTTATTTTTGTTGTTATTTGATCATCATAATGATGATGATAGCAAGTATTTCTCTACCACAAGAAGATTAAAAAAAATGAACAAAAAAAATACCTTTGCATGATGCAGCCCAGTTCATCAAGGTAATGATTTATGACATAAGTATTAAAATAATATAAAATTCAATAATAGTGTATATTTGCAAGGACTTCTCTTCTAGATACTTAGAGGCTAGATAGGTACCTAAATGGCTGTGGTTAATACAGATGTCTGATTAAGAATGAGTTTTAGCTATATCCAAAGTTTTTCTTTCTTCCCCTGAGCTATGGCTTTCATTCTATAAAGTAAGGAAGCGGAAAAACAAAGTATTACAGAGTTTGGCTTAGGATTCCAAGCTCTTTGAGGCAGAGGTACAGGACCTGGAAGCAATGAAAAAGTCTGATTCCCCTTTGGAAGAAATATTCCAGTATTTCTTATTGGAAAGAAACAGTTTAGCTTCACCAAGAAATATAGTCAGCCTGTAATTAGGAAGAGAAAACTAGTCTTCTGACAATCAGAGGTTGAATCTAAGCCTGGGATACCCTTAAACCTTATTATTTGACAATGTGATAGAGTTCTACTGAAAAAATATTATAAGCCAAGTAAATATTCATTCTATGATTACTACAAAGTCTAAAATCCTATAGGTGTCTCATTTTATATACATTATAGTAGGGCTGTATGAATTTGATTCTCTGTAATAAAATAGTTTGCTAGTCACAGTATCTCAGAATGCAGACAAATAGATATTTTAGAATATCTGAACATCTATGAAGTTTTCACTCCAGGTATTAGAGGGATGAGACTTATATATGTAAAATAAGTTAAAAATAAGATATTTTTGGAGGCACCTGGATGCCTCAGTAGGTTAAAGTTTCTCTTGATTTTGGCTCAGGTCAAGATCTCACAGTTCATGGGATTGAGCCCTGTGTTGGGTTCCATGCTCACAGTGTGGAGCTTGCTTGGGATGCTCTCCTTCTCTCTGCCCCTCCCCCATATGTGTGCACACTCTCTCTCAAAATAAACTTAAAAAATAAAAATAGTTTGAAGATTATTTAAAATAACAATGGAACCAATAGCACCATCTGGTATGCTATCACTTGGTTCCAAATGTATGGAAATTAATTCCTCTAGATTATCAGCCACGTGACAGGAGAACCATCTGAGATAGCTCCTGAAATGTGGTTCAGATCTGCATTGTGTGAGAGAGGACAGTGGAGGCCACTGTGGCTGTGTTAACGTAGGAAAACTAAAAAAAGTGTTCAGATAAAATGGTTGAAACACTTTAGCCTAAGTGTGTAGTATACATTTTTGTCTGGGGGCTTTGAAAAGATAATTTAGTCTTCATTTTTGAAAGCCTTGAATGTCAGGTTAGGAGGGCAATTTATCCCGTAGGCAATAGGAAATAACAACAATTCTGAGCAGGATCATGATATGACAAAAGGTTCATTTTACCAATATTGACATTTCCGAAGTATGAAAAATGAATTGCAAGATGGAAAGAGAATGGCTCTTGAAGAAGAATGGAAGCTATACTAGAAAAGAATTTAGCCTATAAAGGAATAACACAATGCTTTTTAAAAAACTGCTAAATAATCATTTAAGCATGCAAAGATAACACAGTTCAGTGAAAAGTAGAGAATTAGGAAGTGATCCTAAAATTATACATGATAAGACTTAGTCACTAATTGTAGTCACTAATATAATTAGCCTTCTAGTGACACAAATAAAAATTAAAAATTGGATCATTTCATATCAGAAATATATAATTCAGTTTTAAAATAAAAAAACTACAATTTTAATAACATGTTTTGTTACTTCCTAAATTTAAATTATATGCTTATGTGCAAAGGATATAAGAGGCAACTCTGAATGTTCTTTTATTTTTTTTTAAGGGTCCACATTGCTTCTATAGTTGATACGGATAGAGAAATACTTTCAGTAGTTTGCGTGGTTTCAAGAAAGTAAAACATTATAATCTTACCTGGGTTGAGTAAAGAAAAATTACCTTATTTTTCAGTATGAAAAAATACATTCCTCGATGAAGTGAAGACCATTTAGTTAAGAAAATATAACAGACTTCTTCATGTGAGGTAAAATATAACTAGTTAATGTAATTCAAATAAGTAGGAGAAAAACTCTTGTAATAGATTTCCTCTTTTATGAGCCCCCTCACCCGGGAGATTGTCAGGAGTATGTAAAGGTATATTAGCCAGCTTTATTTGCTACATGTCCTACATAGACAAAAAACAAAAAAGCAAATTACACAAAAAAATATAAGCTGCCCAGGATTCTCAGGACATTTATGTCAATGCGTATGTCACATTTCTCTTTCTGGATTATAAGCTAAATCTTTCCCAAACCCATTGTCAAAAGTGCCATACTGTGACATCCATAACACACAGAGGATTCTGTCTAAAATTGCTAAATTGCATAATGTACCTGTTAACAGTACACTAAAACGGGCCCAGAGTGTATAATAAACACAACAATAATTAACTTTATGTATAATTTAAGAATGTCTTCCCCTTCTATAGTTTCCCTTCAACTGAACATTGTCCATTTTTGCTGTAGTTGTCCTTGATTTATACTTTCAACTTTGTAATTAGTTAGGTATCACTTTTGCTAAAATTTATCATAATTGGTATACATTTTAATCCCATAAATCAACTCTCAGAATATATCCTATACAGTCATACACATGATGTTTATGATCTTGGTGCAAAATGGTAATTCAAGCATATATATTTATTTCTCTTTCTTTTGGAAAGACACACTGAAATAATAGAAGAAATAAAAGAGATAGTAAGATTTTAATCTATTTTAAATAAATATAAAAAAAGCAGTGTATCATGAGATCCATAGGTTAGTCTTTCATATATTGGGGCTTTTAATACAAAATTAATGTTTATTTTATTTTTGAGACAGAGACAGAGTGTGAGTGGGGGAGAGACAGAGAGAGAGTGAGAGGGACACACAGAATCTGATGTAGGCTCCAGGCTCTGAGCTGTCCGCACAGAGCCTAACGAGGGGCTCCAACACACAGACTTTGAGATCATGACCTGAGCTGAAGTTGGACGCTTAACCACTGAGCCACCCAAGCGCCCCACACTCTTTCTTTTACGTAAGGATAAAACAAGCTTCAGATAAGATCAGAAAGTTCAGCACTTATGTATATGAAGAAAATAACTCATAAGTGAGTTGATAACCTCCCAACAGAATCACAACAATTATCTTAAAGGCAGAGGCTGCATAGTAAGGGATCTTGTAAGACAATTAGTGAAAATAAGCCACGCTCTCAATTATGTGATCACTTTTGGAAGACCTCCAATGTCTAACACACAGGCACACAGGGTCTAAGATGAACTCATTCAATCCTGGTGTCCATTCAGCGTGTATAAAATGTAGAGTTAACTAGGTTACTGCCACCGGAATCTCCAGTAAAAGACACTCATGCTGGTTGGAGAAAGGGGGTCACAGCCCATCTAACCTCTGATTGTGTGACAAATACAGAAAATAAATTCTCTAAGATGGTAGTAAACACTCCACTTTCCCTGTTATCATATAATTTGTCATTTGTCACAGGTTATTGGAATCACTTATCAAACACAGAGACTCCTGAGATGTCTAAAGAGTACAGGATAAATTTTGATTCAGTTGATACACAGAGAGTTCAACCTTCTGAGTGAATTTAGAAATGAAAGATGCTAGTGCACTTCAAGGTGAATTTAGTATGAGCATTAAAATAAACAAACAAACAAGCAAACAAAAAAAAAGAGAGAGAAAGCATTGTGTGTCATCCTGGACTTTGAAGATACTCTTGCAAAGTTGAGAAGTGTTGGGCAGGCAGGGCAGGGGGACAGCAAATACCTAGTAATCACAAAAAGAGCAAAACACAGTTTTCCACAGATATATATATATAATACTCCCTGTCTTTATCTGCCTAATGTTCAAATCTAATAAACTTTCACTATAGAAAATAAAAATAAAAGAAATATAAATCCTCAACATTTTTCCTCTGGCAGGAACTAAGGCAATGCATTTGGGAACCTACACCACCTGTCCCCCAAAAAATTGATATGGAACAAATAAAGCTGTTATGGACTGAACTGAATCCCACCCAGCCACCCACCCCTGCCATTCATATGTTGAAGCTCTAGCCCACAATGTGAATATATTTGGAAATAAGGACTATAAAGAGATCAAAAAATTTAAATGAGGTCATAAATGTAGGATCCTACCTTAGAAGGTCTGTGTCCTTCTAAGAGGAAAAGACCAGATTGCTCTCTCTTCTCCCCTTTCTCTCCACGCATGAAGAGTGGAAAAACAATGTGAGGACACAAACGTGAGGCAATGCAGGAACAGCGGCCTTAGAAAATGAATTTTCTGACACCTTGATCTTGGATTTCCAGAACTGTGAGAAAATACATTTCTGTTGTTTAAGGCATCAAGCCTATGTTATTTTGTTATGGTCACCCAAGCAGACTATCATAGTATGATGAACATTCAAAATAATTGAATGAAAATATTCAATAGAAATGAGAAAAAATATGCTCAATGAAAAACATTTACCATAAAAAAAGCAGAATGTGTGAATTAGCGTGTGTGTGCGTGTGTGTGGGTGTGTGTGTGAGAGAGAGGTAGAGAGAGAGCAAGTGAGCACATGAGCACGCATATACACACCAGAGAAAAAAGTACAGCAGGGGAAAAACTAAGGAAATATAATATCATAGAGAAAAGTAAGATCACTTTGGGGGAGGGAATAATTATATCAAATGTTATGAAGAGTTTGAGTAACATCAGAACAGTTTAACACTAAGCTTGTAATAAAGTTGATTAGCTTTTGGCAAAAACATTTTAAATAAAGTGAGGAATATGTGGAAATACAATGAGAGAGTCTAGAAAATTCCCTCAAAGCCTTACACCAGGGCAATAAGATTATGGTAGGAGGAAGCCATGATGTCAAAATATTGCAAGTATTTTTTAAAAGAAGATACTGGACAGGGCCCCTGGGTGGTTCAGTTCATTGAGCATCTGACTTCAGCTCAGGTCATGATCTCTGGTACATCGGTTTGAGTCCCACGTTGGGCTCTATGCTGACAGGTCAGAGCCTGGAGCCTGCTTTGGATTCTGTGTTTCCCTCTCTCTCTGCCCCTACCCCCACTCATACTCTGTCTCTGTCTCTCAAAAATAAAGATAAACATTAAAAAAATAAGAATAAAAAAATAAAAGGTTCAATAAAACCTTTTTGTTGAAGGTTATGTTCCATTAGCAGGTGAATATGAGACTGACCATCAGTATGAATTTCTAGTGTATCTTTCCATATGATGGACTCTTGAAAGTTAAAAATGTCACTTCCCAGTCTGTCTTGCAGACTGTTCTACATGGGAATTCGATTCTGGCAATGAGGTGGGTTATCTGGAAATCCAAGGAGGCAGAGGTCATCCTCATGCTGTTTCAGCTCTTTTCTGTCCAGCCCAATCATGGGGACATGGGCTTTTCTGCAGAAGTGTTCCAGGGTCAGGCCACAAGCCTTAGAGGTCCAGAGAGGCGGTGGCAGGGATGAGAGCAGCAGCTTCTTGGTCCCTAGACTGCAGCCATGACAGGGTACTCTTCAAGGTGAAAGTTACAATAGAAGCTTTCTGATTATGTACACACACAATTGCAGCAGATACAGCAGCTATATTTCAAGTTGGTCAGCCTTGAGGCTTTTTCTTGGCTTCTTTTCTTGAAGCCAAGACTATTATATAGGCAGTTTCTTCAGTCCTAATTAAAAGACCTTAATTTTTTTCATGGCTGGATGCAGGTTTCATGATAACTAAAGCCTATTTATAAATTGGGAGACTCTTATTAAGGAAAAAAATACATAAGTATAAATGTAAAATTAAATATGAAACTAAATTATACAGAATGAGGAAAAATTGTCAATTAAAAATTTTAAAAGCTAACGAACACAATGGTATTCACAAAGAATAGAAAAAATAACATAAAAAAAAATTCAGTTGCTTCACACACTTCTTAATTTTCTTTCCTGTATTTTCAGAAATGTATACGTTGGTTGCTTCTTATGACAAGAACTTTGTAATATTTCTATAGAGGTAACAGAAAGACAAGGGGCACCTGGGTGGCTCAGTTGGTTAAGTGTCCAACTCGATTTCAGCTCAGATCATGATCTCATGCTTCACGGGTTTGAGCCCCTCATCAGGCTCCATGCTGACAATGCAGAGCCTACTTGGAATTCTCCCTCCCTCTCTCTCTGCCCTTCATCTGCTCACACTCTCTCTCTTTCAAAATTAAATAAATAAACTTAGAAAAAAAAGAAAGACAATTCATTTCTACCTCTAGCATGGTTATTTGAATATCATTTTTAAAATTTTTGATAGTTGTATGCAGACACCATTATTTCACATGAAGACATATCCATTGTAAAGTTTTGTGTCCTTTACAAAAATTCTAAAATTCTTATAAATTTTATTTTAAACAATTTTTATCAAAAATAAATGATATGGGAGCAGCTGAACAACTCAGTCAGTTAAACGACCGACTCTGAATTTTGGCTCAGGTCATGACCTCATGGTTCATGAGATTGAGCCTTGTGTCTCAGCCTGTGCTGAGAGCATGGAGCCTGCTTGGGATTCTCTCCCTCTCTCACTGCCTCTCCTCCACTCATACTCTCTCCCCCAAAATAAATAAACTTGAAAAAATTAAAAAAAATAATATGCGTATATTTCATGATATGTATATACGACAGACATATATATAATCTCATATATACAGACAAATGTAAACACACATGACATTCATAATTTTATATGCTGCATTGTCAAGAATATATCTGATGGAAAGAGTTTCTGTTTTGTTTACAAATTGATGAGAAACAAATTTCCACTCATACTTTTAAACGCAATGACTAAAAGACTCTACCTCTCTATATTTCAACCACAGGTTAATCTTCTGTTACTGCCATTCTCCTAGTGACAGAAGCCATAGTACTTGCTCATATCTTGACATAAATTCTCACTTGAAAAGCTACTGTTCTTGTGACCTACAGCTGTGCTATTCCCATAGAGTAGACATCAGTCACATGTGACAATTTGAATTTAAATTAATTAAAGGCAATTACAATTTAATTCTCAAAATAGTCATATTTCTAATCCAATTGACACGTGACTAATGGCTTCCATATTAGACTGTGCACATATCGAACATCTTCATCACTGCTGAAAAGTCCCTCTGGGCAATGCTGGCTTTGTGGGTTCTGCCAGATACCTCCACGCTAATTCACCGTCATCGTCTTCCTCTCATCACGTCTAGCTGCCTTAAGTATTGCTGACCCCCTTCCATCCATTATCTTTCAAAATATATCATTTTCCCCTCTTTATTACTTTTTATATCTAAAAATTCTTACATATATATGGTTATTTATTTGTATAACATTTTTTATTCTTTATATACCTTTATATGAGAATTATATCCCCAGCATATTCTTGAATATAGCCTGGTATATATTATATGCATGAAAAAAAATTCAAATGAATAAAAGAATGGAAGAAAAGAATTAAACCACGATTATCTTGCTATTCAAAAATTCAAACTCAAATTTTAGGTCCTGTGTAAATACACAAAGCAGCAGAAAAAAATTGTTACTAATTTTATTAATCCAGAAATTGCCTTTGTTACATATTTATTTTATCTGATGAGTTTTTTTTTCAATGCCTATCATTCTGGGCCCACTGCTTGGTATCCTCAGCAAAATTCTAGCATATTATTGATGTGCTAAATAAAAGAAAATACATGAATAAATAAAGTAATCTTCCCTTGCTCTGTTTACTAAATAATGTACACCTAAAGTATTGCTAGAGTAAATCATCTTTCTTAATTAGTACTTAAAGGCAAATACATTTCAGTTATTCTGCATCTTTAACTTATTTTCAATACTTGGAAAGATGTTTATATATATATTAAAGCTGCCTAATCAATCTATATTCAGTTGGGTCATCTGAAAAAACAAAAAACAAAACTACAAAACAACCAAAGAACTTGTCCCAAGTTTCTTTAAACTCTGAGTCTGTCTATGATGTGACGACCCTTATTCAGTCTGCTATATAAGAGAGATACTATGGGCTACTGTTCACATCTACGTTTTTTTTTCCTCTGTCTTTCCTACATTTATCTCATAATGGTATCTTTATTGTCTTCCAAGGCCAGCAACAAATAATACTTCCCCAATCAAACCAGATGCATAAAATGCACCTTTTCTGTCA
This sequence comes from Cryptoprocta ferox, assembly GCA_028646485.1. NCBI lineage: Eukaryota > Metazoa > Chordata > Mammalia > Carnivora > Eupleridae > Cryptoprocta > Cryptoprocta ferox. The sequence goes on from CM053570.1 coordinate 16,074,635, forward strand.
TCAGCACAGACAGAAAAAAAAATATTATATTTTAATTCACTTTCTTAAAATTTAGCTATTTTTTGGTAAATGTGACTCTAGGTTATGAATTATGGTAATGAATATGTCCTACCCATCTATTTGTTTCTCAGGATCTGCACATAGGAAGTCCTTAATAACTACTACCACCTCAGATACTAGTACTCTAGTATTGTAATAAATAGGTATTCACACATTTTTAAAGGATAAAATTGTCAGAAAGACAGCTTTATTTTAATAAACACTTTGATACATGATAAATTTAATTATGTTTTTAAAATCCATTTCATGTGAAAGCTTTCACTATGTTTAATGAAGTAATTTTCTTGCCTTGAATATGTCTTTAAATATTGTACTTCTACGACAAACTTTAGAGACAAGGGACTATTTCTATATTTTTCTTAATTACAGAAACTATTAATTCAAGGAAATGAATTTATTCATTTGTTAGTAGCAAGTGCAGTTACTAAAACTGCACTCCATCAGCTTCCCTATGTATGGGAACTGCTATTAAAACAGACACTTAGGATACCCTATTTGGAAAGATACTAAGTACACAGATGTCCCCATCTTGCTGAGTCACTGCGTAAGAAACTTAGTTACAAACGGCACAGGCTGCATGCCATCCATGGTTTAGGGAAATCAGGAATTCCACTACATAAATGTATTGTATTGTTATTTTTACTGCTATTGAAATATAAGCTTTATTTTACTTTTATTGATCATTGACTGACATTTATTTTTTTTTTTAATTTACTCGAGGCCTAAATTTTCAAAGTGTTTAATCAAATTGATTCAATATTTATTTAGTTTAAAACATCAAATATATTCCAATATTCAATTTTCATCATCCTGAATATGAGACATTAAATACCATACAAGAGAAAAAAACATCAAAAATTCAGAGGTTATTTTCATTTATATATATATATATTTGCTTATAGTGTGCGTTTGTTAGAAAAGGCAGTTGCTCCCACCAAGCAGTCAATGAAACTAGAAATATACTTTTTTTTCATTTTTTCCCGATAACTCACTTTTCTCTCTACTACAACTACTAGTTTATATTTCCTAGGTCAATTATTTGCTTGGCACACCAATATATTTTACTACTTTCAAATCCCTCAGCACACAATTCTTCTAGGGTACCTGACACTGATAATCTACTACTGAAAGCTTTCTTGTCACTGGCTGAAGGAGATGGATAAGGGGAACGAAGCTGAGGCAAGACCAAACCCAACTCATTCATTTCTACCTTATAGCATAAAAATGAGTGTTTTAATAAGTGCAATTTTAATTAGAGTATACTGTTTCATAGAATCTGTCCAAAATAGAGATAAAATACTATGCTACTAATTCTCAGTCTGATTTAAATAAGTATAATAATAATCAAATTGTACAATGATTTGGTAATAAAAATATTTAATTTATAATTCACAACCCTATTTTCATAATATCTGATATAGAATAACCAACAGTTAAATATTCAAAGGAAAAAATGAAAATAGCAATATAGGGATAAAGAAAATAAAACATGGTATGTGTATCCAAAAAATAACTTCATTACATACATCATTAATTCTATATGAAAACAATTATTATTACTAATTTCTGCTTAAAAATTATTAGGCACTGAATATTGTTTTTAAAATATATATTTGCAGCTACTTCTGTCTTGCAAATATTTATTTGTATATTCATAGTCAAGAATGATGAAAAGAGCAACATAATATAAACTGGTTGTTTTTCATAGAGGTATTTAAAATACGTCTCCACTGATTGTATGTTTTTTTCTGATACTCGGAAAATTTTTTTAGTTCACACAAATATTATCTTGTCTACTTAAAATATGACATTTGATACAGACAAAATACTAACACATTACTGATTCATACTATTTACTGTGAGGCACTGAAGGGTTAGGAAGAACTAATTAAACAGTTCCCATTGTGTTATCTCCTAAAGTACTTGGCTGAGATCATAAACTTTGCATTTAACCTATAAATTAAGAACTATGTTCCAGAAAGCAAATTCTTTCATCAAGATTCCAAACCAAATCACTGCAAAGATACTTCAGATGGATACTGAATTATTTTATATTTTGTGCTTATTTTTTTTTGCTATTATAAACAAATTTTATGAACATTCTTATACATGTTTGCTACAGCACATGAGCAAGAATTTCTGCTAATCATAAACCTACCAGTGACACTGGATGTTATCTATGAGGCCAGATTGTTTTCTTAAGTGCGTGCACCAATTTATACTTCTATCAATGATGTACAGCATTTTTGGGAGTCCATTCTTTCAACAACATTTGGTATAATGAATGTATTAATTTTTGCCAGTTGAATGGAATTAAAATTTTATCACATTTTAATCTTAAATTTTATTATCCTTGTTAGTAACAAAGTTAAACATTCTTTTTAATGCTTTATTTATTTATTTTGAGAGAGAGAGATAGTGCAGGTGCGTACAGGGGAGGGGCAGAGAGAGAGCGTCCCAAGCAGGCTCCATGCTCAACGCAGAGTCTTACCATGACCATGAGATCATGACCTGTGTTGAAATCAAAAGTTGGCTGCTTAACCGACTGAGCTACCTAGGTGACCTGAAGCTAAACATTTTTTATGTTTAATCATTCATTTTGTGAAATGTCTGCTCACACATTTAGCTTATTTTTTATTGTCTTTTTAAATTTTGATCTGTAGGACCTTTGTATACTCTGGACACCCTTTGTCAATTTATGTCAGTTTATGGTGATTTTGAAGCATATAGTTTCTTAACTTTAAAATAACTTAACCTTTAAATAATTTAATTTTTTTCAACAATAAGAAAACAATTTGATTAAAAGTTGGGTTAAAGACCTTAACAGATACCTCACCAAATAAAATATACTAATGGCAAATAAACATATGAAAAGATGCTCCATATCATGTATCATCAGGGAAATGCAAATTAAAACAACAATAAAATACTAATACATGCTTAACAGAATGGCCAAAATCTGGAATACTGACAATGTCAAATATTGACACGGAAGTGAAGCAATAAGAACTCTAATTCATTGCTGGGAAGAATATAAAATGGTCCAGCTACTTTGGAAGAAAATGTGAAGGCTTCTTACCAAACTAAACGTAGTGCTATCCTATGACCTGGCAATACTGCTCCTTGGTATTTACCCAAAGGAGTTCAAAATTTATGTCCACACAAAACTTGCATATAGATGTTTATAGCAGCTTTATTAAAAACTTCCAAGACTTGGAGGCAACAAAGATGCCCTTCATTACGTTAATGGATAAATAAATTGTGGTACCTTTAGATAATGGAATGTTATTCAGAGTAAACAGGGAGCAAGGAAGGGACATGGGGGAAACAAATGCATATTACCAAGTAAAAGAAGCCAATCTGAAAAGACTGTATACTGTATGATTGCAACTATTTGACATTTTTTTCTTTTTTTCTTTTTAAAGAACTTGTGTGTGTGTGTGTGTGTGTATGTGTATGTGTGTGTGTGTGCGTGTGTGTGTGTGCATTTTAAGACTTTATTGTTTTTCTTTTTAAAGCAGTTTTTGGCTCACAACAAAACTGAGAGGAAAGTACAGAGGTTTCCCATATACCTTCTGTCCTCCTACATGCAGTCTCCCTCACTATCAACATCTTCCACCAGGACAGTATATCTGTTACAATGGATGAGCCACACTGACACATTACTATCCTCCAAAGTCCACAGTTTATATTAGGCCTCACTCTTGGCATTGCACACTGTAGGAGTTTGGACAATTTATAATGACATGAATTCACAGTTATTGTATCATACAGAATATTTTCACTGCTCTAAAAATCCTCTGTGCTCATTGTGTTTATTTCTCCTTCCTTGCTAACTGCTGGCAATGACTGATCAAAATTATGGTCTCCATAATTTTGCCTTTTCAGAGGTCATACAGTTGGATTATTCAGATATAAAATGTTACAGAGAAACAAGGATGAGGATGACACCAGATTTCACATTAGAGATGTTACAAGTAAGAAGATAGTGGAGCAAGTTATTAAAGTACTAAAAAAAAATCTACCTACCTAGAATTTTGTAACTACAGAATATATTTCTAAATTAATACAAAATAAAACTTTCCCAGAAATATAAAAACTGAAAGAATTCACTGCTAGAAAAACCACAGTATAAGTCATGTTAAAAATTTTCTTCAAAGAGAAGGAATAAGAAACCAATTTGTTTTTTAAATGCCTTACAAATCTTTTGCTGTACAAACAAAAACTATAAGGTAGTGTGGGATTTATAACACTTATAAAAGAAAAACTATAGGAAACAATAGCATAGAGTTTGAAAGGGGAAAAAGGAGAGTATAATCTTGCAAGATTCCCTGACTGTGTTTAAGGAGATATATCACTTGATATCACCTGAAGGAAGTTAAAAGATATAAGCCCTATGTCCTAAAGCAATCATTAAAATAATAATCAGAGAACAGGAGCTAATAAGTTTCCAAACTAGATAAATGCAATCATAAAAATATATAATTAATTGAAAAGAAGGTTTGAGAAGAGATAAAATAACACAAAATAAATAGGACAAGTAAAAACAAATAACAGAACGTCTTTACAATCAGCCTCATCAATAATGACAATAATATAAGTAGTTTATATTTAAAGGTACAGCTTGTAAAATTGAATGAAAAGGCAAGAACCAACTGCTGCATCCTGTAACAAATACATTTAAATATAAAGAATGATAAATTTAAAGTTTTATAAAAAAATGTCTTGTCGGGGTGCCTAGGTGGCTCAGTCTGTTAAGTGTCTGACTTCAGCTCAGTTCATGATCACGCAGTTCATGAACTCGAGCCCCACATTAGGCTCTGTGTTTACAGCTCAGAACCTGGAGCCTGCTTCCGATTCTGTGTCTCCCTCTCTCTCTGACCCTCCCCTGCTCACACCTTATCTCTCTCTCTCTCAAAAATAAACATGAAAAAAATTTAAATGTCTTGCTAACTCTAAGCAAAATAAAATTGGTGTCACTATATTGATATTGGAAGAATTTGATTTCTAATCAAAGAATATTGACAGAGTTATAGATCATTTCCTAACAGAGTCAATTTATCAAAGGACATAATAATCTTAAACTCTAACTTAAATAAAGAGGTTTTCAAAAAGCATACTACAAAAACATTTGCAAGCAGAAGTAGACAAAACCACAGTATAATTGGAGATTTCAATTCTCATCTCAGTAATAGACAAAACAAGTAGACGGAAGATTAAAAATGGCATTGAAAATTTGTATGATACTATCAACCAACTTGAAGTTATTAAAATGTATAGAATGAATGTCTACTCTACACATGGAGAATACTCTTTTTGTTTTTCAGAACACATGGAATATTTACCAAAGCAAATCACATTCTTTGCTAGAAGACACAGTCAATAAGTTTTAAAAGACTCCAGTGATACAAAGGATGTTCTCTAACCACATAAACTTAAATTAAAAATATTTAAAAAGTAATAATATGCTTTTATATAATCCATAGGTCAAATAACAAATTAAAAAAGAAATTAGAAATTATTTGGATTGAATAAAAATGAAACACAGAATGCCAAATTTTGTAAAATGTGACTAAAGCAGTACTTAGAGAAAAATGTGTGGCACTATAAATACTAGCAGAGAATACCCAATATTAGCAAAGGATTCAAGATCAATAGCTATACATCTTCCATTTAGGAAACTAGGATACAAGTTTATCAAATACAAAGTAAGTATAAGAAAGAAGCAGAGGGGCACCTGGGTGGTTTAGTCAGTTAAGCATCCGACTCTTGATTTCAATTCAAGTCATGATCTTACAGTTCATGAGATGGAGTCCCATGTGGGACTGTGCACTGTTACATTGGGATTCTCTCTCTTCCTCTCTCTTTCTGCCCCTCCCTTCTCATGCTCTCTCTCTCTCTCTCTCAAAATAAATAAACTTTATTAAAAAAAAAGCAGAAATAAATATAAAACAAATAAAATACAATAGGGAAATTCAATAAAACCAAAAGCTCATTGAAGATCAATAAAATGTGATAAGCCTTTAGCCATACAGACCAAGAAGAGAGAAACAAAACACAAATTACCAATATAAAGAATAAGAAACATTATATATTTTGTATTCACTAAAAAGATACGGGAATGTTATGAACAACTTTAAGGAAATATATACAACTGCTTAGATGAAATGGAAATTTTTCTTGAAGGATTCAAACTACCTAAACTTACTGAGAAAAAATACATATCCTGATAACTTCAATCAACTAAGCAAGTTGAAATTTTAATTAAATCCTTCATAAAAAGGAAATTCCAGGTATAGATGTTATCCACCAATTGATAATGCCAAGCATTTAAAGAAGAAAAAATATGAAATCCATGCAAGCTTTCCCAGAGATGTGAAAGAGGGGAAGCTTTCCAAGTAACTCTATAATGATCGTATTACCCAGATATCTAAAGCAGACAAAACCGTTATAAGGGAAATAATCACAGACCAGTACCCTTCATAACACTGATGCGCATATTCTTGCCAATTTTTGACATATTGAATCCTGCAATGTATACCAAAAAAAAAAAAAAAAACAAATGCAAAAAAAAACAAGACCAACTGGGGTTTCTCAAATGAATGGAATATTTGCTTAATATTAAAAAAAACAATAAATCCTATTTACTGCACTGAAAACTTAACAAGAAAAATTATATGGTCCTCTCAAAATAGGTAGAAAAGCATTTTAAAAAATGCAACCTATACATTTACACACAGAGACAGATACAAATTTGAAGACAACCTATATGAATCACATTTCACCTACAAAGACAGATAACTTAAACTTAACATCCATTCCTGATAAAAGATCTCAGCAAAGTAAAATCTGAAAGGATGTTCAGGACACTATGAGGTAAGATACAAAATGATGAATGACAAAATGCTTTTCTCCTGAGATCACATAAGAAAGATGCCTGTTCTTACCACTTTTATTCATCGTTGTGCTGGTATTCTGGCCAATGTGATAAGACAGGGACAAGAAAACAACAGGCATAAAATTTGCAAGAAAGACATTAAACTTTATTTATGTACACATATGACTGTTTATGTAGAAAAGCCAGTGGAATGTACAAAAATGCTATTCGACCTAATAATTATGTTTATAATGTTTTGAATACAAAGTTAATTTATAAAAATTATTTTTATTCCTATCTACTGGCAACAAGCATCTGGAAATTGAAATTTAATTAAAAATACTATTTAAATAGCCTTAATATATGAAATACTTAAGGATCTGGCATATAATCAACTCAATAAATTGAAAAAATAATCTAAAAAAAATCCAACATCCATTCTTAATCAAACACCTGTGCAAACTAGGAGTAAAAAGGAATGTTCCAAACAAGGCAAAGGCCGTGTTTGAGAAATTTACAGCTGTCATTTCACTTAATGATGGAACACTGAATAACACCCTAAGAACAAACAAGGGTATCAACCCTCACAGCTTCTACTGATCTATTCAAATACGTGTGTGTGTATGTAACTGTCTGCATATAAATTATGTAATATATACATTAGGTGTAAAGAACAATTGTATGATTTGTATAATATATATTGCACATGTGCACATAAGACATAAATTAAGATCTACACGTGCTGTATGATCAGTAATTCCTGAATTTTATAATAAGAAATATGGTGATTCTGATTCCTACTCATCAAATAATAATAACTATAGATGTTAGGCAGATAGGTAAATATATTTAGAGAAAAGCAACATGCTATAAATATATATATATACATATATATGTGTGTGTGTGTGTGTGTGTGTGTGTGTATATATATATATATATATAGGTGCCTGGGTAGCTCAGTTGGTTAAGTGTCTGACTTGGGCTTAGGTTATGATCTCACGGTTTTGTGAGTTTGAGCCCCATGTAGGCTCTCTGCTGACAGCTCAGAACCTGGAACTGCTTCAGATTCTGTGTCTCCCTCTTTCTCTGCCCCTCCCCTGCTCACACTCTGTCTCTGTCTTTCTCAAAAAAATTAGCGTTAAAAAAATAAAAATAACTCTTTATATATAAAATTATTATTATGGTACTTGTCAAAATAGCGAGGCAAAATGATGGTGAAAATGCTTCAAGAAACAGCCATCAAAAAATGGCTTTCTCTGAAAATATAAATTCTTTGGCATAAATGTCAAAATGATTGAAAGATTGAATTGTACAAAGAAATTTTCCTTTAAAATATTAATCTATCTCATTTGATGCATTATTTATACAAAAATATTGTTTATATAGAATTAAGCATGATATAGTGAAATGCATAAAAATTAATAGATAATGTTATGTGTACAATATTGGGACAACTATTTCAACATTCACAGACTTAATTTCCCAATTTACAAAATTACCTGGCAATATCTTACATGACTTTTGTTTGATTCAACATAATTTTGATTTCTTTATGTAAATCTTATGTGGCATAAATAACAACAAATAAATACATCATAAATAACAGACCTTTCAAGTTATGAAAAGTTCAGAAAATGTTCTATACACTTAAATATGTGTGATTTATTGATATGGGAAGAAAAACACAAACTCTATTCTTTGTTAATAAAAATTAAAATTTTTGGTTGGTTAAAAACCTTTAAAATACTTAAAGAACTTCTCTCAAAAGTTTCAATAGCCTCAAAATTAATTTGCTGGACTGAGTAAGCAAAAGTAAATTTGTATCATGATGTTACTTAAATCTGGTATCAGTATTTTTTCATTGTTGAAATAAATTGGAAATATTTATTGTTTTGTTTTGAAAACTCTCATATTTATATTCAAGCATCCTTTATCTGTAGAGAAGACTATTCAGTAAATACACTAGGATGATTTGGTGGAAACACTAGGCAATCTGAAGAACTAATGGAATGTTGTTGGGAAAATGACAGCTAAAGAAACAAATTGGAGCTGTCAGCATGGTGGTAATAATGCAACTGCAAACTAAAATGGAAAAGGTCAGGTAAGAATAACAAATAAGGGCAGAGAATAAGTCTTACTCAGATTTAGATACAATAAAGTGTCACTTAGCACAGCTGGAAACATGCTTTGATGTAAAATTGCAAATACTGCAAGGAGAGGAATAAGTGATAAAATTTACCTGGTCATTGGTGAAAAAAATAAAGTACTTTTTTTTAACTAAAAATTTGCTCTAGATCATCTATAGATGATTTTCATAGTGGAAGTAAAATAAAATAGTTTTATATAGTCAAGGACTTTCTAAGAATGAGCAGTATAATAAAGACGCGAGTGAAATTATTTAGCAATACCTAACGCTACAGATACTGTTAATTACACTGGAGGAGCCAGTTTTTTGTTTGTTTGTTTGTTTGTTTGTTTCTTCCTGAGGGAAGGGCCCATATGAAACTAAAAGACATACTGTAAAAAGCTAAAAAGAATCAATGTCCACACCGAACATTAAATCTAATATTTAAAACTTTAAGGGTATGTTTCAATAGATTACATCGCTTCAATTGGTTGAGTGATAACTTCTTAAATGTTAATGCTCTCCTCCACATTCATTGTTAAATTCATATTCAGTTGTCTTTGTTAGATAAAGAAGAAATCCATTATAAAGACAAGGATTAAAAAGCCATTTTACTTTGCCATCATGGAATACAGTGCTTATTTTTTAAATTAAAAATTAAAGCGGGCACCTGAGTAGCTCACTTGGTTAATCGCCCAACTTCAGCTCAGCTCATGATCTTGCGGTTCATGAGTTCAAGCTCCAAGCTGAGCTCTGTGCTGATAGCTCAGAGCCTGAATCCTCCTTTGGATTCTGTGTGTGTCTCTCTTTCTGCCCCTCCCCTGCTCATGCTCTGTCTCTCTCTCAAAAATTAATAAACATTATTATTTTTAAAATATAAGTAATATTTTAATTCAAGTTTTTAAGAGACTGGCTTGGTTTCTTTCTTTCCTCCAAAAATGTTATAATCACACAAAAAAGATCCTGGGAAAGCCTTTGATTTTATAATAAAAGTATATACTATTTTTAGAAAAAATTAAAGTGCCACTAGAGAAAATATATGTATATAAAATATATTAAAAAACATTATAATGCATGAGATAACTATGGAAGTAATAATGAAAGCTGCAAATAAAAATGCAATTTCTTTGAATGGTTATAATTTTCATATTGATTTTTAAACAATCAACGCTTGCTTAAGACTTGTTTCAACTGCATAAGAACCATCCCATTCCTATTAAGGAATCCCCATTAAGGTTGAGAATAATGACTCACTGTCTCTCAATAAGTGGGTTTATTGGGTTGTTCTGTCCCACGTGGTCTTTCCTGGGGCGCCAGGACAGCTGCAGTCATTCCTAGGTTCCAGGGTGGATTTAACCATTAAGCTTGTGCAGAGGCCTGACTCCCTGCCAATGACCTGATCACATGGTTGCTTGTCCAAGAATTTGTTTCAGATTATATGTGTGTAGATATGATATGTGGTGGTATGTTAAATTGAATCTCTATTAATACTGAAAATGTACAACTCTATAGACAAAGATCAAGACAATAAACAGCACCGTGCAAATTAAGCAGTGTATAAAACACATCAAAAAACAAGTGAAAAGGAAAGAATCATTGACATGGGATACTAGCCAGCATTTACACATTAGAAATCTTTGTTTGTGTCAAGTTTTTATTTAAATTCCAGTTAGTTAACATATAGCGTAATGTTAGTTTCAGGAGTAGAATTTAGTGATTCATCATTTACATAAAACACCCAGTGCTCATCAATAAAGTGTCCTGCTTAATGCCTACTCCCCACCCACCTCTCTTCCAGCAAACCTCAGTTCGTTCTCTATAGTTGAGTCTGTTTTATGGTTTGCCTCTATCTTTTTTTTCTTTATAGTATATGTCATTTGCAAATATCTTCTCCCATTCCAAAGGTTGCCTTTTAGTCTTGTTTTCCCAGAAGAAGGGAGGGAAAGGGGGTGGAGGGTTCATTTGAGGAAATGATACCTGAAAACTTTCCTAATCTGGGGATGGAAATAGACTTCCACGTCCAGGGAGCACAGAGAACTTCCATCAAAATCAACAAAAGCAGGGTAACACCAAGACATATCGTAAATTTGCAAAATACAGAGATAAAGAAAAAAACCCAAACAGCAGCAAGACAAAAGAAGTCCCTAACTTACAAGGGAAGACAAATAAGGTTTGCAGCAGACTCTCAACAGAAACTTGGCAGGCAAGAAGGGAGTGGCATGATATATTCAATGTGCTGAATGGGAAACATATGCAGCCAAGAGTATCTATCCAGCATGGCTGTCATTCAGAATAGAAGTAGAAATCGGACTTATTTAAGCTTAAGAGAACTGTATAGCAATGCAGAGAAAGCTGCAGACGGTGGCATGGAGAAGAAGGGAGTAACAATCTGGGTCAAGTGAGGGCACATCACCTCTGTTCACAGAGACTGCAGTGCTGCTACCATAGGGACTGACTCTGGAACAACTGTCATGTTTGCTGCCACAGCCTTCTTGATGACATGGTTTTGACCCACTGCTGCTCAGTCTGCCTTAAAATGAATGCATTGTGTTCTGTGTTTCTAGTTGTCACAGCTCCTGATTCAAAGTCTGGTTTGTTCACCTCTACCTATGAAATGTGGTGGCCCCTTTTTTCTTTCCTTTTTTTAAAATTTATTTTTATTTTTGAGAGAGAGACAGAGGGAGATGAGTAGGGGAGGGGCAGAAAGAGAGAGAGACACAGAATCCAAAGCAGGCTCCAGGCTCCAGGCTCTGATCTGCCAGCAAAAAGCCCAAGACGGAGCTCACAAACTGTGAGATCATGACCAACTTAGCCACCCAGGCGTCTTCCATTTTTTCTAACCAAGACTATTTTATAGGGAAAAAAATGGGGCTTTATGGCTTCTTCTTTTCTCAAACCTCTGGTACCTCCTCTTTCACTGTTTCTCCTTTTCTGGAAATGTATTTCATTAGTTCAAAATTCATTTAAAATTATTGACTAATTCAGTTACAGTAAATAGCCTGGTTTCACAAATCTATTTTAGCATATAAGATTAAGAAAAATTGGTCAATGGGACTATCAAATTAGCTGGACATTTCTTTGTGGTTTATAATAACATTGAGGTTCTGCTTCAAATCTACAACAGCAAGACATAAAATGCAATTCAGAAATACTGATAAGGTAGGTAAAACAGAAATATAGCTTTTCTTTTACAGACTGTAACACTTGGCTTAAAAAACAAATGGAATGTCCTTAAAATTCCAGTCATTATGTTTGATATATGAAAATATGAGTACTACAAACAACTTCTCTCAACTGGACAATTTTTTTTCCAATTAATGTGTCTCAAAATTATTTTCTTTATGGTAGCTATATTGTAACTCAAGCATGTTTAAATGAAATGGCAAAACAGAATTGTGTTACTATTTTAGGTTAGCTTTGAAGGGATTCAGAGCATGCCACTGCAAAACATACCACTCTGTCATAAGAGTTATTTTGAGCTGAAGACAATGGAGAAAAGAGCTCCAGTATAAGCTCTCTGCCCATCCCATGTCTTCCTGAAACAGAACAAGCCATTCTCCTTGTGGATGATTAGCCCCTTCCTCCAATTTTGGTACCAGGAAGCTTTGATAACCTTATCATCAGAAATTAGATGGCAACCAGAAAGTCTACAAAGAAACTTTACTAACTCTATTTGTATCCTCATATATTGCTTTGCTACCCTAGCAGTTCAATATCCTTTTCCTTTGTCTTGTCACCTATCTACAAAATTACTGTTCTTTAAGATGCTATATATAAGCCCCAAGTTCTAACCACCCTTTTGAGTATAAATTTCTTCCATATACTACAACCACATGGCATGTCTTAATCAACTTGTGTTTGTTTTTCTCTTGTTAATCTGTCATTCATCAGTTTAATTTATAGAGCCTAGTCAGGGAACTTAGGAAGGCAAAGGGAAAAAGTATTTCCTAGGAAGCAGAGGAAAGAAGTTTTTCCTCCCCTATAGCTTGCAGGTAGATCAGTTATAAAATCGTGGTAAGAATTCATTGTAAATTACTTTAAAATAAAACATACTAAAATGCATAACCTTAATGTAATCACCTGGAAACGTCAAATAAAAACTGAGGGAACTCATCAAAGTAACTGGCCAGTGCTACAAAAAGTGTCAAGGTCATAAAAGAAAATGTGACTGAGAAATGTTCCAGAATAAAAGAAACTAAGGAGATATGAGAATTAAGGGCCTTTAGACACAGAAAAAAGACATTAGGGAGACACATGAAAAAATACGCGTATGATCTGTGAATTACTTAACGGTTTCATATCGGTGCTTTCTTCCTGGTTTTTATCATTGCACTCTTGTTAAATCAGATGTTAACATTGGGGGGAGATGAGCAGAGGATATATGGAAATTCTTCATTGTAAATTTTGCAACTTTTCAATAGATCTGAAACTATTTCAAAATTCAAAGTTAAATAAATCAAATTAAAGAACAACTGAATAAACACACAGCATAAATATGTATGATAATCTGCAGCTGTGTACTTCTATGGACAGTTTGCCTTTTTCTTTTTTCTTTTTCATATCACTAGGTTAAAAAAATGAAGAACCGCACTTGGCAAGAATGTTCTGCATACTGATGTAAGCTTTATTCCTGACATCTCAAGTATTCAAAGAACTCCAAATCAGTAGTGAATGCAGTTGATGATTTTTCTACGACAGGTTCAGTTACTTTTGACATGAAATACAGGTAAATATATCCAGTATTTTTTTCATTCGTACTTTTATTTTCAATAATTTTTTTAAGTTTCTTAATGGTTATTTATTTCTGAGAGAGAGAGAAAGAGAGAAAAAGAAAGGGAGAGAGTGCAGGGTGGGGGGGGGCAGAGAGAAAGGTAGACAAAGAATGTGAAGCAGGCTCCAGGCTCTGAGCTGTCAGCACAGAGCCCGATGTGGGGCTCGAACCCACGAATGGAGAGATCATGACCTGAGCCGAAGTCAGATGCTTAACCAACTAAGCCACCCAGGCGCCCCTTCAATAAATTTCTTAATGACGTTCAGTGTATAAAAGACTGAAACACTAATCATGAGTCTTTATAAAAAAGGTGGCACAAAAATAAAAATATTTCACTTATAAGCCTTCATTTCCCATAAGATAAATTCCAAACCCATGTGAACAGAAGATTGGAGAGAATTGAGATTAAAGGATATGTATTTGTGATCCGACAAGAGAGTTTAAGAAGCCTGGATCAATGCAACTCTTCTGAAGAAACAAACAACAGAATAAATAAGGGGTATATTTAGGGTGTCAAATTTCCAAAAACTGTGTTTTCCCTAAAATGGAAGAAAAATTAAGTTTGTTTTCCACCATCAATATATAACATTCTGGCATCAACATTTGAATTCTGTGACTTTTTTTTCCTATTTTTGATATTATTAAAAATCCTATGCATTAAAAATCAATAGATAGTTCACAACTTAGTCAATTAAAATTCTATCTTTACAGCACATGGAACATTCTTCAGAATAGATCACATACTGGGACACAAATAAGCCCTCAACAAGTACAAAAAGATCGAGATCATACTGTGCATATTTTCAAATGCTTATAAAACTCGAAATTAACTATAAGAAAAATGTGAAAAGATAACAAATACTTGGAGACTGAAGAATATTCTACCTAAGTATGAATGGGCTAACCAAGAAGTTAAAGAGGAATTTAAAAAGTACATGAAACCCAATGAAAATGATAATACCACAGCCCAAGACTTCTGGAACGCAGCAAAGGCGATCATAAGAGTTAGGAAGTAAATAGCAATTCAGGCCTTCCTAAAGATGAAGAAAGGTCTCAGATACACAACCTAACCTTACATCTAAATGAGCTGGAAAAAGAACAGCAAATAAAACCCCAAACCAGCAGAATACAGGAAATAATGAAGACTAGACCAGAAATCGAAATCAAAAAACAAACAAACAAACAAAAAACAGTAGAACAGATCAATGAAACCAGGAGCTTGTTCTTTGAAAGAATTAAGAAATTTGATAAACCCCTAGCCAGATTGATCAAAAAGAAAAAGGAAAGGACCCAAATAAATAAAATCAAGAATGAAAGAGGAAAAATCACAAACACAGCTGAAATATAAACAATAATAAGAGAATATTATGAGCAATTATATGTCAATAAAATAGGCAATCTGAAAGAAATGGACAAATTCCTAGAAATATAAATGACCAAAACTGAAACAGGAAGAAATAGAAAATTTTAACAGATCCATAGCTAGCAAAGAAATCAAATAAGTAATGAAAAATCTCCCAAAAAACAAGAGTCCAGGGCTGGAAGGCTTTCCAGGGGAATTCGACCAAACATTTAAAGAAGACTTAACACCTGTTCTGTTGAAGCTGTTACAAAAAACAGAAATGGAAGGCAAACTTTCAAACTCATTCCATGAAGCCAGCATTACCTTGATTTCAAAACCAAAGACCCCACTAAAAAAAGAGAACTATAGACCAATTTCCCTGATAAACATGGATGCAAAAATCCTCAACAAGATACTAGCCAACCTTATCCAACAATACATTAAGAGGAAAATTTGTATTAAAATTTGTATGGAACCAGAAAAGACCCCAAATAGCCAAAGCAATCTTGAAAAAGAAAACTGAAGCTGGAGGCATCACAATCTCAGACTTCAAGCTGCATTACAAAGCTATAATCATCAAGACAGTATGATACTGGCACCAAAATAAACACTCAGATCAATGGAGCAGAATAGAAAAGCCAGAAATGGACCCACAAACATATGGCCAACTAATCTTTGACAAAGCAAGAAAAAATATCCAGTGGAATAAGACAGTCTCATCAGCAAATGTGCTGGGAAAACTGGGCAGCGACATGCAGAAAAATGAACCTGGACCACATTCTTTACCATATACAAAAACACACTCAAACGGATGAAAAACCTAAATGTAAGACAGGAAGCCATCAAAATCTGAGAGGAGTAAGCAGGCAAAAACCTGTTTGACCTTGGCCACAGCAACTTTTCTTATTCAACACAAATCCAGAGGAAAGGGAAACAAAAGCAGAAATGAACTACTGGGACCTCATCAACATAAAACGCTTCTGGGGAGCCTGGGTGGGTCAGTCGGTTAAGCGTCCGACTTTGGTTCAGGTCATGATCTCAGGGTTCGTGGGTTCCAGCCGTGTGTAGGGCTCTGTGCGGACAGCTCAGAGCCTGGAGCCTGATTCTGTGTCTCCCTCTCTCTTTGCTCCTCCCCATTTGTGCTCTGTCTCTCTCTCTGTCTCTCAAAAATAAAAAGAAGTTAAAAAAAATGTAAATAAATAAATAAATAAATAAATAAATAAATAGCTTCTGCACAGTGAAGGAAACAATCAGCAAAACTAAAAGGCAACCAATGGAATGGGAGAAGGTATTTGAAAATGACATATCAGATAAAGGCTTAGTATCTAATATCTATAAATAACTTATCAAACTCAACACCCAGAAAACAAATAATCCAGTTAAGAAATGGGCTAAAGACATGAATAGATACTTCTTCAAAGAAGACATCCAGAAGGCCAACTGACACATGAAAAAAATGCTCAACATCACTCATCATTTGGGAAATACCAATCAAAACCACAATGAGATACCACCTCACATCTGTCACAATGGCTAACATTAACAACTCAGGCAACAACAGGTGTTGGCGAGGATGCAGAGATAGAGGATCTCTTTTGCACTGCTGGTGGGAATGCAAACTGATGCAGCCACTCTGCTGCTGGAGGTTCCTCAAAAAATTAAAAATAGAACTACCCTATGACCAAGAAATTGCACTACTAGGTATCTATCCAAGGGATACAGGTGTGCTGTTTTGAAGGGGCGCATGCACCCCAATGTTTATAGCAGCACTATCAACAATAGCCAAAGTATGTAAAGAGCCTAGATGCTCATCGTTGGATGAATGGATAAAGATGTGATATACATATACAATGGAGTATGGCTTGGCAATCAAAAAAAAAAAAAAAACAACAATGAAATCTTGTCATTTGCAACTACAAGGGTGGAACTAGAGGGTATTATCCTAAGTGAAATTAGTCAGAGACAGACAGATATCATATGACTTCATTCATATGAGGAATTTAAGATACAAGACAGATGAACATAAGGGAAGGGAAGTAAAAACAATATAAAAACAGGGAAGGGGACAAAACACGAGACCCTTAAATATAGAGAACAAACAGGTTTACTGGAGGGGTTGTTGGAGGGGGGATGGGCTAAATGGGTATGAGGCATTAAGGAATCTACTCCTGAAATCATTGTTGCACTATATGCTAACTAACTCGAATATAAATTAAAAATTAAATTAATTAATTAAAAAAATAAAGACAATGAAAAAATATATTAAAACATCTATCTTTACATGAGCATTATCTTGCCTCTTAAAGGTTCTTCTCTCTCTCCTTTACCTTGGGTCAAAGGAAACTATAGGCAACATGATTATGTAAGGAAAGCACCAATGTGCATTTGGACTGTGGTCATTCTGTTGATTAACTTCACTGACATATCTTGCTGTCTTCTGTCTTGGGGAGGGCCTCCAATTATTTGTTAGAAACCTACAGATTATCTGGTGTAGATCATATTTGACAGAAATCCCTCTGTGTTGAGGATACTCCCTGGGAAATTCAGCTGCACTTTCTTTCCGACACTATCTGGCAGGGTCTTGCTGCCATTCCTCTAATTGCCTCATTTCTTTGTCCCATGCTGTGACAGTCTGGCAAGCAGACACACCCATTGCCATGGAACTTCTGTGACTTTAGAGCCAAAGAATTGTAGTAACATGTATCACATAACCTGAGGACATAAAAGAAGTGGGGAACAAGTGAACACTGAACCTGCCCTCTTCCATCTAGCCATCTCTCTCTGGTTATTATCTTCCCTCCTCCTCTCTCTACACACAGAAGATGTGTATACAAGAACTGTCTCTCACTGAATTTCACTGAATTCCACCTAGGAAGTGAAAGTTAGCTGATCTTCCCTGTTCCTTGGATATAAAATCATCTGGGGGAAAACCTCATTTCCCACACAGCACTCTATCTTGGTTAAAGAATGAATCTTTTTTTTTTTTTTTAACGTGCAATGAATTCCTACTTTGCATTTTATTCTCATGTGTACAAAAAGAACTATCATAAACTACCATGGTTCAATTAATATTTAGTGAAAGTAATTTATTACTTTGAAAGGTATTCCAGCGTTGAGGTAAAATGACAGCACTGGTTCCTCGGTGTATTTTTGAGAACTGTAGAATTACCAGAATATGATTTCTTCTTTCAACAACTTTCCATCATTCCTTCCATTGGTATTCTGATTGGATTCCTTTATCCTCTCTTTTCACACAATAATATGCAATGATCAAGGGAAATCCTATTCTTTGAGGTTCAATATCCTACTCCAGCTTGCTACAACTGAGATTAAAATGTGACAATCTGCTAGTATCCTAGAGATGGGGTGGTGTGCTAATAGTTAACCACCCATTAGTAGGTTTATCTGGCAGGTGTTTGTTTTCACAGTAGCTGAGTTTTATTTAGTCTTGACTCATTGAGCCTGAAATGCTTAGAGACACTTGAGGGAACTTAGCTCCCTGCTATTCAAACGGCAAAGCTCAGTAAATGAGTTCCTTAGGTAGATGCTAGCATATGCTGTTTTAGATTGCATGATTACATTTTAAAGCTTTACCCACCCGCACCCTCAAAAATCACACGACTAGGCTTTAAAATGAAAATAAGTAACAGTAGTTGACAGTAATAATTTGTGAGCTTTATCATCAAGAGGTTTAGGAACCTTAACCCTTCTAGATTTTAATATTTAATACCTTAATCTTTTACTAATATCACATTTGAATACACTAGGAGATACCAATTTTTTCAGAATTAACAGAAACAATTAGATATTGTGACATAATTAATATTTAAACTTTCATGGTAACAAACATGACCTCCTTGAGAATAACCAAATCAATATACATGTTTTAGTACTGCCTAAATTAAAACAAAGAAAGGTTAAATACACAATCACAATTAACAGAAATATAAACATTTATGACATGCAATGCTATGTAATGGGGTATTATAACAAACAATCCAATTAGAAACATTTCCTTAATAAAAATTAAAAAAGTAAAATATTTTTTAAATCATTTTGCCTCATTGAGAGGGTAGATAGAAGAATGTCTTTACTTAAATAAGGAAGTAAAATTGGGTGAATCACTTTATATACATTATTTTTTTTCTAATCAGCATTGTTGTGGCATAACTGACATTCAATAAACTGCACACATTTAAAGTGTACCATTTGATGTTATGGCAACTGCACACACTGATACTGTTCACCACAATAAAGATGCTGACCATGTACCTCACCCACTAGGTTTCCTCATGCCCTGGGTAGTCATTCCCCTCTTCACACATTTCTATTCTCCTTCGCCCCCACCCCCTCGCTTCCCTCAACCTCCGAAATCATACTTTGTTCTATGGCTATAGCACAGTCTGCATTTCCTGGAGTTTTATATAAATGGAATCCTACAGTCCTACAGTGTGCACTTTTTGGCCTGGATGCCATCATTCAAGCATATTTACATTTCACATACTCAACAGAAGTGCTTGATTCCCTCCTCTTCAGCAATTATAGTCATTCTTTTACATTTTAGTGATTCAAGTAAGTATGCTGCAGAATCTAATTGTCATTTTAACTTGTAATTTCTCTAATAAACTAGTGTTGCTGAGCCTCTTTTCAAGTGCTTGTTTGTCATCTTAATGTCTTCTTTGCTGAATATCTTCAAACTGTTTACCGATTTTTAAGTTGGATTTTTTTCTTATTATTGAGTTTTGAGAATTCTTCGTATGCTCTGGATACAAGATTTTTACTAGATATGTGATTGGCAGTCTGTGTTTTGTTTTTGTTTTGTTTACAGGCTGTGGCTTATCTTTCATTTGCTTAACAGTATCTGTTCAAGAAAAGAAGTTGTTAATTTTGATGAAGTCCAATATTTCAATTTGTTATCTGTCCAATTCAACCTACGGTCACAAAGGTTGCTCCTATGTCTCTTCAAAAGTTTTAGAAGTTTAGGGGTACCTGGGTGGTTCAGTCAGTTAAGGGTCTGACTTCAGCTCAGGTCATGATCTCATGCTTGGTGGGTTCAAATGAACCCACGTGGGTGCTGCCAGCTCAGAGCCTCGAGCCTACTTCAGATTCTGTGTCTCCCTCTCTCTCTTCCTCTTCTCTGTTTACATTCTTTCTCTCTCTCTCTCTCTCTCTCTCTCTCTCTCTGTCAAAAATAAACATTAAAAAAATTTAATGTAAAAAAAGTTTTAGAACTTTAGATTTTCATCAAGTGATATGCTCCATTTTGATTTTTTTTTTTTTTTTTGGTTGGAGGCAGAAAACAAAGTTTATTTCATACTTTGCATAAGAATATCCAATAGAATAATCTCTGTCTTTTAATAGGTAGATTTAGGTAACTTATATTTAATGTGATTATTGATAAGATTAGGTATAAATCTATCATCTTACTGCCTGTTTTTCTATTTATGCCAGTTTTTATTTTCTTTTTCCTTTTACTTCTTTCTTTTTTTAGAGGATTAATTGAATAAGGTGTATGCAGCTGACCCTTAAACAACATAGGGTTAGGAGAGCTGACCCCAAGCATAGTTGAAAAATCTGTGCATAACTTTTCATTACCCAAAACTTTAATTACTAATAGCCTACTGTTGATTGGAATTCTTACCAATAACATAAAGAGTTGATTTATATATATTTTGTGTATGTATCATATATTATATTCTTACAATACCTAGAAAAAATAAAAGGTTATTAAGAAAATCATAAGGAAGAGAAAATACTTAGAATTCTTTACTGTATTTATCAAAAACTTCCACATGTAAGTGGATCTGTGTTGTTCAATGGTCAATTACAATTCTATTTTATCTTCTTTGCTGGGTGAGCTATAACTTTTTGTGTTGTTACAGTAGTAATTGCTTTAGGATTTATACTATACATTCTTTATCTTACAATCTACCTTCAAGAGATATTAAAACCCTCAATCTATAGTTTAATAACCTTATACTGGTATACTTCCACATCTCCCCACCAAATCTTTGTGGTCATGTCATACATTTCACATAACATATTGTCATTATCTGTGTTTAAATAATTGATTATCTTTTGAAAATATTTAAATAGTAAGAAAATCCCATAATTTACCAATGAAGTCATGATTTCTGATTCTATACATGGAGTAGATTAATATTCCCATATATTATTTTGCATGTTCCTGAAATAATTTCTTTAACATCTTAAGAGTATGGATCTGCTCATGATGTACTTCTCTCACTTTTGAATGTCTAAAAAAGTCATTATTATTCTTCTTTTTTGAATGATATCTTTCTCAGTGTAAAATTCTATGTTGACAGGTTTTTTCCCCCAATACGTTAAAGAGGATGTTCTCCTCTCCTTTTGCTTGGATAGCTTTCAGTGCAAATTTTGCTATCATCTCTATTTTTGTTTCTTTGTGTTTTTGTCTTTGGATGCTCTTAATATCTCTTTATCACAGATATTAGGTCATTTCATTATAACATACTTTTTCTTAATATTTCTCTTTTGTGAGGTTTGGCCTTCTTAGTCTCTCTCTGTATTTATAGCTTTTATCATATCTGTAATATTGGACATTGTAGGATGTTAAGAAGTCAAATCACTTAATCAAGAGTTCTATGGGCAAGAAATATAACATGGAATAGTTAAATAATATATCTCTTGATTAAGTGGAAGGAGAGGTGTGCTGAATGTAGTTGTAAAGGGTGAAATAAATTAGAGAAATAAACTAGTTCTGGTTATACTAAATTTCAAACTCTCTATTCTTAATAGAGGCCACTTAAATATGTATAAATATAAATTAAATATATTTAATATATTTTAAGTATATATATACACACACACATACACAAACACACACATATTCATACACATACACATACACTAAAACCAAAATGGACTTAAGGCACACAAAAAAGAATCCTATGGCTTCATGGGAAATACTCTGTCAAAGGGAAATATGAAGGGCAGTTTGGGCAGCTGGATGAAAATATGGTCAAAACTTTGTGGCATACTTGACTATTATCGTCTTCCCATATACCTAATATACCCATTAGAAAATTCTTTTGAGCCTGACTTAAATATAACCAGATTCCAACCACTTGAATCTGTAGTTTTGTAAATTATCTTCCTGCTTCTGCCGTTACTTCAGTCAGTTTCTAGATTAGCACAGCAGCTAAACTTATTTTAAATTCAAAGCCAGATATCACTTTCTTCTAATCAACAAACAATTCATGTAGGGTGAAAGTTAATATTTTTATAATGGCCTATAATGCAGGCCTATTAAGCAGGCTGTGGATCTAATTTTCCATGACCTCTTTTACCTTATATTTCACAGTCCCCTCCTCACTTACTCTGCTCCTCCCACACCTGCCTCTGGTACTTCCTCTATCTAAGCATTTTTGCCCAAATGCAACATTTTCAATAGGTCTATGCTGCTATCTTATGATAATTTCCCCAATATGTCTGCACTGTTTCTATAGAATATGCAAATATGCAACTTTCTAACATATTATATCACGTATTGGTTCCTTTCCTCAACCTGGAAGAGGATTGCCTTTTCTGTTTATTCACTGATATTTCCTTATAGTAGGCATTCAATACATGGAAGGATAAATAATAGAATGCTTAGCTGTAAGATAGGCTTTCCATCCTAAGATGCTTTCAGAGGAGCTGTTTTTCAAAAAAAAAAAATGTTTATTTATTTTTGATAGAGCATGCAAGTGGGGGACGAGTAGAGAGAGGGGGACAGAAGATCTGAAGTGGTCTCTGCCCTGACAACAGCAAGCCCAATGCAGGGCTCAAACTCATACCATGAGATCATGACCTGACTTGAAGGTAGACACTTAACTGACTGAGCCACCCAGGCACCCCATTTCCGATGAGCTTTTTGCCTGTTATAAGAAAAAATTAAAACTTGAGTAATGAAAAATATAAGGGAAGAATAAAAGAAAAAATGTGGTAATACAAAACATTTATAAGAGAAAATAAAAATGTACAGAAAGTTCATTTGACTTTAATAAAATTTGATACATATGATGAATCTAATATTCAATATAGAATATATAAAAGGTATAAAAAATGATATAGTAGAAAACATAAACCTAAAATCTGAAAATAAAAGATGAATATTAGCACTAAGAGACTGAGTATTAATAGCTTAAAAGTTTATAAAAATAAAAAACACACTTTAATAATCTTGTTAAAAATAAAGATTAAAGCAACAACAATAAAGTACATAAAACCAAATTAAAAATCACTTGAGTTCAGTAGCCCAGATTTTAGAACAAGAGACATTGTGTTAAATTCTAGGAGTAAGTCTCCAAGCAATAGACTTAATTTTCTAAACCTTGAGTTCCCACATACAAAATCAAAACATTAATTTCTAACTCAGTGGTTGTTAGGATTAAAGATAATGTAAGTAAAAATTTGGCATACAGTGAGTTGTCAATGAATGATATCTATTATTATAGTCAGGGATGGATTGTAGATGCCAATACTTAAATTCTGACACAAAGAAATCCATGGAATATGTTATATGTTAAACCATATGAACAGTGTATGTAAATTTATACAGTAAGTATACATATGTATAACTTAAAATTTTAAAATGGAGTCAAATATTAGCAATCACGGACCAGGACTACTAAAACCTTGAAAGTGTTTAAAGATAAAGAACAGTAAAATGGAATTTGTGTCTTACCCTCTGTGCCAAAGGGATTCACATTATCAACTGCCAAGAAATAAACTAATGTCAACATTCAACTTTAGCACTTCCCCCTCCCCGTTAATAGAGAGCATTCCTCATGCCTCCAGTCAGCTCCTTCCAATTGACACAGATGCTCCCGATTCAGGTTCACTATCATGTCCTATTGCTTGAGCAGTCCTTTATTTCTTGCCTTTAAATATCTGTATGTGGTTGGCTATTATAGATCATTTCCTGGAAGGACTATCATTGCTAGGTGCAATTGCATCTAGCAAAGATAGTCTAGTAGTCCTTAGCCCTGTCTGCAAGTTAAAATTGCCTGGGGAGCTTTAATCAATCAATCAGACAAGCAAAACAAACAAGCCGCAGATTGCCAGGCTGTACCACAGGTCAATTATATCAGAATCCCTGTGGATGGAGTCCAGACAATGTTATACCTTAAAAGTTCTCAGCTGCTTTTCAACCTGCATTGAGAACCATTGCTTTGTGTTATATGTATGAGCATTTTTCATGGCTTTTTTATTTTAACATTTGACTATAGATGAGGTTAACTATTTCTGTTTCTGTGTACCTTTCCTCTCAGGGTTTCTTTGCCCAAATCTGTGTATATTTTCTATTTTTTAGGGTATGATAGAAAAATATTGCACAGCTCAATTCAATCCTCAAAAAGCCTCAGCAGAGCAAATCTAATCTACTACCCATGGTGTCTCTTTCTTCGTCAAATAGGCAGAATGAGGCATCACAAAATAGCTCCAAAATACTATGCCTCTGTTGATCTTTTCATCCCTCTGCCTGCATTCCTGTGACCTTTGTTGCCTGATTTCCAGTCCTAATTTTATTCAAAACTCTCACCATATGAACTTAATACATGAAAAGAAACATATTTCACTGGTCCGTGTGCAGACTTTAGAAAAATATTGGGGGGCGGAGGAGGAACAGTTTCTTCATGGATATTTATGTCAGTACAGAAAATATGGCAAAGAAGCTATTTGCTGAACCACTCAATTCCTAGTGAGGCTTAAATATTTATGTGTATATGTATGTGTGTATATATATATATATATATACACACACACACACATATGGGTCTGAAATTAAATATGATAACCACTGATCTAACCACAGCTGTAAAGAATGAGGCATAGTAATATAACTGGATGATTTCAACATTTTTTTAAACTCAACTTTTTTTAAGTATAATTTCTCAAAAGAAAATGCACAGAGATGATCAATTTCAAATAGTGGTAGGACAGTCTCAATTCCTGGCTCTAGGATGTACCTTCTGAATTCTGGCATCCTAAGTTCATCTCACACCTTTCTACTACAAGGTATTCTGATAGTTTTATGTAACAAAGATTGCAAGCCCCAGCCTTTGTGTAGTGTTTTTTTCCTGACTTCATTTTAAATCATGTGGTGTACGTTAAAAAAAAAATATTTGGACGTCATCATAAATTAAATGAGAAAATGAGAAACACTGGAACCAAGGCATCAGCACTTAATGTTTTTGCATTTTAGCTATTTTTTAAAGCTTCTTCTACTATTCAAATGTGTCTCTAGGACAAAGTCATTTAAAATAGTTAAATTGTAGTGAACAAGGCATGTATTCCAAAATATACCTTTTTTTTTTCCATATAAGCAACTCACACGAGTGCTTGCCAAAGTCACTGGGAAGTTTTAAATGCCAAAAGAGACCATCTCAATATTTTCTTTTTGTAAATTATTTTTAATGTTCAGTTACTTTTGAGAGAGAGAGGAGAGAAAAAGAGAGAACAAGCAGGAAAGGGCAGAGACAGAGGGAGAGACAGAATTCGAAGCAGGCTCCAGGCTCCGAGCTGTCAGCACAGAGCTCCATGCAGGGCTTGAACTTAGGAATGGTGAGATCATGACTTGAGCTGAAGTCGGACGCTTAACCAACGGAGCCGCCCAGGCGCCCCCATCTCAATATTTTCTCAATAGAGGGTAGGGGATAATAAATAAATTCCCACAATTACAGTCCAGCTAGCCTGGATATATAAAGCTGAAATCATCTTTTCCCGAAGATGGTTAGAAGAAGCAGGGACAATTATGAAGAAAACATTAGTAACACTGAGCAGCTCTTAACAGCACTGCTAGAAAAGCCAACTTGCTTTCAATTCTCATAACTATTACAAAGGCTGGCCAGCAAGTACAGGGTTACAAGAGGTATGCCAAACAGTTCTTCAAAGGATTACGATAAAACTGATATCGCTTTAACTGAGTTTCACGGACAGGTAATAAAAATACTTTAAAAGACTTCAAGTTTACAGTTAAAAACAAGAAAAAAAGCTAAGATGCCAATGAAGCAACCCATTTCCTGTCTTCTATGTTCTTGCCCATTTCTAATAGTAAGTCTTTAGAAAAACAATTTCAAAGTAAATAAGTTGTTTCAGTGACAAAACATTTAGATTTAATGTTTTCAGAGTATGTGTGCAATTTATTCAAACTTAAATGTTGTAATATATATTTTACAACTTTGTTCTGTACATACTGCATACCGTTACAAATTTAAATATTTCAGCTGTATTTAGGTCAGGATTATAGGACAGGACTATAGGTAGCTTATGAAACTTATTAAGTAAGAGACTACTGGTCACAGACTGACCTATCTGATAACAGCTTCACAAAGGACACTTGATCTACAGATCTAATCTATACTGGCTGCTATAAACATTGTATCACAGACTACATTAGGAGGAATGCACTTCTATGATCAAGTGATTAATTTCATTCAATTTGTTCATGGGCTGGGGCTAGAAGAAGCTTTATATATATATATTTTTTCCTCAGTAGATAACCACTGGAATTTTCTTCCATTCAATAAGAGTCTCCATTGTCCTCATTTAAAGACTTTTACTCAAATATAATATACGGAGAGAAAAATTACATAAATCACAACTATATAGTTAAATATACATTGTTTTGAAAACTAAATATGCCCACGTATTCAGCATCCTGATCAAGTATATGACATTACTTATAACGCAGAGGCTATGCTCATGCCCTCTTTTAATACCCACCCACCCCCCATCATCCTCAGGAATGACCTAAATATAACTTTTAAAAGAATGGAATAGCTTTGTCTGCTTTTTGTGTTAAAAATAAAATTTTTTAAAAATATTTTATAATATGATGTGTTTTCTTTTGCTCAACATTAAGTTTGTGAGAGTCACCACAATTATTGCCTATAACCGTAGATTTTAAATTCTCATTGCTGTATGGTTTTCAGTTGAGTGAATTACCACAATTTCTGTATTTTACTATATTTATTCATTTTACTGTGCATGGATGTTATATCATTTTTCAAAATGAACTAAATCAAGTCAGCATGGAGGAGACTCAGTATTATAATAAATCAGTATTGATATTAACAAGTTGTTGGTGATTTTAAGTAGCCAAGAAGGGCTACTGAAAGATGGGTGGTACATTCTATACTGGTGCCAGCGTGATTTCAGCTTTCAGATAATTACCCACTTTGTTTTGAGCACTAGCCCATTGTGAGCTAACGTGCTCTGCTAAGTCCAGTAATGAGAGTGATAATAAATTGGAATGTTTATTCTCAGGAATGTTACATTGAATTTCTCCATGTTGCCTACTCATTCTCTCAGTCTACTACCTTGCAGATTCAGATTAATCTGGAAGAATAGTTTCTACTCACCTGCTTTTCCCTTATAGGTTCCATGCGAAATGGCCGCCAGTCTAGGAGCTACTCCACATAAAGCACCAGAGAAAACATGCTACTGGACATATTCTTGCTGCTTCACACTGAAAGTCACAAAACAAAAGTGAGCACTTAAAACCACTTAGGCATTCATTTATGTATCCTTCACCAATTATCTTTTCCAACCCCACAATTACTACTGCAAGTATTTCAAACTTACAACCCAAAATTAACACTCCTGAGGAAATGGACTTGCTTTTTATTTTACAGAAAACCACCAAAGCCATCAGAACACCTTTAACTTCTTTCTAAGTAGCTTCTTTGTATCTACAACATGCTTTCCCCCTATATTCCTTGTGCCAATAGAAGAGCTGATTCTCCCTTTGTTTAAAGCCTCTTTCTTTACTGACACTCTGCAGTCCTTATCTCTTTATTATTCAAGGAATCTGAATGCCAAACTTATGTAAATAGATAGAGAGATAGATATACACACATATACATATATTTTTATTTCATCTCATTCTCCAATTTTAGTCACTATTGTGAATCAAGGTTAAAATACTTTAATAATTCTCATCTTTAATGTCAGAATGGTTAAAATTAATGACACAGGAAACAACAGATATTGGTAAGGATGTGGAGAAAGGGGAACCCTCTTACTGGTGGTGGGAATGCAAACTGGTGTAGCCACTGTGGAAAACAGGATGGAGGTGCCTCAAAGAATTAAAAATAGGGCTACTCTATGATCTAGCAATTGCACTAGGAGGTATTTACCCAAAGGATACAAAATACTGATATGAAAGGATACATGCACCCTGACGTTTATAGAAGCACTATCAACAATAGCCAAAGTATGGAAAGAACTCAAATGTCTATGACTGATGAATGGATACAGAAGTATATATATATGGCGTGTGTGTGTGTGTGTGTGTGTGTGTGTGTGTGTAATGGAATATTACTCAGCCATAAAAAACAAAATCTTGCCATTTGTAACAACGTGGTGGAGCTAGAGTGTATTACGGTAAGTGAAATAAGTCAGTCGGAGAAGGACATATTGTTTCACTCATATGTGGAATTTAAGAAACAAAACAGATAAACAGGGAGGGGGACAGAAGGAAAAGCAAACCATAAGAGACTCTTAACTATAGAGAACAAACTGAGGGTTGATGGTAGGGAGGTAGGTGGGGGATGGGTTAAATGGGTGGGGGGAGGGGCACCTGGGTGGCTCAGTCGGTTAAGCAACTGACTTCAGCTCAGGTCACGATCCTGCAGTCTGTGAGTTCGAGCCCTGTGTCAGGCTCTGTGCTGACAGCTCAGAACCTGAAGCCTGTTTCGGATTCTGTGTCTCCCTCTCTCTCTGACTCTCCCCTGTTCACACTCTGTCTCTCTCTCTTTCTCTCTCTCAAAATTAAATAAACATTTTAAAAAATTAAAAAAAAAAGTAAATGGGGGGGGTACCAAGGAGGGCACTGTTGTAATGAGCACAGGGTATTGTATGTTAAGTGATAAATCACTATATCATACACATGAAACTAGTATTACACTGTATGTTAACTAACTGTAAAATAAATAAAAACTTGGAAGAAAAAAATTTAAAAAAAATTAATGAAAGTAAAATACAAAACACATACCTAAAAGAAAACTTATAAAAGCCAACTACAAGATAATTATCTTGTAACCTGTTTCTTTCTAACTCTTTAGAGATAGTTGATAATCTTTATCTTTTATATATTAGAGAAATTTAATGAATATGTATAGATGCAGATGTTAGAAAATTACTGCCACAATGGGAATCAGAGATATTAGACAACTAATTTGTTCTTTTATTGTCAACTGCAATGCCTCTATTTTACAAGATGATCCAACTATATACATTCAATTAATGATTACTTTTTAAAAAGAAAAATGAACTTACATGATTTGATTAAAAAGAAAAAAATAAATGCACAATTCTTTCTCTTATCACTTCAGCCAGGAATCCCACTCTCTCCATACATTCAAACTTTTAAAAATAGTTGTCTAAACTTTTAGCTTTTATGTCCTCACTTCTTAGTTTCCCAAACAACAAAGGACCCCAATTTACCACTCCCTGAAAATTCTGTCACAGAACAAATTAGTAAGTCCACCATTCCCCTCATTCAATAAATCACTAAGTAGTTTTAATGCAATGTCATGAATATTTCTGAAATTCATCTGATTTTCACCACCCCCACTCCCACAGCATTTGTCTGGGCTACAATTAGTTTCCTTCGAGAAAATTCCCACAGTTGAACTCTTTCATCATTAGGCTAGCTCACTGTCAAAACTGTTATCCACAAGGCAGTTAAAGTGGATTTCCAATAATGCAAATCTAACAGGTCTCCCCTTTTTTAAGGATTCACTCATCCCCTATTTCCTTTAAAATGAA